>JAJEJO010004526.1:61410-154784 GCA_020662805.1 Glaucomys volans
TGGGGATCTGCTTCTGGTCCTTGACCTCAGTGGAGTGGAATAAATGGGATTAATTGAACTTTCCCCCAGAGCAAAGAATTTTGCAGAATCAGGGAAAACATTGTATTCCTTTTCATCCATCAAATATTTCTTGTGTCACCCTATGTTAATACCAGGGAGTTTATCGTTTTGCATTTGCAAACTGTATCCTGTACAGAATGATGAGAAAGCACGAGAGACCAAAAAAAGGACCCACGGTGTCAGCCACAGAAGTAGCCAATGTTAATGTGGTGGTGTGTGTTTTCCACATTTTTTCTGCTTGAAAAGATGGGTTTTTGCCAAAACTGGAATATGCTGTGCATTCCACCATGCAGCTCACTTTCATCATGTAGGAACACGTTATGAACATTCTCCATGAACAGCATAATTTCAATGGGGGCACGTGGTTTCAAGTCTCCATATACACCACTCAGTAACAAGCTCCTCACTTGTGGACGTTTGTCACCACCCCCTGTTTGACTATTATAAACAAAATGCTGATGGATACCACAGAGCGTCATCATCTTTGTCACTTGGCAGATTGAGGCAGGTGGTAGAAAAGTCAGGCCTGCTCTAGGCAAGACCAAGTCCACTCTACTACGATCAGAATTAACTAATGAGACCAGTTAGCTTGGAGCTAGACAATTTGTTTAGCTTAAATGCTTGACGTGGCTGGGCACAGTGGCTCAGGAGGCTGAGGCAGGGGGATCACATGTTCAAAGCCAGCCTCAGCAACTTAGCCAGGCCCTGTATTAAAAGCATGAATAAAAAGAGCTGGGGATGCAGCTCAACAGTAAATGCCCCTGGATTAAAAAAAAAAAAAAAAAAAAGTCTGGCTTCTTTCCTTGTAGGATTTGGCTGTTCCCAGCAGGGGGAGTCGTGCACCAGCCCCATCTAGCCCTGATGCCACTTGGGGGCCTCCTGACTCAAGGGAGGTCCAGTCCCCATTGAGGATCCTGGGTCCCTTGCTTCCTTTGCGTCCATCCCTCAGCAACACCAATATTCATTATTCACCCCCTTTCTGTCAATTCAGCTCTGCCCTCCGACGCTAACCTGCCCTGGGCCAGCTGTCCAAGACTCCTGCTTGGTCCGTACATCAGGAATCAGAGGTGTTGCTGCTGTGTCACCAGTGAGCCAGGGTGACAGCCGGAGAGGAGGGAGAAGCAGGGGTTCACGTCATCTCACGTGGAAGAGTGCAGTTGGGCTGGTCATGCAGTGATTTATTTTGTCTGTTTAGTGCAAAGAAATCTCTGCCTCCAAGGACAGTCTTCCAGGGTTAAGGACAATTTGTTAGCAGAACAATAAAAGGCACTTCTCTCCATCTGCAAGCTCGCCAGACAGGAGACCCCAGGGTCCCGCACGCACCACAGTGAGGAAGCACGAGGACCCCCACCAGGGTAGGCAGCCTGTGCAGCTGGCCAAGGGGGAGGGGTGGAGACCCAGATGAGAGAAGACACTGCCATGGCCACCTCCTGTCCACCAGCCCACCGGAGCAGGAGAGAGTGGCCAAGGCAATGGAGTTGGAGACTCCATGTTAAAACAGCTGCTCAGAGGCTGAGTGTCACTACCAGTAGAGACCCAGAGGCGTTAGGTCAACTTTCAAGCTGCGTCCAGGGGTGGGAAGAAGGAACTGAGAAGGCAAGTGTGAAGGTCGCTGGTATTCCTGGGAAATGGGGGCACAGCTGCCTGACTGGAGAAACAGGGCTGCAGAGCCCCAGCCACCATGCATCCCAGGTGCTGCCCCTCTGTCCCCAGTGGAGAGGATCTGGGCCCTGAAGTCGGGTAGAACAGTCCAGAATGGGGCAGGAAGGGCACCAACCAGGCAGTTTGCTGTGTCCCTGAGCTGCTTGGATCTTGATCACCTATGCTGGGACTTCAGGACCCGGAAGATGCTTAAGAAGGGTCCAGAGGCCTGTGCAGCCCCAGGGACCAAGGTGTGCTTGCTTCTGCAGCCCCTGAAAGAGGAACTTCCCCATGTGGGCCAGGATGAGCCGGGAGGATGGGATCTGGGTGGTTGTGTGGAAGAACCCTTGGGGCCCAGGTGAGTAGAGCAGTGGTGTGTTGCCAGGTGGAAGGACCCATATCCTGGGCCATCAGGTGACATCAGGCTCAACTTCACGGTGTGAGATGTCAGAGCAGCCAGTGACAGAGCCCCTGGGGTGACAGAGTCCCCTGGAACCGGCTTGGCCATGACCCAGCTGGGTGACCTTAAGCAAGTTACGTAATTTCTCCAAGCCTCAGTTGCTCCAACTATGAAATGGGGACAGTAAAGTCTCACCTCGCAGAGTTATCCCGAGGACGGAGGGTGAGAGTGAATCTGTACAAGTGCCCAGGGCTGTCTCTCTCGGGGTTAGCTGATCGTCATGACCATCACCGCCTTCTTGTGCAGGTGAGGAGGAGAAGCTCGGGGACCAGGGTGTGGACGGCAGTGGTGAGTCCAGCAGGGCTGCAGGTGCTCCATCACCCATGACGCTTTTCTCCATTCTGGTCTCCGCTAGCAAGTTTTCACCATTCTGCTCCTGGTGACCCAGCTCCTGGGTGCCAGAACGCCCACCCCTGTTGGTCCCTCTGCCTGCGTCGGGGCAGCAGTTCTCATGGCTGTCGGTCTCTGGCTGCCTCCTCGCCCCTGGCTGGCTTCTCGGCCTCTGTCATGTGCAGAGCCAGTGCCCTGCACGAATTCTCCGCTTCCAGTGCCCAGACCCACTTCAGTTTCCCACAGACTGACCCAAAGCCCACACTCTTTTCATTAAAAAAAGAAAACTGAATAAACAAGAGTTAGCAGCTATTGGGAGCTGGTTCTTGAGGTGTGGATGAGGTGGAGGTAGGGCCGTCACTGTCCCCCTGCGCTCAGGGCTGGGGCCCTGTGTGCCCGCCAGGCTGCCGAGCTGTGATTCATTACATGACAGTTTTGGCCACGTGGTAGATTATTTGCACCAGGCACTGTGGGGTAAGGATCAAGGCTTCTTTCTCTTTTCTTCCTTATACCGCCCAGATGACATGTTCTCCAAGGTCCCTGCCAGGAGGGGCAGTGGAACCCCCAGTGTGCCCTGCTGTCTCTGCTGATCACTGACCAGTGGCCTGCACTACTGCCCTCCAAGAGGCAAACAGGAAGCAGGGCTCCCTGTGCGGTCATCATGGCCATGGTGCCCGCGGTTGAGTGGGACTCTATGGAGTCCCCAGTCTCCCTCAGGAGGGCAGCTGGCTCTAGAGGGCTGATGGTCATGGGGCAGATCAGTGTCCTCAGCTCTTAGGCAATGAGGGATACTGACAGGGGGAAAAAACTCAGTTCAGAGAAATGTTCCCTCCCTGTCAGGGCAGCTCGGTCACCGCCCTTCAGCAAGGGCGTGGACCCCCGGCAAAGGTAGATCTGGGCTCGTGTCCTGGTCCCCCAGGTGGAACCAGGCATGTGGCTTCACCTCCCACCTCAGCTTCCTCTTCTGTTAAGTGGGGATAAAAAGCACTCAGAGCCCTGGTCAGAAGAAGGAGAGACCTAGAACAAAGCCTGGGACAATGTGGCCCATCAGAGAGGCTCAGGAAGTATGAGTCGCCCCACTCTTTCCCTGTGGTCCTCCTTGCCAGCTGCTCGTCAGCCTGGGTGGAGGAGAGTCTGGCACACCTCCGTCGGGACGCATCTATCCGACAGTCGCTGATGAGCTCTGACTCAGCAGGCTCCACCCTAAGGAAGGTAGTTTGTCTCAGGGAACAAGTCCAGAGGCAGGATGGCTCCAGGCGGGCTAAATTCCACAGCTCAGCAGCATCACCCAGGACTCAGGGTTTTCTCCCCTAAACACTGTCATTTGGGTATTTTCTTCATCCTCTTATTGGCTGACCTCACAGTCACAAGGTGGCTGCTGCAGATCCTGGCGTGGAATCCTGACGAGGTAAAGTTAAGATACACGGGGGAACCTTATTTCCTGCATCTCTCAGATATGAGGACCAGGGTCTCAGAAGCCCCTGAAATAACTTCCCCTCACACCTCATTGGCCCAAATTAGTGATGGACACATTCCTGAACCAGTCATCAGCAAAAGGAGGTGGAACACATGATGGGCTTAAACCAATCACAGGGGGTTGGGGTTTTTGGGGACACATCCCCCATTACCACTGCCGGCCGGTTTGCAATCTTCCCTCCTTTGTTCAGCTCCACCTCTCCTCCTTGGATACATCAGGAACCTTCTTCTTGGCTCTCAAGACTCAGGAGTTTGCCACCCAGCAGGGATGGCTCTGGAGGCGGGTGCCCCAGGGGGAGCACAGGCACCTCGCCTGGACTCGCTGGGCGTGTCCTTTCCACCTGGAGCAGTGATCCTCACCACCGGTCCAGCGGCCTTCCCACCACGCAGGGCCCAGCTCGTGTTCCCAGATTGCGGTGCCCTTCAGCATTCGCCACTGTTACCTGTTTTCCTTGGTCTCTGTCTCCTACTGGATGGTCCTTTCACAGTGAGGACATCTTGAGCCCATTTGTCCAGGTCCCACTGTGCTGGGTACCCACCCTCCTCTCTGGGCCTTCTGTGGGGCACCAGCTGCCGGCCTTGGAACCTGGGAGCCGGTGACTCTCCTGGAGTGTGGAGAGAGCCCTGCGGGGAGGCTGGGGAGTTCCAAGCTCGCCTTCCCAGCGCCGTCTCGTGTGCGGAGGTGACAGGGCTGTTCTGGAGTCAGAGCTGGCTGATGTCCTTGGCAGGTGACACTGCTGGGTGACTTTGCCTGGCTCAGGACTTATGGGGCCAACTCCAGCATCTCACCGGAGTGTCTGATTTGGGCCCAGAGAGGAGCTTGAGTCCCTCCACCCACACCCAGCACCCCAGGCCACCAGGACAGGCGGGTGAGGGGGCTCAGTAGCGCAGGCAGCGTGGCCACAAGCTTTCCTGCCCTGTTGGGGGTGTGGGCCAGAGGTCGCCCCCCAGTCTCTGCTCGCCTGGCCTTTCTAATTTTTCCCCTAATTTTATGGGAAACTCACAGGCCACCATTTTAGTGTGAAATGTGGCGGTCAGCATGTCCACAGTATCATCGACATTGTCCCAGAGCATTTCCATCACCCCAAGCGGAACCCACCTGCGGGCAGTCCCTCCCCGTCCCCACCCTCCGGCCCCAGCACGTTCCCTACGTGCCTGGTTCTGCCACACGCCCGGTCCTCCTGAGGCTCCCCTGTGCTGCAGCGTCCCGGGACCCCATTCCTTACGCTGCCACGCTGGATCTCGCCTACGGCTGGACTATGTTTCCCCCATCTGCTCATCCCGAGGGCTCCTGGGGGTGGCCCGTGGACAGTGCAGGAAGGACACTCACGCCGTTCTGTGTGAATGCCCTCGGGGTCTTTCTGGGCGGGCACTAGGTGCAGAGTCGCTGGGCCATGTCGCAGCTCCGTGTTTGGCTTTCGGGGGTCCAATGAGCTGTTTGCACCTGCCCTGCCAGAGCTCTGTGTCCCGTGTCCTCACCAGGGCTGGGGATTTCCTGCTTTGTACTCCAGCTGAGCCAGCGGCCGAGCTGGGGGCTCTCTGCGGTTTAGAGCCGAGTTTCCCTTACGAACAGCAATGTCGAGTGTTTTCCTGAGCCTCGTGGCTGTTCAGGAATCTTCTTTGGACCAATGCCTTTTGGAATCCCTTGCCCATTTTTAAATTGAGTCTGCTTTTTGGACGTCCTGAGTTCTTTACATATTCCGCCCTTTCTGTTTCCACACCACCTTATTTTGAAATAAAAATAGCCAGAGCAGTGGAAGAGGCTTCCGTGTGCTCCCTGCCCCGGGGGTCGCCTTGCCCCCTGTATTCTGCCTCTGCTTGGGGGCTGGGCCTCCTTCACCAAGATCCCCAGGACCCGAGGTGTGGAAGGGCGTTGTTACAGGTGACAAGCTGTGTTCGATGCTCCCAGTGGGCTGGACACTTGCCTCTGTGGAACCAGGGCCTGCTTGTCCCCGTCTCATGGATGAGGCCTGGGAAGGCAGAGGACTTCACCTGGCACCCAGTGAAGTGGACACGAGCCTCGGCCACACCGCAGAGCCCTGGACCTCAGGGCTCCTGCTCTCTGGGCCTCCTCCAGTCTGGTGGTTTTGTTTTATTCTACAAACTCTGTGTGTGTGTATGTGTGTGTGTGTGTGTGTGTGTGTGTGTGTGTGCGCGCGCGCGCATGCACAAAGGTGCACCATATTAACAGCGCTCTCAGCCGCATCCTGACTCCACTTTACTTCCTACAGGCTGGTGAGCTTTGCACGTTTAAGGCAGGAGTCTCCGTGGGGGGATGATCTGAGTGGGGGACACTTGTAGACCCCTGGTTGTTGCGACTGGGGTTGGGAGGGGAGAACACTCGGGGCATCTTGGCAGCAGAGACTAGGGTTGCTGCGGGACACCCTGCGATGCCCACGACAGTCCCCGTCCAGAGAACCATGCTGCCCCAATGTCAATGGTGTGGGAAGCACAGAGGGACATTGCTGCCTTGCATGTCCCCGCTCCCAGGACATCGCCAGCAAGAGCCAGGGCGGTGGGACCATCGGTCTCAGGGCAGGGCCACGTAGATGTGGGTCCATCCTGTGGGTCAGGAGAGTTGGGTGCTGGGCAGGGTGACTCGAATCCCTCCCGTGTGAGGACAGCCCAGGAGAGTGTGTGGGAGGGGAGACCACATGGCCCCAGGGAGCCAGGGAGTCAGGGGATGGGCTTGGACCCACTTTCATGAGAGCTCACTCTGGCCCCCAAGCCTGGCACCTCTCCCTGGGCCCCACCTGTCAGAGGTCCCACCACCTCCAACACAGCACCTGAGAACTGAGTGTCCAACACGCCAGCCCTTGGGGACCAGTCACCTGCACACCACCTGGGGTGCCCGAGAGTGTGCTCTTGGGTGTCCAGCGTGCTGGGCAGGGAGAGCCAGGGTGGAGGACAAGGGCTCCTGGGTCGGGTGGGGGCAGGTTTATCAGGGCACCTGGTCCTGGATGCTCACGGGGATCAGTGGGGGACTTTGAGAACAGTGAGTTCTGAGCTAATTGGATTGAACTCTGGTTCCTTTGGTTGGGCTGACCTGAGCGAGTGTGGTCTCAACCTGCTGCGGGGCTCAGGAACACGCAGCTGGGCTGAGAACACTGGCCACAAAGCCCCTGGAGGTGCACTGTTGACCTGGTCCCCAGACACTGTGCGGGGTCTTCAGTGTGGGGTGGGTGGGGACAGATCCCAGTTGGATTTGCTTTTGGGAGAAAAGCAAAAATGAGTGCCTGAGTGGCAGTGCTCCTTCAGGGGTCCAGGTCCAGCCCTTAAAATCAAGAGCGTCCCAGGCAGGAAGGGCTACGCTGCCTCTGGGGCGGAGGGGCCTGGGGAGGGTCAGCACTCGGCTCAGGGCAGGGGCAGGGCTGGACCAGCCTCGCTGTGGTCTCAGTGCACTCGGCCTCGTGGCCTCCCTCCTTGAAAGAGCCCCTTTCTCCGCAGCCATCCTGGAGGCTAAGTGAAGCATGGGTGGCCACTTAGGCCAGGCCCAGAGGTCGGTTCCCAGTGTCTGGCCCAGAGGGATGGCTGTGGGCAGGAGGGAGGAGAAGTGCCTGCGGGGCTCGGAGGAGCTGGGTGTTCCCTGGCTGGGAGGGCGGTGAGTGGGGTGGCGACCCAAGACGGCTAAGTGAGGTCAGTAACAGGGCAGCCGGGTGGACTGCGGCCAAGGCCTGCCCTCGGAGAGCCAGGCCACCCATCACAACGCCTGTTTCATTCCTCTTCTCTCAGCAGAGTGTGGGAAAGGCCTGTCAACCCCTAGACTCCCCAAGGCACCTCGCCCGGAGCTGCAAGGAATTGCAGGAAGAAGCTGGTAAGCACCAGCTAGTGGGACAGGCCACTAGACTGGGGTCAAGTTCAGGTTGCCCAGCTGGAGTGAATACGGAGGGCCTGGGCTGCCTGGGACACAGAGTTCTGAGGCTGGGTGGGAGCCCGGGAGGGTGCTGGCCCCGGAATCGTGATGGGACCCAGGCCTTGGCTGGCAGCCCAGGCCCAGCTGGCAGGGCCCCCGCCTGGCTGTCGGGCTGGGACTTGGTCTCCTGGGGGGATCTGCCCTGAGCTTGCCTCTCCTCTTGGGCTTTTCCTCCCACAGACCTGAGCAGCCACCCTTCACTCTTGATGGCTTCAGAGGGTTAGCGTGTGAGTCAACAGCGCGGGGACTTAACTGGCCAGTCAGCCCAGCACCTCCTGTGCCTCTGATCCAAACACCGGGCGTGGAACGGATGTCCCAAGCAGGGAGCATTTACTGAGCCCCTGCTGTGGCCCGGCCCTGTGGTGTCGTGGATGAAGGTGCTTCTGAGTTCAGCCATAATTGGACCTGACTTTCCACGCTCCACCTCTTTGTCCCGGTAACTTGGATACCTCCTGGCAGGGTCGTGATGGTGACGGCCGTGCTCTGCAGCGGCCAGCAGTGCAGAGTGCCGAGGGGCCACACCGGGCAGGCAGGGGTCCGGCCAGCCAGGACCTGCAGGCTGAGTCCTGCTGGGTCAGGCCTCCTCCTCCTGCTCTGTGCAAATGGCCTGCACTTGTGCCTCAAGCAACACTGACCTGTCACCCGACGGTCCCGACAGCCCAGCGGACTGCAGTCCAGCAGGGGTCTCGGGCCAGACTCTCCATGTGGCCGGGCCTCGCGCCCTCCAGAGGCTCCCGGCCTTGGCAGCTGCTGGAGGCTTCCATGGTCCTCTCTCCTGGCCCCTCGCTCCGCCTTCAAAGCCACAGTGCCTCACCTCTGGTCCTGCCACCAGGGACCCCGACCCTGGCCCTCCTGCTCCTGCCCTCACGGCGGCCCCCCCTGTGGATCTGCAGCACCTTCCCCACTTCCAGGTCTCTGACTCAGTCACGGCTGAGATGTTCCTTTGGCCATTGAGGTTGCACAGTGCCAGTGGGGCCTTGGGACCTCGGCCTCCCATAAGGGGCCCTTGCTGTGTATGCCACCAGGAGAGGGGGGGGTCCCCGTGTCAGAGAAGACGAGAGCAGAGGTCTGGAGGAGGCGACAGGTGGAGGGCCTCTTGCTGGGCAGACCTTGTTCTGGCAGCCGGAATGGCAGGGACCAAGGCCTGGCACACCCAAGGACGTGAGGAGGCCGAGAGGCCAGGCTGAGGCGCCTTGTGGCGTCATCCGCCCAGAGCGGGGAGCTGGCTCTTAGCAGAAATGAGGCCACCCAGACAGAGACAGGAAATGGGCCAAGAATGTGACATCCAAGAGTGTGAGGTGGACAGGGACAGGAAAAGGGGGAGGGAGAAGCGAGGAGGATGAGCGGAGCCCCGTGAGAGGTGCTCATGCCCCCACGGCCCCCGAGGGCAGGTTCTGGCTCCATGCCTGACTCACAGACGAGGAGACTGAGGCCCAGGTGGCCCTTCCACGGGTGGACAGCTCTCCTGCCTCCGCTAACTGCCTCTGACTTCTCAAGGGGCACCTTTGGGGGAACAGCAGAAGGTGGAGACCTCGCCCCAGGAGAGGAAAACAGAACAGGAGTGTGGGGACAGGTGTCGTCTCAGGACAAATGAAGGGATCTTCTGGAACCAGGCGAAGCTGACCAGGCTGAGAGGCAAGCGAGCTCCAGGGTTCGGAGTTCTGGACTCGCTCAGCACCTTGTGTGGCTCTGAGGGCGAAGCTGCCTCAGATTTGGCTCTGCCTGGGGCCTGTGCTCCCCCAGCAGGTGTCTTGGCCTCTCTGTGCATGGATGAAATGGAGAGTTCCCTCAGGGGCTCAAGTGTGACTGAAGTGCATTAAGTGTGGAAGGGCTTCCAAGGTGCCCGCCACCTGATTGCGAGTTTGCCTCCATTACATCCACCAAAGGGCCACGAGCGCCTGATGTTTCCAGGGCCGCCCCAGCCGGGCAGCAGGAGGAGCCGCTGGGAAGAAGGAGCTGCCTTCCGCCAGCCTGGCTCTGTGCCAGGGCTGGGCGGCCACAGCCCTGGAGCCTCAGGGTCTCCTGCAGGTACCGTTGTGCCCATTGCACAGGTGGGAAGGAGCATCGAGCAAAGGCTTGGGCATCCCCGACCCTGGAACTGAGGCAGGACTCAGCCAGCACCACCTTGGCTCATGGAGCTCAGGCCTGCCGCTCACCTCCGTAGAAGGGGGCCAGACTGCCTTCAGGGTGTGGGACGAGAACGGCGCGCTCGCTGGGCCCTGAGTGGGCACGTGCTGACCTCTGTGGGGCCTCTGGGAACCTCGAAGAGCACAGAGCATGCCAGGAGGAATTTCCCCAGCCCCTGCAGAGAGGGAGGGGCCAGGTGTGAGCCAGGGCCAGATATGGGAGCCAGGACCAGGTGTGAGCCAGGTGTGAGTCTGGCCAGGTGTGAGCTAGGGCCAGGTGTGAGCCAGGGTCAGGTGTGAGCTGGGGCCAGATGTGAGCCAGGACAGGGTGTGAGCTGGGGTCAGGTGTGAGCCAGGGCCAGGTGTGAGCCAGGCCAGGTTTGTGAGCTGGGGCCAAGTGTGAGCTGGGGTCATGTGTGAGCCAGGGTCAGGTGTGAACTGGGGTCAGGTGTGAGCTTGGGCCAGGGTTGAGAGGGGTCAGGTGTGAGCCAGGTGTGAGCCTGGCCAGGTGTGAGCAGCCGAGCCCCCACCCACCCCGAGTGGCCCAGCCCGGCCACTGGAGGAAGTTCTTGGGGGGAGAACGGCAGGGCTGCTCCCGCCACGTCTCCCCCTCCTCCTGGGCTGTGGCTATCTGAGCTGCCTGGACTGGGGTCAGAGGTGATAGGGCAAGCTAAAACTAAGCTGGCAGGCCAGCCACCCGTGAGGAGGGGGCACGTGTGCGGCGCAGACGCAGGATCGCAGGATCGAGGGACCCTGCCGAGTGCGGCTGGGGGAAGGCCAGCGGAGACCAGAGGAGCCGCTCCGCTTCTGCTCCACTTCAGGCCCCACCCAGCGAGGGTCCCTCCCCCAGTGTCTGCAAGGTCGCTGGCCGCAGGAAATGCCTGTTACCAGCGGGATGGGCAGCTGCCGAAGGAAGGTCCTCTGGGCTCTGGGCTTCCTGCTCCTGCTCGCAGACGGCTCTGCCGGGAAGGTCTGGAAGCGGGCGCTGCCCGGGAGGCCGGCGGAGAAACCCCTCGTGAGTGCCGGGGAGGGCGGGCGGCCCGCGGGAGGGCGATCCCTGCCTGCGAGCTCCTGGGGAGCCCCACATGCAGCAGAGCGGCATCCACCCCATCCAGTGTGTCAGTCCAGGGTGGGCAGGCAGGACTGCCGCCCCCTGAGGCCCCCGCCTGGGAGTAAGAGGTGACAGGACCCTGGGATGAGTGGAGAGCAGAGCCTGGCTTCTGTCCGGCCACCAGTGGGACACCTGGTTAAGGGTGGGGGACTTAACCCGGCTGTGCCTCCACCACCACTGACCCCCTGCTGTGAATCCAGGTGGCTGTTAACCATTCAGTAAACATTGAGCAGAAACTGCTCTGGGGAAGGTCCTGTGGGGTCCTGTAGGTGTGAGATGGAGGTGACAACTGTCCCAAGGGGGTGGTGTCCTGGGACAGATGACAGCAGTTCCAAGGAACGGCAGGAGATAGCCAGAGGTGAGAGGCGTGAGCCTTGGAGTCAGTTGGCTGGATCTGAGGGCAAACTCTGCTTCTCCCCAGCTGTGTGATGTCAGGCAAGTTACTTGATATCTCTGAGCACCAACAATCTCCTCTGTAAAAGAGAGTGATGTACTCCTCTCAGCTAATAGGTTTCAGTTGCCACTGTTTACCAGGTGCTGTCCTGGGCTGTGGGCACATGGACATTGAGTCCCTGCTGGGGAATTCAAGTAAAGAGGAGGGCAGCAGAGAAAGAGAGAGAACAGGAAAACCTCTTGGTGCCCAGGAGAGAAGCAGGGCGGGAAGACCAGCAGGGGGCAGGTGTGGTTCAAGTGTCCTGAGGGGCTCAGATGTGCAGCTGGACGTCTGGGGGCAGAGACTCAAGAGCCTGGCCTGGCACTCCTGTGTCCGCAGCAGATGCCAGCTTCTGCCCGCAGCCAGCCAATGGGGCGCTGAGGCTTCTGATCGGATGGCCAGGTGGCGGGTGCTGGCCTGCAGGTGGGCACAGGCTCCTCGGGCAGGGCCAGATCCGGGTTTCCTCAGTGTTCACCCCTCGCCCTGCCAGGCGCCGGCCCCTGAGTCAGCACCAGGACACTCAGGGCCAACCTGGGAGGGAGGGCAGGGGAGCAGGGAGAAGGCCCTGGGCTCTGCCTGGGAGTCAGGGAGGCTCCTCGGGTGGAGACGTTGGGCCTGGGGCCTGGAGGTGTGGGCAGGAGCTGTCCAAAGGGGCGGGGGAGGGAGTGCTGTTTGAGGCCCCCAGAGACAGTGGGCGAGTGGGGTTGTGCAGCCTAAGCTGGACTCCAGGACCTGCTCTTGCAGGTGGGGCAGGTGGCTCGGGAAGGCTTGGGAGGGCGCCTGGCGTGGGGGGAGCAGGAGGAGCAGGAGGAGCAGGAGGGAGAGCTCCCTCCAGGTGGTACGGTCACCAAGGCCATCCTGGAGGAAGAGCCTGCAGGAGGGTAAAATAGGAGGCGGAAGGACGTTCTTGGAGGAAGGCTCGGAGGCTGGGGACTGGAGGGCTCCCGCTGCCAGGAGGGGAGGCCCCTGAGCCTCAGCCCCTGAGCCTCGGCTGTGGCCGCAGGTCGGGTTTATCCTCTCGTGCATGTAGTGCTGACATTGGTCCCTCCCTCCCCAGAGCGTGGACACTGGAGAGGCTTGGGTGTGCCTCTGCGACAGCCCTGGGGAGGGAGAGGCTGCTACCTCAGAGTCAGGAGGCTGGGCAACATCTCAAGTGAGCTGTGCTACCTCAGGCCACTCACTGCCCCTCTCTGGACTTCAGAGAAATGAAGGCGGAGGACCAGATGACCACTAGGGCCCTGTCAGTTCTGATTCTAATTTCTAGTCAAGTGTCCCACAGGGAACTGGGGGTTGATGGGAGGCAGCCCCAAAGGGCTCAAAGGCAAGACCTTCCGGTGTGGCTCCAGCCTGCCCACAGCCCTGGCCCTGGCCCCTGGAGGGTGGCGGGCCTGGGCCGGCCCGGGCGAGGTCAGTCATCGGTACTGTGCTGGAGCCTCCCGTGCTGCTCGGGGAACTGACTTTACTTAACAGCCACTGTTAGAAACCACAGGCGCCGGCAGCGAGGCGGGAGGGGCTCCTCTGTCCCCGGCTGGAGCTCCCGGGACTGTGACGCCGGGTGGGCCCCTCTTCTCACTCCTCCTTCGGGGTCTGAATCAGCCGCTGGGTTGGCACACCTTGGAAATCAGCCCGGGGAGCTGGAGTGCAACCCCGCCCAGACCCCGCCTGTCTCTGAGCCCGCCTTCCGCAGAACGGCATTTGTTTGGGGGACCCTTCTCCTGGTCAGGGGCTGCTGATTTCCTGAGTTCCATTCCCATCTGGCCTTCCAGAGTTGCCAGAGGGGGGCACCCTGGCCTTACAGCCCCCCAGGAGGCTCCTGAGGAGGGGTCCCCACCCACTGCCCTCCAGCTCCTCGACCTGCAGTGACTCCCCTGTCCCTGGGCCTCAGTTTCCTCACCTGGAAAACGGGGCACAGCACTGCAGGCTCAGGGAGGACCTGGCCTCCAGCTCTGCGCCCGGCCCAGGGCACGCCCTCCACATGGTGTGCACAAAGCCTCATTTGTGAATGGTGCCAAGGTGCCAGGGCCGCGGGGGTGTGGGCAGGCCACCTCTGTCTCCCCTGGGGTGTGGACGGGCCACCTCTGTCTCCCCTGGGGTGTGGACGGGCCACCTCTGTGTCCCCTGGAGTGTGGGCAGGCCACATCTGTGTCCCCGGGGCCCGTCGGGTGTGCCTGCTCCACACTAACTTCCAGTCCCACTCGGGTGGGCGTGGTGGCCGCCTCCTCTGTGACAGCCCCTGCTTTCGTGGCCTCCCTTCAGGCTGTGGCTCCACTTTCACCACCAGGGTGATCTGTCTAGTTCCCCAGCTGCTTTTGCAGGCAACGAGAGGAGCAGTGGCCCCCCGACCTGTGCCCTGCACTGTCCTGTCTGTCCCTGTCCTGGAACCAAGCCATGTGAGACAGGGACCAAGTCAGGTTCAGCTCCCTGCTTTCCACGGCCGGCGGAGCCTGTGGCGTGGTGGACAGGGGGTCGGGCTGCCCCAGTGAACCAGAGCACCCCCTTCCCAGAGCAGATAGGAGGCTCGACAGGCTCCGCAGACCCTCGGGAGCTGGTGGGTGCGTTGCTGGGGTCTGCAGTCTGCTGAGACGCTGGCTTCCTGAGTGACTCTGAGGAAGTCCCGTCAGCCCTGCACCCAGTCCTGCTCCCCGGCCGGCGCGGAGGCCCCAGGCGCCAGAGAGGGGCATTCACGCACGCGCTGAACTCCGGCCCTGTGTTCCAGGGAGAGACTTATTTTTAAATCTTTGACGTCCAAATTCCAGAGGAAGAACAAGTACTGCTGGAGGAGAATTGGCTTTCTTCCTCCACCAAGCCAGCCAGTCCTGGGATGCATTTTTATTGGTCTGGAACATTCCAAAGGAGGGTAAAGCTCTTGCTCGGGGAAGGAAGGGTGTAGCGAGGAGTCGGGGTGAAGGGCGGCCCGGCAGGCCCGTGCTTTCTCCCTACATGGAAGTGGTTGGGCACATTTTCTTCTGGTTATTACAATAGTGCTGTTTATTGTAAAAAAGAAAAAGAAAAAGAAAACCAACCAGACAGCACAGAAAGTTATAAATAAGCACAGATGACCTCAGTTCTTCCCCCAGACGCAAGCTGGGCGGGCGGGCACTTCGGCGTGCGTGCGTCTAGACCTGTCCACGCAGCAGTTGCGCACGCTTCTTGGTGGGCCGCCCGAGACTGCACTCTCTTTACTGAGGTGAAATCTGCATGGCGTCAGTTAACCCCTCGAGGGCGGACACTGCAGTGGCCCTTGGTAGGTCTGTGCCTCAGACCCCCTGTCTCTACTTCCACAGCATGCCTATCACCCCGGGAGACCCTGTCCCCAAAGCGGCTGCTCTTCCTCCTGCAGCCCTGACCCCCACCCACCTCCTGCCCCTGGATTTGCATCCTGGGTGTCTCATGTGGCAGGCCCGGCGGGTTCACACCCTGACACATGATGAGTGTGTCCAGGGTGGGTCCATGTCCTCCCCTCCAAGGTCTGTGATGTCCTGATGCTGGGCGTGCGTCATTATCTGGCTCCTTTGGCTGGAGGCCAGGTGAGTTGAGTTTGAACTTGAACTTGCAGAATGGGCTCCCTGCTGTTGGACCCACCCTGGCATTTCCTTCCCCTGCTTCCTAAGGATACAGGAGGCAGCTTCATAGATCTATGGAGGCCACCAACAGTATCTCCCAGGAGTGACGAGGCGGCCATCAGTGGGAACCCTTCAGGGGATAGAGAAGGAATGCAGAGCCGAAGCCCTGAGCGGCTGGGCAGCTGCGTGGACCTGGACTAAACCAGAGGCTGTTCTGTGGCCGCTGAGGAGGAAGCTGGCAGTTGGGGGACCTGCCTCTTCTCTCAGGGGGACTTAACGTGCCCTTATGTCATTTTCAGCTGAGTGGCCATGTAAGGGGGAGAGGAGGGCAGGCTGTGGGGTGGTGAGTGTTCCAGAACGCCTGTGTGTGTTGGGGGGCAGTGGTTTTCTGACTGCGTCCCGAGCTGCAGCTGCTGCAGGGAGGGCAGAGGAGGGCAGAGGAGGGCAGAGGCCTGGAGCGTGAGGGGCGGCCCCCATGGAGGACGAGGGCCTCAGCAGGCAAGGCCGGGAAGCACCTCCCAGGTCTAGGCTCCCCGGCGAGCAGGACGGACTCTGACGCTGGACGCCTGCTCCCCTCACTAGAGCTGCCCCTGCTCTGGGCGAGTCTTGAGCACTCTGTGCCTCAGTTTCCCCACCAGTACGTGGGCCTCAGAGGGGCATGCCGGGGAGCAGGAGCAGAGTCAGCTGGATGAAGGCCGACTTCTGCTGTGGCTGGCCCACGGCACAGGGCCCAGGTTCCTGGCAGCTCCGAGTGGTGACTCTGCCCCGTGTCCTCAGGACACGGTAAGGACATCAGTCTGTACCTGTCACCCACGTGGAAGGGGCTTGCAAGCTGCCAGGAGCCGTGCCCATCATCACCATGTGGTCCCAGCAGTCACCGGGTCATGGTGAACACTCGGTGCTGCGTGTGGGGGCCGGGCACTCTTAGGAGCCTGGGAAACCGGTGAGAACAAGTCCTAGTTCCTGTCCCCAGTAGGGCATGGCTCAGTGGGCGGAAGACAGTCAATGTGGGTGCAGCACCTAGGGCCACGGGTGGCAAGGGGCTGGAAGCTGTGTGGGGCACGGAGAGGGACAGCCATGTGAGCGGAGGCCTGAGGCCGAGTGGCCAGCAGGGCGAGTGTCCTGGGCAGTGAGTGGCAGGGTGGGGGGCCAGCCTGTGTGAAGGCCCAGAGGCAGGACTGGGCTCATGTGCTCTAGGGAAGTCAGTGGGGCCAGCTGGAGAGGGTGGGGGGCAGTGGTGGGAGAGGCAGAGAAGGGAGGTTGGCCCTGCTGACCGGCAGGACTTGGGCTGTTAACCCCTTGGATCCGTGAGCTCTCTGAGGAAGGGTCTTTCTCAGGCCCAGGCCACAGCGCTGTCCAGAGCTCTCCTGAGGTCACCGGCGGGCCCTTTCATCAAAGTGGGTTCTCACTGCAGACCACCTGCTGATGGGCTGTGTGAATACTGAGAGTGCCCGCAAGGCCAGGCGCTGCTCCTGCTGTTCTGTCCAAGTTCTGAGAACCGCATTTGAATTTCCCTCGGAGCACAGGGCACGTCCCTGCACAGCCCGGGCCTCTGGGGTCACGCCGAGGAAGTCACTGGATGGGAGGCGGGGAGGGGAGGCGCCTCCTCGCCCCTGGGCTCCAAGAGTTCTGAAGATGAGGCCCCGTGTGAAAACAAGCGAGGGGCTGGGACAGCCGTCGCCTCGGATCAGGATTAAGGCTGAGAGGCCCCAGCACGGTCCAATTTAGTTAATTCCACAAAATGCCCCGGAGCGCTAGTGGCGTGGGATTGTGCCCCTGCGCGCCGAGCGCTTGGCGCGGGTGCAGGAATGCGCGAGTCCCGGGAAGGGACGCGGAGGGCGGCAGCGCAGGGGCCGCGGGTCAGCAGACACCCGCAACGCCCTCCCCCAGTGCTGGCCGCTGCTTTGCACAAATTTAAAGATCACTCCCCAAAAGGGACAAAGGCGGATTCTCCGGGGTGAAGCTGGAGGGGCCAGGGACCCGCCCTCCCCAGCTGTCCCTCCCATTTGCATTGACTGGGGGAGGCTCGTTGCCAGGCAGGAAGCGCTGGGCGCTGAGGCCACCTACTTGGATGTGCCCTGGCGGGACCTGGTCCCCTGGCCCGCGCCCCCTGCAGGCCGTCAGCAGCAGCGCATCAAGTGTGTTGGCTCAGGTGCAAAAGGGCCTTTGGTGACCCTCCCGGTCCTAGAGGAGGCCTGGACCAGGAACATCCGTGCCCTCGGCAAGGCCAGGCAGGGATGCGCCAGGAGGATATTTCAGCTAAGGACTGAGGAGTGACCTGGCCAACAGAACAGAGAGGCAGGCAGAATCTTCCAGGCCAAGGACAGGGATGTGTCCCCAGGGGAAGACCCGTCAGGTCCTGAGCTGCGTCTAAATGGTTCGGTCCTCACACATTGCCAGGAGGGAGCGCTGGTGACCTCCGGCTAAGGGGGACACAGTGCTTGCCCAGGGTCAGACAGCAAGTGAGCGGCAGAGCTGGATTTGAACCCAGCCAGAGCTGCAGAGCCCAGGTGGGCCAGCCCTCTGCTGTGCTGGAGCAGGCAGGGGGGTTGCAGGAAGAGGACATCGGGGGCAGGTGCTGACCAGGGGCAGGGTTAGAGGCTTCAGTCTGGAGGTCCCGGCTGAGCAGGACAGGACGGAGCCATTGCCATCCAAGGGGAGCTGGGGCTGCTCTCAAGGGCAAAGGCCTCGAGTGGGCATGTGCTAGAGGGTGCGAGGAGTGGGCAGTGTAAGGGCGCGTAGCCACGTGGGGGTGGTATAGGAGAGGAGGTCAGCATTGGCACTGAACTTCAAGGTCCAGTGGGAGCTGGGATTTGGTCCTAAGGGTGCTGGGACACCAGTACCGCCAGCACTGTGCAGGTAGCACGGCTTCAGGTCCCCAAGGGGAGCCGTGGCGTCTGGAGGAGGAAGAGCTGCCGAATTCCTCTCGAATCTGGGGAATCGAGAGGGCGGCAGCTGCTAGTCCCTCGGAATGTCTTTACTAGTGATGGGTCACACACTCCATGCTCCACCCGCTCAGTGTGCAATTCACACACAGTCGTGCAACCAATGCTAGTAGAATGTTTGATCACCCCCCAAAGAAACCTGCACCCATAATCCACTCCCGGTCCCCGCCCCCCAGAAGCCATTCATCTGTTTTCTGTATCCAGGGATTTGCCTGCTCTGTGTGAATGCGGTGGAATCCCACAGTAGTGGCCCTCGGTGTCCAGCTGCTGGAGCATCGTCTCCAGGGTCCATCCAGGTGGTCCTGTGTGTCAGACCTTCATGTATGTTTGTGGGCAAATGACATTCCACTGTGTGGAGAGACCACGCTGATCAGCTGTGGACTCGGGTTGTTTCCAACAGCGGCTGGAATGGGAAGTCTGCTGGCCCCGTGCATTCCCTGGGTCAGCCACATTTTATTTTAACCTTTTATTGAAGCAATATTGAAAAGCACAGAAATCTTAAGTGTCCGGTTCTGTGAATTCCCACAAATCAAACACACTGTATAATCCACGTGGGGTCAAGAGGCAGAGCAGGCCCCAGAGCCCCTGGGGGAACCCACCAGCGCCACAGGCAGCTGCCCAGAGACTCCCCGCCCCCGGACCAGCTTTGCCTATCTTTAAACTGCACTGTGACCTGGAGAGGCATCACCCAGTGTCCCTTGTGACCTGGCGTTTCCCCCACGACGTGCTATTTGTGAGATTTCGCCAGGCTGTTTTGTGAATTCATTCATTCCACGTGTGAGTTGTGAGCTCTCAAAGCTCTATATAGATATGTGATTGTAAGAAACCCGTATGTGTATGTAGAAACGTGCACGCGCGCAGGCGCAGGGCCACCGCTCACATGATAGATCCTCACCCTGACAGGGTTCCAACCAAGACTGGCTTCTTTGTTGACGGCCTTCACCTCGCTCGGTCTGGGGCTGCCACAAACACCGCCCCTTTTAACCCCCAGACGACCCTCAGAGGCTGGAGCTGCCGGGGTCGGTTTTCCACGCCAGCCAGCGCAGGCTCAGAGAGGTCCCACGGCACTCGAATGCACTGGCTTGGCTCGCCTGACCGCTCTCCCTTGTCCAGCAGGCCGAGGAGGCGGGCGCGCCCGGTGGCTCCCGGCAGCCCCGCGCTGACCGCTGCCCGCCGCCCCCGCGGACACTGCCCCCTGGCGCCTGCCAGGCCGCGCGCTGCCAGGCTGACTCCGAGTGCCCTCGCCACCGGCGCTGCTGCTACAACGGCTGTGCCTACGCCTGCCTGGAGGCGGTGCCGCCCCCGCCAGGTAGGGGGTGCGGGAGGGGGCAGGGGGACCCAGAGCCCTGCCTGGGGCAGCAGAGCGCCTGCGCGTAACCGGGCGCCCTGTTGCCCCAGCGCCCAGGGGCTGCTCACTGCCCCTCCTGAGTTCCCAGGGCACTGAGCACCTCCTGTGGGCAGGAGCCGACCTCCCCCAGGCCCATGTCAGGAAGACTCCACCTGCTGGGAGGACAGGGAGGGGTGAGAGTCCCCTAAAACACCCAGATGGGGGCAGGGGGGCGCTTTTCTTAAAAATATCTGGCCGCGTTGCCTGGGACCCCCACTGGGCCCTTTCTCTCCTGGCGTCTGGTGCTGGGGCGTTTGGAGGAGAGTGGGTGCTCAGAGTGCAGATGGGGTGCCCGGGAGGCAGGGGCCCAGGCGGGTTCAAATCTGGGAGCTAGGGTCAGAGATGGCCCTGCAGCCCACCCAGGAGCCTGAAGCGGGGAATCCCTGCAGGAGAGCTGGAGCTAAGTCTGTAAGTCTGTTGAACTTGACACCCTCTCTCCAGAGAAACAGTCCTGGGGTGGACCTGGCCAAAGCAGTTTCAGATCCCTTTTGGGGAGAAGTTTGGGTGTGGAGGGCGGAAGCCTATGAGGGGCCCTGAGTGGGGTGGGCAGGTGGTACCTTTTTCCTGGTGGGAAATGCACCCCGAGGTGGGCTGCTCCAGGCTGCGCCTTCAGCCAGCCTCGCCTGTTTGGAGCTCCTTTCCTGAAGCCAAAGCCGCCAGGTTCCCAAGGGCAGGAATTACTGAAGGCGGCTCCGAGAGGGGCCGCCCCTCCCAAGGCCAGGAAGCTGTGGGAGGCAGGACTGACTGACTGCCCGGTGTTCTTTGGGGTGAGGTCACAGCGATGACAGGCTTCTCAGCACACTTAATAACGCTCATTATGCTCGGCTACTGAGTCTGCCTCTGGGCAGGGACTGGGCAAGCGCTCAGGGACCTGCTGGCTCCCACCCAGCCTTTATAAGAAAGGTGATATGGCGCCCCCTCCTGGTGGAAGGGCACATAAGCGGGGCGCACATGCACACTGGGGTGTCCCTTCCTATGGAATGGACCCAGGCATAGGGGTTAGCCTTGCTTCCCAGGCCAAGTGATCTGATCGATGCTCAAACTCTGCAACTGTGCCAGGCATGCCCAACAGCTTCCCGTACATTTCGTTTCATGCTCAGACAGCTGCATGGGGCGGAGGTGGTTGTCAGTTTCATTTGCAACTGAAGACACGGAAACGCAGAGAAACCGAGTCACTTGCTCAAGGTCACACAGCAGCATGGCTGCAGTTTGACTAAAATCCAATCATCTGACTGAAGAGAGGCACACATGAACATGGGCCCAGAGTGCAGGGATGTGGGCCCTTGCTTTGACACCCAGTCCCATGTGCAGGGTCCCACCCAGAGCTTCCTCCCTGACACCCACAGCCTCTTCCTGGCCTCCTTCAGCTCTTCGCCCAGGGACTGCTCCCCCAGGGGGACTCCTCCGGCTGCCCCTCCTCCCTGCTCACTCTCCCCTTGCTTGTTCCTGACTTCCTCCATCCACTTGAGGGTCAGCCCCGCAGGGCAGGGTCTTGTCTGCTTCTCTTCCTGCTGTGTCCCCAGCACCTTAAACAGTCTGCGGTGCATAAGAGCCACTCACATGCTTCACCCATTCACTCATTTGTTGAGTGGCCGACAGCAGGCACAGCTCACCGATTGTCAGTGGGAGTGACTCTGAGTGACATTCTAATGAGGTCACTCAGCCTCCACGCTGGTGACACTGGAGTTGAAGGTGGGCACAGCTCATCCTGTGCTCTGCAGGGCGTTCACACGAGGGCGAGGGGTTCTGGGAGCCTCTGTGGCTGTGAAGGGAGGTGGGCGCGAGCCTCCGCTGCCTGGCAGGCCCCCCTGACCCTGTCCTCTGTCAGTTTTAGACTGGCTGGTGCAGCCGAAACCGCGATGGCTTGGTGGCAACGGCTGGCTCCTGGACGGCCCAGAGGAGGTGTTACAAGGTATGGGGGGACCCACCGCAGAGCTGGAGCCAGCAGGACGCTGCAGCCCAGGCTCTCTCCCTGCCCAGGCCCTCAGTGAAACACCCCCCCAGGGCCCCCACCAGCTCAGAGGCTGCCAGCTGCCACCCAGCAGTGGCAGCCCCAGGACAGGAAGAGGGCCTTCACTCTCCCTGACCACGGGGCCTCCTTCCTGGTAGAGAGGGCAGGGGAGAGGGCTCGGGCTGCCTCCCAGACCCTCGCATCATAAGGGGCTCATTGCTGGTGCAGGATTTGAGGGGTGGGCATGCGTGTCCGTGACCGTGTGTGTTGGGATGTGTGTGTCCGTGCGTGCCTGGGTGTGCAGCGTGTACGCACGCCGGCCTGCGTGTGGGGCGTGCTGGGATCTGTGACGGACGCCTGAGTTCCTGTGCACACCTGTGTTCCCAGGTGGGCGTGCCGGCTGCTGGGAGGGAGGCGCAGGCCAAGGCCTGGAGCCATACAGGTGTGGGGCGCCTCGCCGGGCAGGTGCCGTGTGTGCCCGGGTCTGCCTCTGAGGCATGGCGTGTCCCCCACAGCAGAGGCGTGCAGCACCACTGAGGACGGCGCGGAGCCACTGCAATGTCCCTCAGGCTACGAGTGCCACATCCTGAGCCCTGGGGACGTGGCCCAGGGCATCCCCAACCGTGGGCAGTGCGTGAAGCAGCGGCGGCCAGCAGGTGAGCAGTGTCCCCCCACTGTGGAGACAGGACCCCGCCCCAGAACACCCTGGCACCCTGAGCGGCCCAGAGCCCCTCCACCTTCTACCATCCAGCCCTTGCTATCATGCCCTGCCCCGAGGACAGGTGACGGCAGGCTGGCTGCAGCCCCCAGTTCTGCACTTCCTAGCTGGGTGGCCCTGGGGCCAGTCTCTTCCCCTGGCTGAGCCTCTCTCCTCAACTAGAAGGCACCTACTCTGTGCAGTTGTGGGGACCCACTGGGAGTACAGTGAAGCCCGTGGAATGGAGCAGGGCTGTAGGTCAGCCAACAGTGGCTGTTTCCTGTCCTCCTGGAGACCTGTTTCAGACTCCTGGGGTTGGACTTGTCCGAGAACCCTCAACTCCCAGGACCTAGGTGGGACTGCCCAGCTGGCCGTCATTGGTGGTTGCCTTTGGAGATGAGGCAGTGACCAGGTCAGCAGAGCGCTGACCGCCTGTGCCTGAGACCACTGTGCCTTGCACCGGCAGAGGCTGAGATGTCGCTTGCTTCTGCGTAGAGTTGCAGGAGAACGTGGCCAGCCAGGAGTCAGGGGCTTCAGAGGCCCAGGGTCAAAGGGCCCCTCAGCCAGGCCTGGAGGCCACCCACCCAAGGCCCACGTCCCACTTCTGCACATCTTGACCCTGATAGCTGTGGACAGGACCCCCAGCCGAGATCAGCCGTAATCACTGCAGGTTCCCATTTGCCAAGTCAGGAGTGGGCGCTTGATGTGTCAAAATGTCTCCCCCAATTTGAAATTTTGTTTCTCTGGCGTTTCCAGAAGGTGTAAGCCTAAGGTTTATGACCATGGCTGAATCTGGGTGGAGGCACCACACCTGAAACTTTTTCTGAAATCATTTCAATTATGCAGTTAAAAATAGAACTTTGGCCGGGCGTGGTGGCGCACGCCTGTAATCCAAGCGACTCAGGAGGCTGAGTCAGGAGGATCATGAGTTCAAAGCCAGCCTCAGCAACTTAGCGAGGCCCTTAGCAACTCAGTGAGACCCTGTCTCCAAATAAAATACAAAATAGGGCTGGGGATGTGGCTCAGTGGCTGAGTGTCCCTGAGTTCAATCCCTGGTTCAAAAAAAATAGAACTTCGAAGCTTCCTCCTTGAGGACACTGGGACAGGAGCCCCGCTGCTGCCTTGAGGTTGTTGCTCCAAAGTTGCTGGACTCACTTAGTTTCCAAAGCAGGTGTGATTGCCAACCAATGCAACCAGGGGACAGCCCCCCAGGCGAGGCCAGGGCCTCTTCCATTTCACCGAGGCAGCCTGAGTCCCTCCTGTGGGAGGAGGCACGCTCCTGGACACACACAGACACACAGACACACAGATGCACATGCACACGCACAGCCCTGGGCGTGGCTCTGTAGACGGGCCTGGACTCCGGCTCTGCTCTGATTGGCTGTGCCCGAGGGCTGGCAGGTCCTGAGCTCAAGCCTTCCTCTTCCTAAGACAGGGATGGTAGTGGTGCATGCTCACTGAGGACCCACTGTGTGCCAGCCGCTGTCCCAGGCCCTCACTCCAGCCCCATAACTACCCCATGAAGTAACTGCTACATCCGCCGTCACCATCCCCAGGCCAGGGAAGGCTCGGTGCCCTGCCCAGTCCAGCCAGCAAGAAGGCCGCAGGTGCCGAGCCTGTTTCTGAGGTCCTGAGCCTCTGCTCTTGAACCACACGCCCTGCCACCTGTCATGCTTGGCAGGCTGGAAGCTTGAGGACAGGGCAGGCCACTGCTGCCAAGCTGCCCACCGAGGATGTGACTCAGCCCTGTGGGGTCATTGCCTCACACAGCGAATGCCAGTGCTGGCCCCTGATGATCTTCATGTGGTCACAAAACAAGAGAAGATGGTCTCCTATCCCGTCAGCGTGACTTCCTCACATGAGAGCAGAGAGGACAGTGTGGACCCCAGGACAGAGCAGGAGGTTGCCTCCCCCCACCTGTGGTGCTGAGGGAGGAGCCTGGGCTGGAGGACAAGGGGCAGTGGGGACTTCGCTGCAGAGTGGGGACTTCCAGCAGTGGCTGCTCTGTGCCGTGAGATGGCAGGGCCACATGGCCCGATGTCTGCAGGGGAGTCATCTCCTGGAGTCCTTGCAGGGACCTGGAGGCACGGGTGTTGCCCCTCTGGGTGGGACACTGCGGTCCAGGCAGGGTGGCAGAAGCAGGTGTGAAGCCCCACTGGACACTTGTCCTTCACAGTAGTGACCTGCAAGTCCCTGACACTCAGCTCGTTAACTCCCACGCTGGCGAGTTTTGCGATGCATCTGCTGAATGGGACCTGGGACCCCCTGGCCGGCTGGTCTGCCTCCACCGTGGCTCCAGCTCTCGCTCTCAGGATCCCCATCAGTGGGTCATGCAGGGCAGGGCTGGCGGCCACGTGTCACCCAGAAGCTAGTGCCCAGATGTGAAGACAGGTCTTGTCATTTAAAACAACAGCCAGCCCATCACATATCAAACAGAAACACCACTTCCTTACAAATAAAGATATTTCCCAAAACACAGACACGCACAGCGAGCAGGGGATGGTTCCGCTCTTGCCATTCCCTGTGGTTCGTGAACGAGGAGGGAGGCTTCCTGTGGGCACCTGCGCTCACTCGCTGCGGCGGCACTCACCATAGACCTCGGGAAAACTCCAGGTGCACCTGGAGGAGAATGGGAACGAAAGAAATGTGATTATTTTGGCCTCATGCTCTCCGGGAAAAAGTCTGATCTTCTCTGTTTTCCAGATGGGCGGTTCCTGAGACACAGATTTCACAAAGAATATCCAGGTGAGGGAAGAGGGCACTCCCTCTTTGCAGAGGGCACAAAGAGGGACAGCACGCATTTATTAGGTGAAGAGGAAGAAATGAAGCCTGAGTCTGAGATCCAGGGGACAGAATAGGAGCTTAGTTTGAGATCCGGAAGCAGCCGTGTGGTCTGGTGGTGGGCGTGGCAGTTGTGAGCAGAATTGGGGCCTTGGCCAGCATGGCCTTGTGCTGAAGGTCAGAGCCTGGACTAGATGTGCCAGAACCTGGGACTGTCCCTGTACCTTCATTTGGGGAAAAGGTGGCCAACACCACCGCCACCCTCCTCTCTGTCATCCGTGGGAGTATCCATTCCTTTATCTGCCCCCCCCCCCCCCGGCCTTCCATCCAGCCAGCATCTTCATCAGGAGTGGACAGCGCCTTCCCAAGCATTGCTTATCATTCTGCCCTGCAGGGGGGGCCACATCTGTCACCGGGACAGATGCCGCCAGCACACAGCCAGCATCGGGCAGGAAATCCAAACATTAACAGGGCCCAGCTGGTCGCTGGATGGCAGTGGTGACGCAGGCTCCCCACATCACACACTGGGTACCACCAGGACCCCTTAGAGCAGGCTGTCAGGAAGCCTCCCTCAGGAGGGTCAGGGTAGCTCCCCAAGGACTAGGAAATAGCGGGCAAGGAGAGGCCTGTGTGGAAGCCCCGAGGCTGAGGGTGATGAGCAGGTGGGTGGCGGGAGGCCAGGCTGAGGCGCTTGAAGCAGGGCCGCTGCTGAGCGAGGGAGGCGCTGCAGGTTGGATGGAGGGGCCCAGGGCCGGTCACCAGGCCAGCGGAGGGATATGGAGGTAGCCTGGCATGACAGGTGAGGCGAGGCAGGCATTTCAGCAGCACTGGACACTTCTTTTTGCAGAGGGTGACTCAAAAAACGTGGCAGAGCCCGGGAAGGGGCAGCAGAGGAGCTTCCAATAGAGCAGCGGCCAGCAGGTGAGGGGGGCCAGCAGGAGGGGTGGCCAGCACCTGGGAGTCAGGTGCTGTCATCAGCACGCTGGCTGAGCTGCGGGCGGGCCGGAGGGCTCCCCCTGCTGGTGGAGTTTCAGATTCCCTCGAGGTTCCCCGGGGGACCTGGAGAGCCCGAGCCACCCCTAGTGGAAGCATGCTGTGGCCCTAGAGACCTAATGTGAGACTGCAGGGTGGCAATTGTCCTTCCAGTCCTGGGCCAGCAATGCCTGTGACGTCCCCTAGCTTTGCTGCCCACTGCTGCCCAGCACTACCCCGCAAGATGCTCCGGGAGTTAAGAATTGGATCTTCCTGGAGGCTGCGGTCTTTCTGGAGTTTGTGCTGCGTCCAGGGAGGAAGGGACGGAGCAGGCTCGTGACCCCTCCTGCCTCCACCAAGGCTCACGCTCCTTCCTTCTCTGCCTCTTTGCAGCCCAGGCACAAGGACATTCTTCCACTCTCCACCAAGCCTTCGTCGCAGGAAAGTGGTTGGACCCCCAGAGGTCACGCAGAGCATGACCCCAGAGCTCCTGGTCCCTGTCCCAGCTTGCCCCTGGTTGGAGCAGTGACTCTGTGGGAGCCCCTGGCCTGCTCTGGGTCCTGCTCACCCCCTGGACACAGGCCCCCGCAGCTCCACGTGATCTCTGCCTGGGAAGGCACTTCCACCCGTGAGGCCAGAAGCCCCTCCCCAAGACGGAGCTCAGCCTCACATGCTTTCTGCAGATTTCTTCCAGGTGTGACTCTGGAAGGCACATGCCCCTCCCAAGCACTCTCCAAATAAATCCACCCTTGATAGAAAGGCCATGAACTTCCTGCTGAAGCGGATTCACTCGATGACCTTAG
Organism: Glaucomys volans; assembly: GCA_020662805.1. Taxonomy (NCBI): domain Eukaryota; kingdom Metazoa; phylum Chordata; class Mammalia; order Rodentia; family Sciuridae; genus Glaucomys; species Glaucomys volans. The sequence goes on from JAJEJO010004526.1 coordinate 88,060, forward strand.
AGTGGATGTCCTGAAGCCTGAATGGCAGGCCACACAGTGCTGGGTGTCGGTGGTTTGGAAACCTTTGTCCCTGTTTTATCTGCCGTGGGGCAGGCAGGGTGTTGTCGGGATGAGGTGTCACCCCGCTCTGCTCCTGGAGTCCGGGAACTGTGGGCAGCTCGGTGCCTCTTCAGATCCTGGGGGCAGGGCTGCCTTGATCAGGAAATTTCTTGGGAGAAGCCAGCAGGGAGGGTGGGGGGAGCAGAGCAGGAGGGAGGATGGCGGACCGAGGGCGAGGAACCAGGGGCTTCCCCAGGGTGGTTTAGACTTCAGGACCTGAAGGCGCCTGACCCCCCGGAAGGGCCCAGGGGGTGTTTGCTGTCACTGCTGACATCTCTAAATTTAGAAACTGTTGACCGAGGGAACCACTGTTCGTCTTGTGGAGGACGTGGCGACCGGTGTCACTCGTGGAGTTGGCCCATGGGGGCTGGGCCAGGGAGTCAGAGTGTTCATGAGGCTCCCGGCTCCTGTCCGTGAGGGCTGAGGCTGCCCCGGGAGCCTCCGCCAGTTGTCACCACTCCCTCTACAGTGCGTGGCAGCCCCTTGGGGTCTATCCCAGCTCTGATGGCCCTGGCTGCTGTCAAAACTCCCAGAGGCATTTGTCAACCCCAGGCTACTGCATTCAGACCGTGCAGGACAGGGACGCAGTGAGTTAGCAGTGGCTCTGGTCCTGCCCTCTGCTGTCCCCACGGAGGTCACGTGCAGGATTCCTCAAGGCGACTCGTGGTTGAAATTGACGTAAACCTCTCCTTCCTGAAGGGAGCTTGTTTCTTCTCTCCAACCTGAAAGCTGGGAGCTCCCCGAGGCAGTGTGACAACCCCCCTCCCCACGCAGAATGACAAAGCCCACGTCACCTACCTTCTGCCTTCTGCTGGGTCCCCTGACCACACGCAACCCAGGAACCCACTAATACTCAGAGCGGAGCAGAGGCCCCAGCCTCCCTCACGCCACGGGGGCCTGCAGGTCCTCCAAGACCTTTGTGGGGAGGAAGCGTGGGGGAGACAGGAGGCATGCACCTCTCAGACCGGGAAACCTGGGGCGCCTCAGTCTTAAAGGACTCCCCGTCACAAAGTCAGCGAGTGCCTGAGCCTCGGTCCTAGCCATCTCAGAGCCTTCTCTCCTGGCCTCCGAGGCCCCGGGAGACAGGACACAGGGTGGTGAGCAGTCCTTCGGGGGCCCTAGCATCCAGGGGAGGCCAACTCTGTCCCCTCTTCCTGGAGGGGGCCTGCCCGCGAGATGGGGTGGAGACAACAGCGACAGAACTGGCTCCACCAGGTCCCGTCCGGGGCCAGGCACTTCCCTTGCTCAGCCTCAGTTTCCCCTGCTGTGAAATGGGTGTAGTAAGAGCAGCTGCCTTTCAGAGTTGCTGGGGTGGGGTCGTGTGGGATGAGGACTGAGGAACAGGCTCAGTTACAATTCCTGACCAGTACCTGGCATGCCAGCACCAATCCTCTGTGACAGAGGGCCTGGTCATCTGCGTTTTCCAGCAGAGAGTGAGCCCACCTGGAGCTGAGTCCCATGGTGGTCCTGATGGGCCCTAGCTGGGTGCCCTGGACGAAGGGCTCAGCCCCCGGCCTCTCAGTTGCCACTTGGAAATTGGGTTCACACCTGCAGTGACTCCCACAGGCCCGATGGGATGAGAGTGACAATGGAGGGGACTTCCAGGGCTAAGAGGCAGAGTGACAGCATCACTGGAGCCCCCGCCCAGGACTGGATGTGAGGCATGGCAATGACAGCCCAGCTGGAACCAGAGGCAGAGTGTGGCCAGGGCTCTGCGTTGCGTGGGGCCTCAAGGCCCAGGTGTCCTCATTCACGTTTGCTGTTGTCGATGGCAATCAGCAATGTCCTGCTTCATAATGACACAGAGCTGAAGTCCAGGAGGCCACACTCCCAGTGATGAATTCCCAGGAGGCGCCAAGACACTCCAGGGACGAGTGCCCTCCACGTTCCTCTCCTGGGGCAATGTGGCATCTCACGCCAAAGCAGGGCCGATGGCAGTGCCATCCCCAGGGCACCCTCAGACGCCTCCAGTGCGGGTCCCTCTCGATCTCACCGTGTGTGTGGGCTCCGCCACACACTGCTGACTGGTCTGTCACCTCCTCCTGGCCAGAGGTTTGCTCCCTGGCTCCCCGATGGCTGCAGGAAGCTGAACCTGGCCAGGCAGGTTCCCGGGGCGTAGGGCCGCCTCTGTCCTCCCACTCTTCCAGGAGCAGGGAGGCCAGCCTCTCTTCTCCGAATCCCCATCTGGAGTCCCCTTTCTTGCCACACGAGTTCTCCAGGATCGAGCGGGCAGTTGAGGCTGGGTGGCTTCTCTGTTGGCCTGGGCACAGTTCCACAGCCACGGGCAGCGGGCCAGGTCAGGACTGTGACGCCTGGCAGGGCCTCGGAGCGAAGGTGCAGGATGGCACCTGGGTGCATCCTGGCGAGAGTGGAGAGGAGAGGAGAGTGGGCGAGCCCAGCACTGCTCCAGCCTGGCCCAGACAAATGGCCTCCCCTGGCCAGGGCCCCTGAAAAGCAGCTTCCCTGAAGGAGCAAACTTACCTGAATAACCCCTTTGTGCCCTGGGCATGCTGACTCAGGCACGTTCCTTCCTGGGGTTTTCCAACAGAGCTGCCAGTATTAACTCCCCACCGTGCCTTTCCTAGAACATTCTCACAGGGGTCAGTAAGCTGGTCTCAGGAGGAGGCAGGTGGGTCCCCTTTAGGGGGCCACAGTGCAAGACAGACCCCACCTTATGACCTCCAGGGAGGGCTTTCTCTGAACCTGGGGGTAGGTGCGTGCCCACAGGTGGGGGAGTCCCAAAGCACCCCTCCTGCTGGCACCACAAGCTGCCACCGGAGATGCCCCCACTGGAGCTTTGAGGCCCACTGGGTGACGAATTCTGACAGGCTGTGACCCACGCCATCAGAGCCAGGGTCGCACACTGTGTCCCTGCCATTCAGCTCAACTTTGGAGTGGGAGGTGCAGGGGTCCTCGGGGCTGAACTACTGGGTCCGGGAGGGCACCATGTGTGGGTGCTGGGCCCCCTGGAGGGGCGAGGGCTCAGGGAGGGCTTCCAGAGCAGGGGTGGGGGCCGCTGCCACACATGGCCACACACAGGGTGTGGCAAACAGCAGGAACAGAGCAAGTGATCTGGGGCGTGGCCTGGAGTGGGCCTGTGCGGCTCAGCAGCTTCTTGGGCCTTCAGACACTTCTCTTTCCTTCTCTGAATGGTTGGAACCATGAAAACATCACTTTTCGTCATGACTTCTAAGTCATTTGAAATTGAAATCCTGGCAGTGAAGTGCTTTGCCCAGCCCGGCAGGCAGAGGACGCCGGGCACGACAGCCCACATCTGCTGGTGGTGTGAGCAGAGGGGCAGACGCCTGGAGCTGTGGGGGGTGGGGGTCACATCCCACCTTTTAGATGCAGAGCGGGAGAGAGAGGGGAAGAGGAGAAGAAAGAGCCCAGCAGAGGAGGAGGAGGGGAGGAAGAGGTGGAGGGAAAGGAGGGGAGAGAAGCCACTGCCCTTGGGTCCGATTGGCAGGAAGCTAGGCTGCCCCCGCCCTGCATCCAGAGATTCAAGGCAAACTCCGAGTCCCCAGCAGCTGGCTGACTTTGGCTTAGGCCAGAACCAGAAGGCTTCTCCTATTTGCAACGCCCAGTACCAACTGAAGAGGACTGGGACACTCAGCTCGGTCCACGTGGTAGGCTCAAGGTCCCTCAGAATCTGGCAGAACCCAACCACCTTCCACTGGAGGCAGGGAAGTCCTGCCCCAGACCCAGTGGCCACAGAGAGAAGCCAGCAGGCCCATGCAGGGCACAGGGAGCACAAAGCTCCTCAGTGGCCATCCTCAGTGGGCCTATGGGAGGCCATCACAGCCTGGCCACTGCATTCCACGCCCAGGCCTCCTGCTCCCAGAGGCCAGGCTTCTGGAAAGTCCCACACTCAATCCAGGGCCTTGCTAGACGGGCCACACCGTGCCCAGTAGGCAGAGGAGCGGCTGCCCCAGCCAGCCCGTGAAGCGAGGGAGGGCAGAGGGAAGCAGGCAACCCGGCCTCTGAGTGCTGCGCCCAGTGCCCTCTCCTAGGCCACGCTCGCTGCTCCCTGTCCGCCGGGGCACCTCTGCCACCCAGGTTGCCAGCAGGGGCCAGGCAGTTCCCTACGTGAATGAAGCCCGTGAGGCTTGTGGCTGACCTTTCCAGGTGCGAGCCCAGCGTGGAAGATGGCGCCGTGAAGCTCTGTGCTCGTCACCCCACTTCCCGCCTCCCCTCTGCCCTCAGAGCTCGCCAGCGAGCGGCTGCAGGCTCTAAAGGGTTCTTGGGTGTCACTTACGGCACCTGTAAGTGCGTCAGAACGTGGCCCCAAAGCTGAGGACTACTGATTGGTTTTAAGGTAGCCAGAAGGTCCCCACCACAGGGCCCCTGGTTTGGGGGGTCCACGTTGAACCCCCCAGGATACCATGCCATGTATCCCTGGGGGGACCCGGATGGTCCCAACCTCGTCCTAGTCTTGCCTGGTGGCAAGTTCACTAGAGCAGAGCTTCCCACAGGCAGGTTCCTGGGACCAGCAGCAGCATCGCCAGAGCGGCTGGCGGTCTCCGGCCCACCCCAGCCGGCTGGAAGGAGTGCGGGGCTCCCGTCAGAGAACCGCCACTGAGGAGAGAGGAGCCCGGGAGACGGCTCCTTCCCTGAGGACACCGAGGGGCTGGGTGTAGGCAGTGCCACCCTGTGGGTGGAAGCCGGCTCCAGCCTACTGTCAGCCCGGGAAACCGGGCTCCGCTCCCGGCCCCGGGACCTCCGTCTCCTAGTCCACAAAGCAAGCCAAAAGTAGCACCGGCCTCGGGGCCACTGTGGGGAGCAGGACAGTGGGGGTGGAAGCAGCTCGCGGCTCCTGGGGCTGCCCACGGCATGCCAGCGAGGTGCTGGGCTTCACTCCTCTCACCCAAACAGGGATGGCAAGGGCTCTGCGTTCATCAAGGACCCGGGGGGCGAGGTCTGCCATGCCACAGGAGTCTGGTTTGCAGGGGAGGGGCTGGGGGAGAATGGGAAGGTGAGGTGTGGAGGCCACCCCTGCAGGTTGGGAGTGCAGGACTAGAGGTCATGGGGTGCCCTTGACTCGGGGCTGGGTGGGCAGGGCGTCCCTGAGGCAGGGAGGCTGTAAGACAGCGACCTGGAGGAGACGGCAAGGAAAGAGCTGTGGTTGCCAAGTGACGCCTTTAGATGCCTCTGGAAGGGCCCCTGAGGACTTGCTCCCCAGAGGCCCAGAGAGAAGACAGGACGGGACCTCTGAGCTGGAAAAGCTGTGGTGCCCCAGGAGCTGGGGCCCAGTGGGGAGATGAGGCTGGAGCTATAGAGGAGGGCAGGTGCTCTGGCCACCAGGAAGGAGGGCAGGAGGTCATGGCTGGCTTCTGAGCAAATACCATAGTCCCCCCAGGTCTGAGTGTCCCCAAGGCTTGGGGACAGGAGACATGTGAGTTTTAATAGGACCTGGCTGGACTCTCAAGCTTCTTTTCCACGAGAAACTGAACCAAGTAATTGCTCTTTCACCTGCACACCTGGGGACGGTTCCCTGACCATCTTCCAGAACCAAGAAAAGTCACGGGTTCACACTGCGAGGGGCTGGGCCGCCCAGGGAGGTGAGCAGGTGAGGGAGTCAGAGCACCGTCCAGACAGGCGTCTCGGGGCTTCAAGGTGTTTTCTTTTTAAAAGTATGTGCCTGTTGCACTGGGATCACGGAGGGCCAGCGAGGCGGCTCAGGAACAGCCACTGCGCTGGCCACTCCCGCCTGGCCAGCAGCTGCCCAGCGCCGGGGCCCTGCCAGATCCCAACCAGCTCAGAAGCAGTGACCGGCAGAGGCGGAGGAGGCGGTGTTGCTGTTGCTGGTTTGCCTTTATTTTTGTTTTTTCTAGAAAAAATCCGAGGGTTTGGAGAGCCGCCTCCGTAGGCCAACGGACAGGTGGTGGTCTTGGAGCACTTATCATAGTGAACAGCAAACCCACCACAGGCCAAGGACATGCCCGGGACTCAGAAGCCAACCTGAGACCCCAGTGCCCGAAGAACCCGAGCTTCCGCAGGACATCAGCGCCGTGTGGAAGCCCACTCACTGTGCCTGGAGCTCACAGAGCTAGAGGCCGGGAGTGGCCGGACACTGTCCTGCAAACGGGTAAGTCAGGGGCAGGACTCCGAGCTTCTCTGCCCTCCCCGCCCCTGCTGCCAGGAGGGCAGGTGAAGGAAGTGTCCCCAGGCAAGGAGAGTCATCAGGGGTCCAGTGCGCCCCAAGGAAGGGCGTGATCCTAGCACCCCAGCATGGCAACGGGGGCTGGCAGGAGGGGGGGCAGGAGATGGGGGGAGCCCCGGCCATCGGGGGGGCGCAGGGTGGTCATACAGGTCCTTACAAGGGAGAGGCGGGGGTCAGTGGCAGGAGAGGGGAGTGGAGATATCCTGGCCCTGGCTTTGAAGAGGGAGGAGGGGCCCGGAGCCCTGGACACAGACTCTTGGAGAAGCTGAAAGACCAGGAGACAGACTCCCGGGAGCCTCCAGAGGGAGCAGCGGGCCCACACCTGCCCCTTGGTTTGAGCCCAGGAAGGCTGTCCAGAGGCCTGTCTCCACGGCTGTAAGTCAGTTGGTAGGGCTTTAGACTGATTTATGATCATCGGTTACAGCAGCCGCCAGGGAGCAGAGCAGATGGGAAGCCAGGAGGTAAGGAAACCTGGACATGCTGGTCACTGACAAGCTGGAGGGCCATCTTTCCAGCTACCAGGGAGACCCCAACCTGGGAGCCAGGCAAGTTGGGGATGGGTACCCCAGCTCCCCGCTCCCCCTGAGTGTTCCCAGGGCCTCCTCCTGCCAACACCACCTGTCTTCAAGCCGTGTCTCGGGGTGAGCTTCAGGGGGCCCCCGGAGACAGGATGCTCCCATACCTGGTCACTGTCCAGCCCCTGGCTCCGCAGACACCCGCAGCCTTTGCTGTCTGCCTTCCCAGTGGTGCTGGGCACACATGGCACTGCTGGCTATGGCTGGGTGGCCAGGCAGTCGCCTGAGGTCAGGGTCCCACCTCCCCTTGGGGAGGATGCCGCAGGACCCTGCTCATCAGGCACTGAGGCCGGGGCCTCCTCCTGCTCCCAGCCTGGCCTCTGCCCTTCTCGGTTCCGTGGCCCTCTGTGCCTCCTGCACCCAGAGTCGGTTTCTGTTCTGGCCACTGGGGAATTTCTGACTGACGGCCGGTGAAACTGGGTGGGAGCTGGCCACGGTCGACCTTGGTGTCCTGTGGCTGCCGCCTGACGTCCCACGCAGAAGCATCAGGAGAGGAGGGTTCCCCCTTTGTTATCCCGTCTCACGATGCCAGCCAGGCCCCCAAGAGGCAGAATTGGATTCTTCAATTAAAACAAATTAATGAAACCCTTAAAATCATCAAGCAGGGAAACCGCAGGAGAACTTTGGGGAGGGGGCTCGGCACAGGGGAGAAGCCCTCAGGCTCAAGGCCAGGAGCAACCGGGAGTCCTCCCCTCAGCTCCTTTAATCCGGGTCCTCCCTGTCCTTAGCAGCCCTGGGGGGTGTGTGGTCCGATTCTTCTGATCTAATTAGTAGGAAGTGACCCACAGGGAGTGGGCAGTTGGTCAGGGACTCAGGAAGTCAGTAGAGGTGGAATTGGCCCAGCATGGGTGTATCCCTAAATGTCCACACCTGCCCTCCTGTCCACTGCCCAACTTGGCCCCAAAGACCATGGAAGACCCTGAAGCTCGTAGGGCTCCAAGGGTCCCACCCCAGGAAGTTCCCAGCAGTGGGACCTGGGGGTCAGGCAGGGTGCCCACCCTCTGCCATCAGTGTACACAAATCTGCAAGCGCTGTGCCTCCCCAGAGCACCACCCAACCCACCCAAGCACACCTGGAAGCCCTGCGGATCCACCCGGGCCCTGGGGCCAGGAATGTTCCGGGAGCCTCCGTGACCACCTGCAAGGTGCTAATTGACCCCTCCAGACAGGAGAGGCCCAGGTCAGGAGGGTGAGGGTCACAGCCCAGGCCCCAACGACAGTCTAGCTGAGGCCTGGCTCACCCTCCCCACAGGCTTTCCCATGGGAGGGTGTGACGCAAGTCCTCTTCTGGGGACGGGCAGAGGGCCACCTCCGAGGGTGTTGCCTCCAGAGGCAGCCAAGACAGACTTGCTGTGATTTCCCGCCCTCGCAGCAGCCCAAACAACAGCCCCAGCTGCTGAGCAACCAACCCCTCCTGGACCCAGGTGGCACCCACTCCACATGATCAGACCAGGCTGGACGGACATCACTGCTTTGGAAGTCGTCCCTGGGCCTCCCAGATAGATGGACACATCCCTTTGTATCACCATGGGGCTCTGCACAGTGACATTGGAACCCACGCCATTGGTTTTCAGAGCTCTTAGAGGGTGGAGACCCCATCTATCATCTGACCCAGTGTCCAGCAGGACACAGCACACAGGTCAGCTTTCACGGACACTTCCAGGCAGTGACGAGCTGGGGCTGCCTTGCACATGGCCGGGAGCGAGGATCCCAGTCACCCTCATCTGCCCCATACTCGGTCCTGCTGCCGCCTCCTTCTTGCCTGCCGGAGGGGATGCTCAAAACAGGTGGTGGACGGATGGACGGACAGAGCCCTCTCTCCGGAGGCAGTGCAGCCTAATGGTTGGGAGGGTGGCAGAAGCCAGGACTCAAAACCTGGCTGTCCCTCTTCTCTTGACCGTGTGGCTCTGGTTGGGTTCCTGACCACTGTGTGCCTTGGATCCTGACTTGGGTCAGGTTCCAGAAGAGGCCCTCAGACAAACCCATGTGTGCAAGTGACGGTGAGGAAGTGCCCCCGGGCGGAAGCTGCCTGCGGTGGAGGACGCAGAGTGGGGCAGGGCCCAGGCCCAGGCCCAGGCTGCCCGCAGGTGTGTTAGGCCTTGACCAGGCATGTCCCCACCAGAGGAGGGAGCAGTTTTCCGCCTTGCAGGAGCCCAGCCCTGGTCAAGGGATGCCCAGGGCTGCGTGGACCCTTCTGGCTTCCGCTTCCAGGCAGAGCAGTCTGGGAGCCCAGCGCGGCCTCCCAAGCCCCAGGGGCTGGTGTTGGAGGGAGCCAAGGAGGCAGCTGACCCCGTGGACGGCTGTGGCATCTAGTCCTGTGCCCCGGGGTGCATGAACGTGGTCATGGCCTGGCCCTGGCTCCCTTTGCCATGGGCAAGGTGTTCTGCTGCCCCTGGCCACACTTTCTTCACTCAGCGATCAGGACTAAATTTAAATCACCTACTATGTGCCAGACTCTCTTCCCAGTGTGGGGCACAAAACTGGAGACAGATCCTGCCTGGTCCAGGTAGGGCTGACCGCCCAGGGGACAGGCCAGTCAGTGAGCAGAAATGCTTTGCAGGACACAGCGGGGGACCTGGGGCCGGGAGATGGAGGTGGGTACCACTTACATCTGACGTTTATTTTGAAGTAATTACTGATTTATAGGAAGCTGCAAAGATGGTACAGAGCAGTCCTGGGTACCCTTCCCTCAGTTCCCCGGGAGTTACATCTTACCTGAATGCCGTGCCGCATCAGAGCCAGGAAAGTGACATCGCTGCAGCGTGGGTGTGTGACCTCTGCAGTTTGGTCATTTGCAGAGATGCATGCAGCCACCACCTCCATCAGGACGTGGGACTGTCCTGGCACCACGCAGATGTCCCACGCTGTCCCCTTCTCACCACACCCTCACCATCCCTACTCTGCACTCCATCTCTACAATTCTGCCATTTCAAGAACGGGTTGTGAGTAGAATCCTACGGTATGTGACTTGGAGACTCGGATGTCCTTCACTGGATTCCCCAGTCTATGCAGTCTCACTCTGCCTTGCTCTCTCCCTGTCTCCTTCTTTTGCCCCTAAAACCTTCAGGGTATATTTTCCAAAACCCAGGAGCACGTAACCGGGGTGCTGTGGTCACAGTATGGAAGCCATATGGGTGCTACACCGACATCTTCAGACCTTATTACAACCCCCACCAGTCCCGCTAACCCCCTGGTGGCAGAAGATAAAGACGTGTTTTCCTGATCCAGAATCTGATCGAGGACCATGAGTTACACCTGATTGTGAGGACTTGTTAGTCTTCATGGATCTGGAACATTCCATGACCTTTCCTTGATGGACAGAGGCAGTCATGTCCTAAGATGTCCTCCCTCTGCGTGTGGCCTCTTACCATGGGGTGTGGGTTGAGCTTTTGGGCAGAAGTGACTTGTGTGCCCCGTGCCTGGGCCAGGGGCACATGGGCCATGTGCCAGTGCCTGGGGTGGCCACGTGGGTCTCTTGGTTAAGCTGGGTCTGCCAGGTTCCTCCCCTGCAAGGTGACATTTCCCACTGTGGTCAGCAGGCACCTGTGGGCATGCTCTTGGGGGACGCCCAGACAGCCTCTCTCTCATTTAACCATTCACCTGCCTCCCTGTGACACAGCGTCTTACTGATGGAATTTCTCCCTGGAGGGACACAAGGAATGGCAAGTTCTGCTCACGTGGTCAGGTGAGCAGCCCAGCAGCAGGGCAGCAGGCATATGCTTCAGATGGGGCTCGAGGGACAGCTGGCGCCTGGCCTGAGGAAGGGAGGGCAGGACCCCAAGAGTAGCGGGGGGAGAGTGCCAGGTGGAGGGGCTTCAGTGCCCAGCAGGAGGGTGCAGGACTGAGCTGGACTTGTGTGGCAAACTTCCAGATGGGGCTGCGGCAGCAGGAGGGCTTGGTGGGGGCCCTGTGGTGGACAGTCTGCTTCCCTGCAAGGTGACACCCGCATCCAGGCGACTTGCAAAATATTTTTATTAAGATAACTGCACACAACATAAAATTTACCACTTTCACGAAATTCGCTGGGTTTTAGTGTATTCACATGGTCAAGCAACCATGCCCTCTGCCCAATTCCAGAACATTCTCGTCAGTCTGAGAAGACTCCCTGTCTCCACAAGCTCTGCCCCAGCGGCAGCAGGCAGTGTACTGTCGACTTCCTGTCCCTGTGGACCAGTGTCCAGGGGTTCTTGTCATGGAAGCACGTGATCGGCAGCCTTTCCTGTCGGGAGCCTCTCAGTGTGATCCCTCCTAGGCTGTCCGTGTTCCGGCATGCGTGGTGCCTCGGTCCTACCTGAGGCCGGGGAGTGTCCACCGTGTGGGCTGACCACGAGTGTATCAGCTTGCTGCTGACGGACATTTGGGTGCTCAGTGCACAATGCCTTCTTAAACTCTGATGAAGGGGCAACCCTCTGTGGGGACCATGGGGGCAGTGGGAATCCCCCTGCAGGACATCTCGCTGGTCCAGGGATCCAGTGGGCCTCTCAGGAGAAGCCACCATCCATTAAAACCTAGAGGGTGAGCAGGAGTCAGCAGGTCCAAAGAGCAGGTCAGGCAGGGCCTCAGGGGAAGGGGGCTTGGGTGGCAGAACTGGACAGATGGGGACAGAGTCTGGGACTGGGGCCTGCTGGGCTTTGAAGGGGTCTGGACTCTAACCCTGGGGTGACAGGATCAGATGTGTCCAGTGATCAGGATGCCAGGACTTTCAACCAAAACAGATTACTCCAGCCAAAAGGGGAAGACTGGGCACTTCCACAAAAGATGGTGGGCAGCAGGAACTGCGGGCTCAAGCACTGACCACCTGACCCCTTTGTTTTAGATGGGCATTCTCATGGCTCTAGGAGACACTTTTGAATGTTCTAAATGGGAGTCAAATTTCCAACAGTCTAACTGTCTGGAACAGCTAAATCCGCAGAGAGTGAAAAGATCGGGGGCTGCCAGGGGTCCAGGAAAGGTGGGGCTTTGGGCAGTGAGTGTCCCTACGACACTGGAGTGGCAAGTGTGTATCATTATGATTTGTCAAAACCCACGAATGCATGACACCAAGGGGGGACCCCAGGGAGCAGTGGGCTTCAGCCACAGGCCATGCTCATCTCTGTGATGCTCACACACACGCACACGCACACACATGCACGCACACACACACGCACACGCACACACATACATGCACACACACTGACAGGAGGAACTCAAGGCGGACTCACGGGAACTTGGATTTCCTGGGCAACTTTTCTATCAACCTAAAACTGCTCCAAAAGCGAGAAGCTGTTTATATGGACCAGCGCCAAATTTAGTGGTCGAATCCTTCCAGACAATCAGCACTGGCCTGGGGAAGATGTGTGGAGAGAGACCTTGGAGCAGGGCAGTGTGGAGTCTGAGCCGCATTCTTCACCTGAGTCCTTGATTGTTCTGCCTCCTCACCCCACAGGGAGATCTCCAGTTACCGCTCCACCTTCCAGAAGGTTCCATAAGTCACCCCTGCCCAAGGTCATTCCATCCTCCTCTGAACAGCCTTTGGTAAATAGATTTATTCATGTGCCAGGTGCCAACCATTATGGTGGCTACTTAAGGTGACGAGGAGCCCCAGGCCTGCCCAACCTGGGGGAAATGCCCGAGCTGGCTAGTGGCTGCTGACGTCCGCTGCACCGTGGGAAGAGGGGGAGGGCCAGGTATCCCTGCTATGCTGACCTCCTGGCTTCAGTGTCACTGGCCCCTGGCATCATGCTCCACAGGTCTGAGCCTGTCCCTCCTGGTGGAATGAAGCCCAGGAAGCCAGCAAGGCCACAGCTGTGGGAGGTGCTGGCCCACGTCTGTCTGGAAGAAGTGACAGTGGTGCTGCGAGGGCGTGGTGCCCAGGAGGCCTGGGGGAGTGTCCGCGGCTGAGAGGAAGACCAGGGCTGGTTGCACCAGGGGTCCCTAACCTGGGGGCTGGCTTTGCCCCTCTATGCTGGGAGTCCTCCCCCACCTCTGCCCAGGGCCCCTCCCTCCCTCTTGGGGCGCCCTGTTTATTTCCCAGGTGGCATTGCTGCTGCCATGGCCTCCCGGCTGCTGGAGGGAATGGCCACGGCATGGTGGCTGCCATACCAGATGTTTGCTCTGGAGGCCAGGAGTCTGAAACCCAGGGGTCGCAGGGCCAGCCCCAGTGCAGGCTGCAGGGGAGGCTCCTTCCTGCCTCTCCCAGCCTCTGGCCCCCAGGTGTCCCTCAGCCAGGGCCGCTCCAGCTCCTGCCCCCACCCTCACCTGGCTCTCCTCCTGTCCGTCACAGGGCACACCCTGTTACGCCAGCATGCCTCTCGAGGTGCTCACCAGGAATACATCCATGAAGACCCTCTTTCCAGCAAAGTCACACTCCATTTCCAGGGGACAGGATGGGACCCATTTGCGCCTTGCTGCTTAAAAATATCTGTTGACTGAATGGCTTTCCCTCCAGCATCCGGATTGCTCGCCCTGTGAGTGCCTTGTTCCCTGAGCACCCAGTTCCTCACCAACAAGAAGCCCCGAGGGCCTGAGGGCCAGGCCACAGCGCCGGCTGATTCCCAGCGCCTGAAAAGGTGTGTCAAACGCACCTTTGTGTAGTGCACCTTTCCTGAAAAGGTCGCCTTCCATGCCAGACGCGTGAGTGAAGTTTATTGCCAAATAAATTCCAGGTGCCTGTGGGACAGGTGCACTGTCAGGAGACAGTTGGTGGGTGATGACGTGACCACTGTCAGAGAGAGTGAGCGGGAGTCGGCGGGCGGGCCGTGCCCTCGGTGCCCGCGGCAGACATTTCAAGAAAGAACGGAGACCTGGTCAGGTCCCGCCCTGGGCTCTCAACCCCGGCCATGTGCCAGACAGGGTCATGCTCAGTTGCCAGCCCAGGAAGTCCAGGCAGCTGTCTTATCTCAGGAGATCCCTTGAGTGTGGGCTCCAGAATTCTCCAGGCAGAAATTACAAACAAGCGAACAAACTCGGAGAGGAGGAAATCCTGAAGTTGACCGTGAGGACTGTGGACTCTAAATGAAGTGAGGGGTTTAGAGGGACCCTGAGGACCACGACGAAGAGCAGGTGTGACTGCCGGGGTGGGGCAGGGGTGTTGGAGTAACCTGCTGGTTCCGAAATCAGAGTCAGGCTGCGGCCAGCACAGAGTGCCTCTCAAACCCCGGCAGGCAAGGGCTGAGAGCAGCCGGTCAGTCGCTGAGCTGGTCAGAGTCACTGAGCGTGCAGCACACGCAGAAGATTCAGGCGCACGGGAAGGGAGACTCCCAACTCCCTCTGCCTCCTTGTGTCAGATCGAGCAGTCTCAACCAAACCGGGACTCAGTCCGTGTCACTAGAAAGTCAGGGTGAACAGATGTGGACCTAAGTCACAGAGAAAATACCAACAATGGAAAAGGCGGCACCAACTTTGGGCTATTTTGTTAGTTTGGTAGCAGGGATTGAATCCAGGAGCACTCCACCCAATCCCCAGCCCTATTTTGTATTTTATTTAGAGACAGGGTCTCACTGAGTTGCTTAGGACCTCCCCTAAGTTGCTGAGGCTGGCTTTGAACTCAAGATCCTCCTGCCTCAGCCTCCTGAGCCACTGGGATTATAGTCGTGTGCCACTGACGCACCAACTTTTCTAGTGCCATCTAAATCCTTACAGGAAGGGCATGCGAGTCAGTCAGAGGCTCAGCAAGGGAACCTGCAGCAGATGTGCGGCGGGCTACATTGACTAATTGCCATGCAAAACCAAACGAAACACATTTAAGCCTCCTGGTGCCCATTTGGGCACTTGTGGTCACTGCTGCTTTCTCTGGGGTCCACTCTGGCTTTTCACCCCCTGGAGAACTCCCTCCTGTGTGCCCTGGCATCCTCAAGCCTGCTCCATGCATTGTAGCTTGCTCTCTCTGGGTTACAGGGAGTGTGGTGCTGGGATCTGAGAGACAGGGTTGTCGAGAGGAAGGCAGAGGCCAGCGTCCTGCCCACGCATCATGGGTGCCAAGCCGCCGGAATGAGGATCCCTGGTCGGCACTCTTGGGAAAGCTGGAGGTTCCTTGTGGACAGGTGTTCTGCCCTGGATCCAGCACCATCTTAAAATCATGGAAAGCTGGTTGGAAGGAGCCTGAGAGGTTGCCATGGGATCCTTCGTGTTAACCACAGACTCTCCTGTGGACTTGCCGGGTCAGGGTCCCCAGTGCAAGCTTCAGCCTGACCTGCAAAGTGGGCATGAGGTCAGTTCTGGGCGCCTCCCCTTGGCCCCTGCAGAGTCCCGTCCACGCTTCTCACTCCTGGCCCAGGGTCTGCACCCAGGCTCCCTTGCCTGCTGGCTGTGGGGCTGGAAGTTCTTGCATCCACACAGCTGCTCGCTCCAGGTGACTGCCCTCCAGGCCTTGAGTGGCAGCAGCTGTCCCTGTTGCTGACCTCGAGTCACCACACACTCGCTCCTGCTCTCCTGGCACCCTGCCCACCTTGGAAACCATCTGTTTCTCAAGCTCTCCCCAGATCGCTGTTTTAGGGTGCTTTTTCCTGCTGGGACCCTGATTCATACCAGTAGGTGGTGATATCCTCATTTTAAGGATGAGTAAACTGAGGAGCAGGGAGGTGAAGAAGGTTGCCAGGGTCACACATCTGAAGGGAACAGGACCGGAATTCAAATCTCAACTGCCGACCACAGAGTCTGCTTCTCCCGGGATCCTGCACCTTCCCTCAAGCTGTGGGGAGAGGAGGGGGCTCGGGATGCGGCAGGGGTAGGAACCTGGGTAGTGTTAGTTAAGAGGGGAGATTCAGGGGAGGCATGAAGAGCCGCAGGAACTTCCCGTCAGGTGGAACTGGGCTGGGTGGCCACCCCTTGGGGAGCAGTTGAAGTAGGTGGCAAATATTTGCTCAGAAGGGGCCGTGTAATTGTAAGGACAAACACACATGCCATCTCCCATATCCCGTAAGTTCTTCCCTCAACAGATGAGGACTCTGATGGCAGGGGTGGCATGGCCTTCCCCAGAGCCACCTTCAACTCAGTGGAGGGTCTAGTTATGGATTCTAGTCCCATCTGAAGCCAAGTCACTTGGCAGCTGGAAACCGTCTATACCACACAACCACTCCCATGCCTGGGGGCCCTGTGCACCCAGCTGCTGCCTGGTGACGATGCTGATGAGAACATACTGCATGCCAGCCCTGTCCCACCCTGGGCCACACGACCCCCTGGGCCCTCAATTTCACCAGGAGGAGGCACTGTCCTGGTGGCCACTGACAGCAGTGGACCTCGGCTTAGAGAATCCAGGAGACCTCCCGAGGTCCCACGTTACCAGAGACCTGCAGATGAGGACAGGGGCCATGGGAGTCGCAGGCAGCAGTGGCCCTCAACTCTCCAGCTGCTAGGATTCCCTCCCAGACCCTGGAGGTGAGGTCTCAGCCTTGGGCTCCACTTCAGTTACGGAGGAGGCCTGGTGGCTCAGAGAGGCCAGGTGACTCATCCAGAGCCACACAGCAGCAGGGAGGAGTCTGACTCAGCTCCATGGCCACCCCGCTGCCCATATGTTAGTGTTGACCAGCTTGTCTCCTCAATAGACTCCCTGTCCTGCCCTAACCGGTACCAAAGACTCAGGGTGGGGAGGGTAGGAGAACAGGATTTTTAAATGAGCCTTTGCCCTGGGGACTCTTGTGATCTGACAAGTTTGGAAACAGCCCAGGATCTGAGGAACACAGCTGTTGCCCTGGCGGTGGTCGCCTGTTGCGCTTCCCAAGGAATCAGGGGTCCCAGGAGGACTCGCGGGGCGGGGGCAGGGACGCCGAGCACAGCCCTGTGCGCAGTCCCGCCCAGGGGCGGGGCCTCACCTGGGCGGGCAGGTAGGTAGCTACCTGGTAACCTGGCCTGGCCCGGGAGGCTTGGGCGCGCAGCTTCGCAGCTTCGCTGGGGCGAGAGAGGAGAGACGCAGGCAGGGGCCGCCGGCCCGACGGGAGGCCGTCGGGGACTCGCTCGCTCACCATGGTCGAGAGACGCTTCAAGTTCCTGCAGAAATTCGCCTTCTTGGGCCAGGGCCACCAGTACCAGGCGCTGGGGAGGGACGAGGTGGAAACCCTGGTGAGTGTGGGCGACCCTGCGGCTGACCCCTCACCCGCCCCTGCGCGCTCTGCACTGGGCTCCAGCTGTGCCGTCCCCACAGCAGCAACCCGGGCGCGACAGCCCAGAATTGGGAGGAGAAACTGGGGCCATGGGAAGGGCACACAGGGAGCCAGGGACCCGGCAAGGAGCCGGAGCCAGGCTGCTCTGATTTCAGAGAATTTCAGTTCCTCCACCTGCAGACCCAGTCTGCTGGCTGGATTTTTTAAAGCGACAGGAATTAGAGGGTGGCAGGATTAGAGCAATGTTAAAAAAAAAAAAAAGGTTGCCAAAGGTTTAGCAGTAAGAGTAGAAATTAAAGTGGCAGGCACCGCACCTCCCGGCTTCTCTTCAATTAAAATCTTTAATTTGTATGTGGACCTTGAGGCTCCAGGGGACCCTCTAGGAGAAACCAGCAGGGTCCTAGGGCCCAGAGCTTCTGCCACCTGACTGACGGCTGGGTGCCCCCTCCACTCCTTCCCTTTGCAAGTAGAATACCTTACAAGATCCAGGGGCCCAGCTTAGCTGGCCAGTCAAAGCTGAAGCTTCTGAAAGTCCCCGAGGTTGCTCCGAGGAGGGCTTTTTCTCCAGTGAAGGGAACCTCAAGGTTAAATTCAATTTTTTATGAAAACATCTGCTGAAAAACACTTGTAACACTTGTAAATTTTTTCTCCCGGAGATTGCCAACGGTGGCTGCATTTTGGTTGCATGATCCTAAATATTTGTTCATTTACAAAGAGCGTTTTATAAATCGGTGTTGCCGTGAGCGTTCTGGAGTTAGCGCGGTCAGTCCTGCGCAGCCTGCAGGACGCGCTCGCTCTTCGGGGATGGCGTGCATCGGCCCTGACAGGGCAGTGCTGCGATCATCTCAACTCAGCCTTCTGCTGAAGGACTCCGACGTCGGTTTGCCAACACTGGTTTCTTTCCCCACTTTTCCTGTATTTTTTTCTTTCCATCTTTTGGTTCTGGTATTTGGCTGGGTATTTTTGGAGAACTCCTGATATTAATTGGTTGTGATCAGGTTTCATACGGCATCTAGGTACAGGGACAGGGTAACCCAGATGGAGGTGCTGGGAGATTTCGATCTCTCTGCCAGGTGGCCTTCATTCCTCCCGAGCTCTCCAACGGCCCCCTGAGGTCAGATGGGTCTCCCACCTGGCGTGGACCCAGGGAGACTTGGGTGGTGGGATGATTCACAGTGCAGAGTCCCAGGGAGGCTGGGGAGGCAGCCAGCCCGTCTGAGGGACGTGTGGGCTGTCTCCAAACGTGCTCAGCCCGTGTGAACACGGGAAACCTCAGAAGGGTGAATGGGGAAGCCATGAGTGAGGGAGCCGGGAGGCACCTCGCCCTGGGGGGCAGGCTCCTCCTGAGCTCCCAGAGCTTGTGTCCTCTGAACTCTCTCAAAGTTTGGAAAAGGAGTAGTGTTTGCCAAAGTGATCATAGCCATTGTAACTCTCTCTGAGCACCAGCGCCACCACATCCTGGATGCCACCGAGCTGAGCTGCCCAGTCCACGTCCCCACCACTTGGAGTCAGCCCAGCTGGAATAGGGATTACTCCTGAGCACTTGCTGGGGCCCTCAAGGGCCTCTGCCTGCAGGTGACGTTTATTGCAGAGAGTGGTCAGCAAGGGCGCTGAGGCTCACGGTGGCCAGTTTTCATTCTCACTGAACATTGGCCAGTTTTGCCAGGCTCTGGGCTTCAGGATGCACAGCGGAGACCTCTGCGGAGGCCCTCGGCAGTCAGCAGAGGAACCAAGGGATGCTTCACTTCGGACCTGGTGGTCTTAGCTGCAAGGGGAATTGAACAGCAGAGAAACTGGACAGGGGCCAGGAGGCCAGGACAGGGAAGGTCCCAAGATAGAGGCTTTGGAGGCCAGATGCAGGCACTGTCCTCCTGACTCCAGAGAGGGCTCACAATTGCTACATTTCAGGGTAAGGAAAAGAAAGTGTTCAAGGGACAATCAAGGGACTCCTTGATCTTGCGAGTGGAAAAAGCTTCTCTCTGCTGACCTGACATTAGGGGAAGGAGAATATTGGACCAGAAATTCCTGCTTCCGGGATGACTCGGTGCCAACTCTGGGGAAGCAGTCTCTCCCTTAGGGCTCCCCTCTCTTCCCCGAGGCGGGCTTGGCTGGTGCCTGCCCTGCCTTCCAGGCTGCTGAGCCCATTCCTCCTCCTGCGTGCTCCAGAACCAGGCCTTGGTTCATGCAACCCAGATCCAGAGCTCCTGCCCAGGGCTGGGGTGCATCATCCTGGTGGGCAGAGGTGGGTACCAAGCTGCGGGTCACAGTCAGCCATAGTGACAGGTGTGTAGGAGCCGGCAGGAGAAGTGATGGTTAAGATGAACAGGAGTGGGAAGATCAGGCACCAGAGGGTGGATGGGAAGTCGAGGCAGAAGTGAGGGAGGCACCGGGTGAGGGGAGAGCGAGGCTGCGAGGTGACCCCCAGGTCCTTGGTAGGAAGGATCTGGGCTTCATCCCCAGAGCGTCCAGACCTCGAAGGGTTTTAAGTCAGAATGTGGCACTCGTTATCCAGAGACGTGCCAGACATTAGGAACGTGTTTCCGAAACAGTCCCAGCAGAGCTGTGTCTTCACAAGGGCGCGCCAGCCCCACGGGGAGAGCCCCAGATGGAATTCTGGGGATTCTCCACCCATCCTCAGCCCGGGCTCGTGCACACTCGACGAGAATCACTTGTGATTCTCAGGTACGTGGACATCTTAAAGAAATGGCTTGCAGGCCCCATTATTGTCTTAGATGTATCGAAGTGTGAATTTAATAAGAATAGGCAGAAGCCTGCAATAAAAACAGCTGCCTGCTTTGAACTCAAGTATAAAATCAAACAAAGTTTATAACAAAATTATAAAGCGCAAATAGAGCAACCTTATTTTAATGGGACTAAAAGTAATGATCTGCTAAAATCCAATCATTGACGTTGAGTGCTGTTGCGTAGGTCTTACCCGTGTGGTGCTGGATAGAAATCACGATGTCGCCAGCCCGCGGTTACCGTGGGCTCGTCTGGGGGCCCCCTGGCTGAGTGCTCCTGGCTCTGGGCCTCCCTGGCTGGGGCTGTGTCTCTCCTGAAGGCCGCTTCCAAGGTCACCCCTTGGCTGTTTGCAGGCCTGTTCCCTCGCCACGTGGGTCTCCCCGCAGGTCTCTCCGCAGGGCTGCCGGTGACACGGCAGGTGGAAATTGAGGAGGCCGAGAGCATGCACAGAGTTGGACAGCACTGCGCTTCGTAACCCAGCCCTGGGAACGAGGTCTCCCAAGTTCTGCCGTCTTCAGTTCATTGGAGCAAGTCCAAGCCCTGTCCACCCTCAGTTAGCGGGGATCACACGACGGCATGAATGTGGGGTGGGGGTGCAGGGACAGATGGCAACGGGCTGTCTCAGAGCAGCCTCCACAGTGTGCAAAGAAATATTTCTTAAATGAGATAATTCGGGTAGAAGAGCCAATCACAGTGACCTGCGGTGTGCCCGAGAACTCCCTGCTGCTGCGAGGGTTTCGGTTGAGCTCTGCTCTTTATCTGGACCCTTGAATTGTGACTTTGACGGCCCTGGTGCCAAGAGCATCTGTTTTTCATGTGTGTCAGGATTTACACTTGGATGTGTCGGGGTTCGTCTGCCAGCTCAGGGAGATCACCCTCACTCTCGAGTCCACCTGTCAGCAGGCCACCTGTGAATCCCGGTCTGGAAGGCCACTCAATGGCTGTGGGACTGGTGGGTCACTGGCCGACAAGGGGGCCCTGGGCACTCGGAGCATTTCTTCCCTGGTGCTCAGCTGCACTCAGCGCACGCGTGGTGCTCGCCGTCCCTGCAGGTTCTGTGTGCGCAGCCTGGACCCGAGCACAGTCCCTGCTGGTAACGTGGCTCCGCCCTCCGTGTTCACGTGCTGCGGTGACTCCATCTTCTGCTAGGTGTGTGAGTGATTGTCGCGGGTGTGCGTGTGTGCAATGGTCTCGCATCATGGTTCTGCGTTACCAGCTGAGCACCCCAGTGTCTGCACAGTGAGCCCCACACTGGAACCTTCCGTCAGTCAGGCCTCAGGAAGCTGGAGGGAGGGCCTCAGAGTCTGCTTCTCTTCCCACTGACAAGCAGCAGGAAGAGTCAGCAGAATGCGCACTTGGGGGTCCCAAGCCCAGAGCACCTGCGTGGGGTCTGAGGCTGATGTGGCTGGCGCGTGGCAGGTGCTGCAGGTAGCATTGCCGGGCCTGAGTTCAGCTGCCCAGCCGGGAGGCAGGAACATGTTCCCAGGCACCACTTGGGGCACCTGCCAGGAGAGGAGAGGACAGGACGGCCCAGGCCTCTCCCCTGTGCCTTCTCCCTATGTCTGTGTCTTGACCTCCAGTTCTTGAAAGGACTCCAGTACAATTGGATTGGGCCCCACTCTGATGACCCCTCAGTCAGGCATGTCCTGGGGTCACAGGGCCCTGGGGTCCCCGGGTCCTGGGGTTAGGGCTTCTGCACAGGAATGGGGTGGGTGGAGTGACAGCCCAGGGCGAGTTCCTTGTGAAAGGCTCTGGAAGGCTGTTTTTGCTCGGGGAGCTGTGGCCACGGCGGCTGCAGAGCCTCCGAGGTTCTGTCTGTGACGTCCTGGACATGCCCAGAGCGTGGTGGGGAGTGAGCTGCCCTGGCCTCCCGCCAGGCTTCATGGCCCTCCTGGGGCCGGGGGAGGGCAGAGCAGGCAGAGCTTGGCCCAAGGTGCCTCAGGCACCCTCAGGACTAAGTGGCCGAGATTCATGACTGTGGAGGGGAGAGCCGTGGACGTGGCTGCACTCCATCCGGTCCAACCCCTGGCTCTGACCCACCTCCTTGCTCACCAGGCCTGGTTGTCCACACGTTCCTCCCAGGACAACCCCATGGGCTTCCCAGGACCCTCCCATCTTTGGCTCCAGCCAGACTGAATGCGGGGCTCTGGGAGGTGTGGGGCAGGAACGCTGCCCGAGCCCACCCCTGGCCGGGAGCTGCAGGCACAGAGCACGGAGGGCTCCCCCCAGCGGGCGCTGGGAACTGGGGCAGGTCTGTTCAGCCTCCTCATTCCACGGCCTCGTGTGGCAGTGGGTGTTGGTGGCAAGGACCGTGGACGAGCCGGGTCCCTCTGGGCCTCCAGGTTCCTTGTCAGCCCTCCTGGCAGGTGCTTGGTGAAAGTCACGTTCGGTCACATGTGTACAAAGGTTCTTTGCCCAGTGACAATGCAGCGGGGCACATGCTGGCCAGAGTGTGGGCTCAGGTGGTGGTCAGGAGGCAGGTGCTGGACACGCCATTCTGTTTTCTCTGTCCACTTCCACATGGCCTTCCTCTGCCTCCCCATGCTTCTGCTGGTCAGGGGTCTCCAGGCCTGGCCGGGACCGGAGGCTCAGCTGCACCCTGGGCCTGGGGGCTCCTGAAGAGCTTCAGTGACCCCAGGGATGATGGCGCACACCTGTGAGCCCAGGGACTCCAGAGGTGGGAGGACCGCGTGTTCAAGGCCATCGTCGGCAGCCTAGCAGGACCCTGCATCAAAATGCAAACTACAGAAGTGTTCTGTTGTCATGTGTAACCGCTCGGAACAGGAACCGCAAAGTGCCACCCTGAAAAAAAAGACAAAAGTGCTGGGGGGATGGGGCTCAGTGGGAAAGCACCCCTGGGCTCAGCCCCTGGTATTTAAAAAAAAAAGCTATGTGAACCTCTGCCCTCTGATGCTCGGTCCTCCCGGAGGACCACTGCTCTGGATGGTCAGCTTCCCCTTCATCTGACGCCATCCTCCTGCTGGAGACCCTCTTGCAGACAGCGGGCAGGAGAGCGAGGGAAGCGCCAGTTGTTCTGAGTGAGCTGATGGATTGGGAGGAGGCTGGTGGGAAACCGCCTGTGGATGGAGGCCTGCGGCCTAAGCCTCCCCTGCCCCTGCCAGCGCCTTGGCGAGGCATGCTGCTCTGGGCCTCCCTGTGCCCATCCATCATGGTGGGCACAGACCTGCCCACCTGGAAGTCTGTCGGGTTGAGCGACAGATGTATGCAGATGATGAGCAGCTGCATCTGGGCTGTCCATGCTCCATTAATGCAGGTCGAACCTGAATCTGGGCGAGAACGTGCCAGAGGGCACAGTGCAAGCCCTGGGGCACGTGGGCCCACGTCCCCTGTCACTAGGACTCGGACAGTATGCTTTGGACATAAATTGCAGGAAGGTGAGCCACTGCCCCTAGATACCTCCCCCTGTATTTCTAAGCATGGAGCCACACCTCCGTGGCCACAGAAGAGCCCTGGACATCCACCACTGCGACCATCTGGTCAGCAGACTCCACTCATGAGCTGCTTGATGACAGAAGGACCCGGTCCAGGGCGCAGTGCCTGTCCTTGCCAGGTCTCCCGCTCCCCTCAGGGGCAGTGCAGCTCCTCGGGTCTTCCTGGTCTCTCATATCCTTGACATTCTTGAAGGTCACAATCTTGCAGACCATCTGTCCTTGTGGTCGGGCTCAAGCTGTGCTCTTCTGGTGGGTCATCGTGGGACTGGCCCTGCCTGTGTGGGGAGGCTGAGACGCTGTTGTCCCCAGCCCTTGGCTGATGTGGTGTCTGCCAGGTCCTCCTCTGCAGAGCTGACATGTCCCCTTTGCACTGTAAGCACATCAAGGGGGGATGGCTGCGTGTGCTGGTGTCCCCTCTGGTCCCTTCCACCGCTGGGCTTGGGGTGTGGAGGGTGTTTACCTGGTACCATCACCACCGCAGGTCGCCGAGTGGTTTCCTGACTCCTGTCCCTTTGTTTGCTCTTGTTCTGCTCTAAGAGTCTGCCCGCGCTGCCCGTCATCCGCTCGTTCATGAGTGTGCACGCACATCCTATTTGATTTGTGAACGTCTGTCGCCGTCCACAGCTGTGTCCGTATGCTCAGAGTGTCCCTGACGTGGCTGGCAGAGCCCCTTCTGGGCATTCTGTGCCCTCTCGACTCTGAGCACATCATCTCATCCAGGAAAGTCCAGGCTTACCCTGGCCCTTCCCTGCCCCAGGCCAGGAGTCAGCCACTGCTCCCCGGTCCTTGGTGCTCATGCTGAGAGATCCATGTTTAGAAATCCAGATCCGTTGCAAGATTCTCCGCTGTGACTGTGACCAGCAGGCTCCTGGCTTCCGGGCCCTCTCGGGTGTGCAGGCTGTCAGGTCTTTATTTAGTTTTGTATCTGCGTTTAATTCTGTGTAAACCATAGATTCCAATCCAGTAGCTACCAGTCCACGCGGCTCCTGGTGCGTTGGTAAGTCCCTCCGTGAGAACCCCGGCTGCCACCAGGGCACCGCACGGTCTGTGGGTAGCTAGTCTCCTGGTCTTGCCAATCACCCATCAATCCCCAGTGACACAGCCACCACCCACTTGCCTCCTCTTGTCCCTGACTGCACTGGCCTCTCCGAGCAAGACACACTGTGGACCTCACTCCGCCCCACTGAGCGTTCCTTGCTCCCCGAGGCCCACACCAACACACGCTCGCACACGCATGCACACACACCGCCGAGACTTCATCCAGGGACTGGAAGGGCCCTCTGAACCCCTCTTGACTGAGGCTGAGATCTCCCTGGCCCTTGCACACAGCCCTTGGTGGTGTGGTCTGGACATGTCCAGTTTGCTGAGGAGGAAATGAGACTCAGAGAAGTCAAGGAGTTGCTGGAGGTCACACAGCAGGTGAATGGGGGACCCAGAATCAGAGCTGGGAGCCGGCAGGTGACCTGGCTCTGCTCCTGCCCCGTTTGTTGCATTTTGGATTCTTTTTTTTCCCTAATGCTAAAAAGCCCTGGGGCAGCCCCCCTAGTTCTCCCATGGCGCTCCTCTTCCTACTCCCACAGGGGTCTTCAGCTCGGCAGGTGGATCCCTGCCCGGGGTGCCTGTGACCTGAGGTTCCTCGGGCTGCTCTGTGCCCAGCATGCCTTCTGGTCGTGGCTTTGCATACTATGTCCCCTCCTGGAGCCTCTTCCTCCCCTGTCCTCTCCCGGCCTCTCAGCCCAGCCTGGCTGGGAGACCGCTGCCCATCCCTGGGCGCTGTTCCGCCGCATCGCAGAGCTGCTTTTCCCTTCGAATCGGCAGTTCACACTGAGGGGTTCAGGCTCAAGAGAGTTCAAGACAGTGGCCTTCAGCCACCCAGTCTCTCAGCCCAGAGACAGCCCACGTCCAGTGTCCTGTGGCTTCTGCCAGAGGTGGGCCGACATGGACACTGGCTCGCTGCTCCGCATAGGCCAGGGTACTCGTGTGTCCTGGGCTCTTCCTCTCCTCTCTGCCTCTGGGCAATGTTCCACCACCTGGGAAACTGGCACGGCAGTGTCCACTGTCACTGGTCCCTGCATGCCCTGGGACCCAGCAGTGCCATGCCTGGGTACATCTGAGGGCTTGTATCCACCAGAACGTTCGCCTGGGAGTGGGCGGTCACAGTCCAAGCTGGACACGACCTACGTGCCAACCACAATAAAGCATTAGGTAAACTGCGGTGGACCCAGCAGGGGCAGGCGTGGGACTCCGGACAGTGAACCTCCAAGGCAGCCGAGCAAACCCCACCAACAGAAGTCCCAGTGTCGGTCACCTCAGAGGGGGCAGCAGGCCGGACAGCGTGCTGGGCAGGGAGGCACTAGAGTCTGGGGCTCCGAGAGTCGGTTCCTTCTGGGGCAGACGGATGGTTTTCCATTGCTGCTGTGACAGCACCACAAACCTTGGTGGCTTAAACGGCACCCAAGTATTACCTGCCAGCTCTGCAGGGCAAGGTCCAGTGCGGGTCCCCCAGGCTAACATGGAGGGGAGGATAGGGCTGGAGCATCCAGGGGGAACCTGGTCCTGCCTTCTGCAGCTTTTCCCCCGACCCACCTCTCACAAGGACCTCGGGGTGACATTGCCCCCAATCCAGGGCCATTTCCCATCTCAAGGTCCCTGATTTCATCACAGGGTTCCTTTTGCCACGTCAGGGGGCTCGGTCTCCGGGTCTGGGTTGGTGCACCTGTGCTTTGGGGTGGGAGGGGGCTCAGAACTCAGGCTCAGCATATCTGTCTCCTGTCCCCACCTCTTTGGCTCCACTTGGAAGGTCCACGATGGCAGTTTCCCCCTCCATTTCTCCCATTTCCAGAGCACGAAACCCACCAAGGGGTTTCCTCCTGTTTCCTAGATGGTGACTGGAAGTTCTCCCCGCATCCCCACAATCCACCCTTCAGCCATTTCTTATCTGCCCGGAGGGTGTGAGGAGAAGGAGATGGCCCGGTGTGTCTGGCACTGATGGCGGGTGGGGTGGCGTTTTATGGCCATGAGAGTCTGTTTGCCGCTATTCTCGGCAGCCCTGCCCCAGGACTTCTCCTTCCTTATCTGCCCAGTTTCTAGAAGGACTGTGGGCACCAGCCCTGAGTCTGCACCCCACCCACCCTGCCTCTAGGGAGCAGAGGACCCCGCCCTGCTTGGGTCCCCAGGGTGCTCCAGGGCCCTGGGCACTTCCCTCTGTCCCTGGTCCACTGCCCAGCCTTTCTCTCCTCCAAGGTGGAGGCCCTCAAAGGGACCCTGGCTGGGCTGGTCTGAGTGTGCCTTCAGCCCAGGCGCCCTCCCCTCAGCTCCGGGTACACATGGGGCGCCCCAGGGCATCTTCCATACCCTGTGGCTAGTCCTCGCTCCTCGGGCGATTCTGGCGTATTTTCACAACAAACCAGTGGCCACTTTGGAAAGCGTGTCAAACAAGTGGCCAGAGAACTATGCGGGCTGCCAGCCCACCTGGAGCCCCTGGAGGATCAGGTCTGGGATGGGACCCAAAAATCTGCATTTCTGAAGGGTTCCCGGGACAGTGGCCTGAAGCCCACACTGTGAGGTAAATCTGGACAATTCCCAGGGACGTGCTGGGAGGAGGCAGAGGTGCACACGCCCTGGCCTCTGCTCACGAAGCCCCTGATGGCTCCTGGTCCTCACGACCCCTGTGCTGCCCACCTCCCGTTCGTGGATCCGTCGGCTGCAAGTCTTACACTTCTTGAAGGCCCGGGGCCCAGGCTCCTCTCTGCCTCACCTCTCCCTCTGGAACCCAGTACCCAGTGTCTTGCCAGGGGAGGGCACTGGGTCCCCCTGGGCCATGTCTGTTCCTCCCAGGCCAGAGGCCCCTGTGCACCCCTCCTGGCGCTCGCCTGGCCCTCCCCTCTCTCCCAGGTCCCCGGGTCCTGCAATCTTGGTCATGAGCGTCTCTCAGCTTGCTCATTCTTGTGTGGCCTGATTCACACAGGACACAGTCACACCTGAGTTTTAGATAAATGACAACGAGGTTTTGAGTCTATACACGTCCTGTGGGGTAATTGGCCCACCTTACGCCAAAGAGTCAAAACATAGTGACTGTCTGTCTGCCCCTAGGCTGCTGGGGACATTCCGTGTTCTCTGTGCTAAGCCTGCCAGCCTGTTCTGATCACCAGGAATGAGGACCCCTGCTGTCCCCATCTCTTGCCACCCCCGTCACCCTCACTGCTCACCTGGGCGTGGCGCTCCTGGGTGCCAGGCCCTGGGCTCAGGCGGCCAGTTTGCTATCCCTCCACCCATGGCCGCCGTGCTCGGGGACCCCGCTGAGCAGAGGGGGAGGCAGGCAGGGGATGTGGACATGCGTCCTGCACCAGCTCACTGGGGTCTAAGTCCGTGTCCAAGGGACCCGAATCCTGGAGCTGGCTGGGAAGGCAGACGGCCGGGCCAGGGAGGCCATGTGCCTGCAGGCCCCACGCCTGGCTCTGAGCTCCCTGCTCAGCCACCTGTCTGTCAGCAGGGACCACATTTGCCCTTTGTGGCTCCCTCAGGAGCCTCTGGTGGCTAAATGTCAGCCCTGGCTGTGCGTGCTGGTGAAGCTGCCCTGAGGTGTGCCATGTCCTAGATTGTCCCCTGGGGACTAAGGAAGGCCCGCTCCACAGGACCAGCCCCAGCTGCCCACAGAATCTGTTTGCTGCAAACAAATAATACTTTGGGATCATAAAGGAAACCCAGAGACCAGGAGGTCACGAGGGTTCCATTTACATGCACTGTGCACAGTTAAACCTCAGAGTCAGAAACAGACTGCGGTTGCCAGGAGCTGGGGGAGGGGCCAGATGGGGGCCGCATAATGGGTACAGGCTGAGGTGGCGTCTGCTCCGCATATTGAAGAGAGTGGGTCCATCCTGAGAGCAACTGGAGCCTGCCCGTGTTTCCAAGCAGGGAGGGCGGGGTGTGCACACTCGCACGGGCGAGACGTTCAGTGTCGCTGGTCACTGCGTGAATACTGTGTGGGGTGTGGTTATGACCAGAGAGAACCAGAAAGCCCAAGGACGGCTGGGCTCG
This sequence comes from Glaucomys volans, assembly GCA_020662805.1. Taxonomy (NCBI): domain Eukaryota; kingdom Metazoa; phylum Chordata; class Mammalia; order Rodentia; family Sciuridae; genus Glaucomys; species Glaucomys volans. The sequence goes on from JAJEJO010004526.1 coordinate 116,200, forward strand.
GGCCGGAACCCAGCACTGCAGTTGGTCCAACCGAACCAGTCTCCAGAGCGGGGGGGTTGTCTCGGTGGGGGGCGCACATCTCCCCTTAATGGGCAGAATGCACACAGCTGACTTGGGAAGCCCAGTGGAATAAGCCCAGTAGTCACTGCTGTGCTTCCGGGTGTGGGGCTGGGGAGAGGTGGCTGGCAAGGAGGAAAGAGGAGCTTGCAGTCTCTGTTCCCGCTACAGGAAGAAATTGGTCAATACCTGTCCACCTGTCCTCCTTCCCAGTTTGCAAGAACCTGCTGTAAGAGGAAAAGATGACTATCATGTCCTGGGTTGCACGAATACTAGGAAGTGTTGCAGAAAAACCTCGCCTGTCCTGCTTCTGAGGTCTCTCTGTGCTATCATAGCCACCCAGAGCCTCCGGGTGTTCCCTGGGGCTTCTTCCCAGGCCTGTGTCTCCCCACACAGACTCCCAGAACTTGACTGTGAACCCCACCCAATCTTGGGTTATTTAATGTCTCATAGAACCAGGCTGTGATACCACCCATTGTCAGCAGGAGGCACTCTCTGCAACATGAGATTCCCATTGGCTCAAGGTCCCAGTTCTCAATATGTAAATTGCCACCCTGTTCTGAGGCCTTGCGAGTTCTATTCTGTTAAATAAGCTTGCTAAAAACAGATGCACCAGCAATAGCCCCTGACGGGAAACAGTACAACTGTCCATCACAGGAGAATGGACAAAGAGGTTGTGATCGGCTCCCCAGGTACAACACTAAGCACCCTTGGAAATGAGCCAGCCGTTGCTACCTGCCACATCAGGTGTCACCCTCACTAATGACATTGAATGGAAGATCAGGCATGAAGAGTATGCACGTCTCATGTCACTATTTTTGTGGGGTTCACACTCCAGCAAAACCAGCCTGTGATGGCCAGTTGAGGGTGGTCACCCTTCGGGTAGGCGCAGCGTGAAGGTGCCTCCAGGCCGGTACTGTCCGTCTCCAGAGGGGGCTGGTGACATGCCATCCACGCGTGTGAGAATTCAAGCTGTTCATGAAGGACACACACTTCCCATCCGCGTGCTGTGCTCTAAAAACATGCATCCGGGCAGGCTTCCATTCGCTCACCAGTAATCCTGCTCTTTCCGCAGATTGATGGACAATGTGAGCTGAAAGCCTCTGAGAAAGAGAGGACGGTCACAGCTCTGCCACCCCAGGAAGCCTGCAAGTGCCACAAGGAGGACTTGGCCAGAGCCTTTCATGTAAGAATTGCACTTGCCTCTGACACTGGTTGTGATGAGGATTTTAGATCGAGACCAAGCAACCCAGGCCCCCGGTGCTCTGGACTTCCTGTTTGCACACAGTTGAGTCATGGTTGTAGGAAGTCCTGCTTCCAGGCCGAGTGGCAGCAGTGCTGCTGCCACTCAGCTAACCTCTTTAGGACCTCCGTGGAGGCCAGTGTCTGTCCACTCTCAGCACCGGAGAGGGCCGGAGGCAGAGAGTCAGGGGCCACATGGCTGGAAAGCCGCACAGCCCAGGGCGGACCCAGGCGTGTGGTCCCAGTGCCGTCTCCACCGTCTGGATCCCCATCCTTCATCCCTCATGATCCCTGGAATTGCCAGTTACTTCAACCAAATCCTCACAGCTTCTCGGGGGCATTGGACCCCCCAGTCCTGCAAGGCAAAAGCAGCCCCCAGGAAGCTCCCCTGGGAGCTGTGAGTGGGGCTGGCTTTCCTTTTCTCACTTTCTTAGAAAACTGAGCAGATATTGGCAGGTGGACTTGCCTGTCATCCCAGCCACTCTGGAGGCTGAGGCAGGAGGATCCCAAGGTCAGCCAGCCTGGGCAAGTTAGTGAGACCCTGTCTCAAAACAAAAATAGAGAGGGATGAGGGGGTAGCTCAGTGGTGGAGCACCTGGGTTCGATTTTAAGAGGGCGCATGTCATGCTTTCGAGGAAGCTGGGAGTCCCTTTTTCAGGCCAGTCTTTTCCTGAGAATTCAGAAGTCCAGCTCAAGTCCTGCTCGTCAGTATTTGAAGGGAGGAAATATTTCCTTCCATGCCCAGATTTTCCCACCTAGAAAACCTGCTCGCTTTTCTTTCCCTGTTCAGAAGAATCGAGAAGTGGGTCAGCTTCCCTGTTCCCGCTGCCCCCGCCTGCAGCTTCTCTGTTGACCTTGAGAACAGGGAGACCTCTGCCACCAGCCGGACAGCACAGCTGCCCCGCATTATTAGCGACTCTTACGTTAGCCCCTTAGTTCAAGAGGAGAGCTTGAGGGGCACCATGAATGCACAGACCTCCTTGCAGCAAGCATTGTCCCCAGGCTGTGCCGTCTCAGACACGCAGCATGGTGCTCGCCATCGGCACCATCTGCCAGTGTGCGTTTCAGCGCTGAGAACACTTGCTGTGGTGGGTGGTCAGCGCTCTCCATCGCGGAACCAGTCCCATCTTCAGAAACTGTCCCTGTTAAATGGTGCCCCCAGCCCCAGCAGCCACCATCCTCCTCTGCCTGGGTCCGCCTGGGCAGGAACCCAACCTACTCGGGGTCCCGCATGCGTCTCACGCTGGTTTGGTTCCGTTCACTGCTGCCCTCGAGGTCATCCCTGCAGCGGTCAGAGGCCTTGCCTGCATGCGCACCCAGCCCTGCGTGTCCAGGCACCGTGGTGGGCAGGGGCGGCCCCCTCTGCAGGGAGCGCGGTGTGCAGACCTCTCCGAGACCCCCTCTCGGTTCCCCTGGGTCACGAACCTGGCAGTGGAGTTGCTGGGCCAAAGCTAATTGTAAGCTTCGTGTTTTGGGGCGATGTCAGATTGCTTTCCGTTACATTCCCAAGGTTTATTTTAAAAAGAATAAGCATGTGCCTGCGCTTCCCGAATCCCCCACGCTGCGCCAGTCCCAGTTGCTGAGCCCGAGGCCCGGGCCACCCTGCGGTCACAGTAGAGGGAATCCTGTGGTCTGACTGGAAAGCTCTGTGCATTCCCTCCGCTGGGTCCCATCTGCCGGGGTCTCGAATGAGCCCCTCTGCCGGGAACGAGCCCGGCCTCCTTGTCCATGCGGAGCTGGCTGGCTTCCCAGAGGGGCCTGCCGCGGGCTCCTCCGCCGGGCAGGGCCCTCAGTGAGCTCCAGCTGGCCGCTCCTTCCAGGTGGACTTGCGCAATGGACTGTCGGAGCTCGCGGTGACAGAGCGCAGGCTGGCCCACGGCTGGAACGAGCTCGTGGCTGACACGGCGGAGCCTGCGTGGAAGAAGTACCTGGACCAGGTGGGTCCACAGGGGCCGGGCCGGCGGGCAGAGCCTCCAGGCCCTCTGTAAATATTGACTGAAGGTGTCTTGGACGGTCCTGCCCCGGGCGGGGATGGGCGCTCTACAAGATACGAGGTCCCCGCCCTTCCTTCGGGCTGCCTGAGCTGGCAGAGGCGCCTGGCCTAGGTGACCCACAGTCCAGTGTGTGACCAGGAACCATATTGATTACACTCGGGGCGGCGCCTGCCTAGAGCCAGAATCAGAAAACAAAAACATCCGCTGCGCCGTCCAGTTTGAATTTCATGGAGCTAAGAGGCAGTTGAGGCGCGTGTGGCCCGAGTCCTGCCTTAGACACGAGCCTACCTTTACCTGGTCCCTGTTCGTCGGAGGTTCGCATCGGGTGTCCTGGTTTTATCTGACAACCTGACCCCAGAGTCCCACAGAGAAGTAAGGGCGACAGACGGGTGCAGCCCTCTGTGGCTCCCGACCTGAGCCTTCGCTGTAGCGTGGCGCCCGGGAGGCCGACGGGACGCAGGACCAGAGAACAGGCGCTGCAGGGTCCGGTCTGGAGGTGGGCGCCCGCCACCAGGGACGGGGCAGGAAGGCCCGTCGACAGGCAGCTTCCCAGAAGCCCCAGGGCATCGGGCTGCGGGTTCCATCCCCTCCCGGTTCCCGGGCTCCTGGGCTGCCCAGGCAGCTGGCTTCTGTTGGTCCATGGTTAAGGGCCAGCCGCAGTCCTGTGGTCCTGCTGCCCACTGGGCACCTCTGAGGGCCCCAAGGGTGTGCTTCAGGGAAGCATTCTGCCACCAAAATGGTTCCTAGGTGGGCAGGTGGCTGGCCAGCCCTCCAGCTTCCTGGAAGTCCAGTGCTGGGAAGGGGAGAGGAGGCTCTGTGGCTGTGGGGGTCCCTCGCCCCTGCGGCTGGGGCTGCCTGTGCCACTAGGACCCCCGCTCCCTCCCCGTTTCCCTGGGTGGTCCTCTTTCCCACCTTTCTGGGTCAACACCCACTCCGAGCCTCTTCCTCCCACCAAGGGTCGCCTCTTGGCCACCCAGGGCCCTTCCAGAGTGACCTCTCAGATCTCTTATGGGAGACCTGCGGGTCCGTCACACCCTCTGGGCTCGGGCTGGCCTCTGTGGGCTCTGCAGGGCACAGGCTGCGGGTGGCCGGGGCTTCCGGGGTCCTGGACTCACTTCTGTCTGTCTGTCTGTCCAGCCCCTGCTATGTGCCAGGGGTCTGCCTCTAGCGACCGGACTCACCACCTCTCGGGGCAGGCCTCTGCTGTCCCCGAGTCACCATTAGGAATTCTGCCCTTACCGACCCCAAACCTAGGGCCCCAGTGTCGGTGCATCAGAGTCGGGCGGCCCGAGGGCTGGCGGGCAGCTCAGAGGGCTTGCCCAGCCTGGGCCGGCCTGGCCTGTGCTCCATTCCTGGCCCCGCAAAACAGAAAGAGAAAAAGTCATCGATTGGAATCGGAGAGCCGGGGTCAAATCCCGGCCCCGCTCAGCTGGCTGTGACAGGTGATTCAATGCCTCCCCCGCGGGCTCGGCCTTTCCCCGTGAGAGAACGAGGGTAATAGACACCGACGGGGGCCTGCCACCTAAGAGCAGGCCTGGCAGCCCCGCCAGCTCCGGCTTCCGTGCCACCCCTGTCCTGGGGGCCACCTGGCCCTGGGGGGGCACAGAGCAGACTCTCCTAGACGAGGTCCCAGGCCCAGCGGCTCCTTTCGAGCCTCCGGTGGCTCATTTTCCAGGCGGGGGTGCTCAGGGGTCCCGCCCTCCTCAGCTGGTTCCCCACGTGCCTGGAACGTGGCGCTTTGTGGTTGGTTTGCTAGAATCGGGTCTCACAAAGCCCACCCACTGCTCTGCCCGCGGCGCGGGTGCTGTGTCCCTGACCTCGCTCGAGGTCCTTAGAGTTGGCGATGGTTTGTGTGCACGCCGAGGACCTCGCCCTCAGCAGGGAGGCTGTGGCTGACACTGAGGTCCGTCTGGAGGCTTTGGTGCAGGTCTCAGGTTTCCTGGGAAGTTCTGCTGCTGTCCTGTCTGTGGACCCCTCTCCCTGCGATCAGGCTGGGTGCTGGGCTCACAGGCACACTGGCTTTGAGGTGTGGTCCTCTCTGGACCTGTGAAGACCCCCATTCCAGCCCAGTCCTGGCGAGGATGAGTGGGCAAGCTTCCCGATGGATCAAGGCCCAGATCTGGGGCCAGCTTCCTGGGTGGCCACTGTCCTGCATTCAGCCAGTGGTCACTAAGTGCCTTCATGATCAGTCTGGCTCTCCTGGTGGCTGCCATTTATTGAGCACCTACTGGGTGCTGGCCACCAGGCAGGCCACTGGACCCCCATTGCCACATGTCTCACCAGCCAGGAACCCCTGAGTCTCAGCCCAGTCAGAGGTGTGAGGTTCCTGGGTGGGTCAGATTCGGAGACCCGGCCAGACCAGTTCTAGGTCCTGAGAGGACCAGGGTCCTCAGGATGGATGTGGACTGAGACCTGGGGAGTTGTCTTGCATGGTCAGTGGAGGCACCTGGTTGGCCTCACAGAGGAATCTGGCTGAGGAGGGAGTGTCTTCGTGTGCTCATTCTGAGGAGCCAACGGTGAGGGAGGCCAGCGGTGAGCTGCCCCACGGAGCTCCTGCAGAGGAGAAGCCCCGGGCAGGGGTGGGGGACAGTGGGGCGAGGCTGGACCCTCCCACGGCCCCCCTGGCCCCATGCTGAAGCGCTGCTTCTCCTGGGCAGTAGGAGTGACATGTTGGACCATGTTTCCCTTTGCGCCCTGGCTGTCGGGAAGCCCGGCGTCCAACACGTAGCCCTGCTGCCAGCCACCGTGACCCGCCTGCTGACATGTGGACTCCCTTCCTGATGCTGACCTTTGCTTTGCCCTTTCGGTCCGGCCTCTGCGCGTCGCGGCCTCTGTGCTCCCTTTGACTTTTCTGTAACATGAGCCTCCGAGAAACGAAGGGCAGATACTTAAAACAACAAGGGAAGGGAAGGGCTTCGGGGAATTTCCCGGAGCACCTGCTCCGCAGGGGACATCCCTGCGTCCTGCAGAGGCCCTTCCAGGACAGACTGGTGTGATGTCCAGGGCTGGGGGCTCGTGTGGCAGGAGGACCCTGGGCTGTGTCGGGCCAGGCTTGCACCTGCCACGGGTCCTGCCTGCAGCCCGAGGATGTGTGGGGGAGTGACCGAGACCCTCTGGACGGGGACGGGGACGGTGTCAGGAATTTCAGGCAGGGCCATCTGGGCTCGGGGCCCCTCCTCCAGCTTTCAGTTGGGGAAGGCGGACCGGAAGCCTGGCCTGCCTGGGAACTGGGGTGAGAAGCCCGGGCTGGTCTCCCACACTACACCTGCCCGCCCGTCTCCTGTCTTCCAGTTTAAGAGCCCCCTGATCCTGCTGCTGCTGGGCTCCGCCCTGGTGAGCGTCCTCACCAAGGAGTATGAGGACGCGGTCAGCATCGCCATGGTGAGTGCAAGGCACCGACTCCCGGACAGGGCTGCCCAGGGGGCCCGGTCTCTGCTCGCAAGGGAAGAGAGTCAACTCTGCAAACACAAAACTAGAGCAGAAAGAAAGCAAATCCAAGCCGGGCGTGGTGCACGCCTGTAATCCCAGCACCTGGGAGGCTGAGGCAGGAGGATCGCGAGTTCAAAGCCAGCCTCAGCAACTTAGCGAGGCCCTAAACAACTCAGTGAGACCCTGTCTCTAAATAAAATACAAAATAGGGCTGGGGATGTGGCTCAGTGGTGGAGTGCCCCTGGGTTCAATCCCCAGCACCAAAAAAGAAAAAAAAGAAAGCAAATCCACACGGTTTCTACCCTACTGTCAAGGTGTGTGCCCGGCCAGGCCTCTCCGGGTGGACAGGAGTTGCCTCGAGTTCTTTGCTCAGAGGAAGGTGGCAGGGACGCCTTCCTGGGCACCCTGGGATGGAAAGGCTGATCCTGGGCTCCCCATGTTTACCGTCCCAGGAGCGGTGGCCCTTGATCCCTCACCCAAGACAGCCACCTGTAAAAAGGAAGGTGTGCCTTTTAAAATTTTTTATTCAGGTGAAATTCACACAAACACTGGATTATTTCAGAGTGTTCAGCGACACCTCTGTCAAGTCCCCACACACCTCCCGCAGCCCCCAGGGACCCCCACCTAGGAGCAGTCAGTCCTGACGCCTCCCTCCAGCCCGGTGCCCCTGCCGGCTTGTCCCTGGGTTCTGTGCCATAGGAAGGGAGCCACCTTGTGAGAGCCCTGCTGACGCCTTGATGGCTGTCACCCCCGCTGTCCATTTGTGCAAGTTGTTCTTTTAAAATCAGAAGCAGGCTCGCTCCACACAGCGACCCCAGCTTCTGCTCAACGGCTGCGTCCCACCCTTGTCTTGGGTGTGGAACCTGTCCTCCATGTGGCGCTGAGAATGGCAGTTTATAAAGGAAGACACCCCTGTCACACGCAATGGTGTTGCTCATGTGTCTGTGCAGAAAAATCTAGATGGGGACCCCAGTGTGGGCCCCCCAGGAAGTGGGACCTGGTGGGATTTTTCTGCTCTTTCGGGGGAGTGGGTAGGAGGGCACCGCATCTGTTTCCTAAATTTCCTCATGAAAGGAATCGTGTCTGGCCTCCTGGCCTCCCTGCCTCCTGGCCTCGCTCATGCCCATCCCTCCTCCCCCAGGCTGTGCTCATCGTGGTCACTGTGGCCTTCATCCAGGTGTGTATTCCCTAGTCCCTGGCAGGTGACCTGGGCAGGGGGTACTCGTGGTGTCCCCCACTTTGAGCAGCATGTCCCATGTGGTTCCCACCAGGAGTACAGGTCGGAGAAGTCTCTGGAAGAGCTGACCAAGCTGGTCCCTCCGGAATGTAACTGGTAAGTCGGGGCTTCCCTGGGACCTGGAGGCTCATCACAGGAGTCGGTGGCTGGTGAGCTTGCAGACGCTCTGCAGAAGTTGGATCCTTGGTGTTGCCCATCGGGAGAACCACATGCCACTAGGAGTCGTGAGACCTGGTCTCCATCTTGACAGCTGGTGGCTGTGTGGCTTGGACTGGTCATTCAACCTCTCTGGGCCTCAACTCCATCATTAGCATATAAGCCAGGGTACTCAGCCTGGGGGCTACAGGTACAGCAGGGGCTTCGTCAGGTAGAGCCTGGGAAGTGGTGTGCACTTTCTCTTGGGAGGGGCAGAGGGGGGTTGCTGGGTTCTCGAGGGTGACGCAGACCCAGAGCTTGGCACGCCTGGCCAGCAGAACAGCCGCCGGGGGGCGCTGGGGTGTGAGCACCGGGCATTTGCTCAGCTGCCCAGGAGCCTCCTCCTGCCTGGACACCCGACTTTGACAAGTGCTGTCACGCAGCTCTTCCCATCATGGCCTTACTGCAGCATGGTGCCAGAGAAGCTTCCAGAACGGCCCTCTGACCCCTACGGTGCAGCGTCCCACCTGCGTGCCTACCGAGGGCGTCAGGTGCGGCCGGGTGACGGAGGAGCTCGATTCTTAGTTTCGCTTCATTTTAGTTAAATAAGCACTGGGCCCAGTGAGGGGTCCGGACAGCTGGGCCGGGCCAGCTGCCAGGCCCTGCCTTAATGGACGGAAAGGGAGCTCACAGGCAGGGAAGGGCGGGGCCCTCTTCTGAGTTTGAGTCTTAGTTTGCCAACAACTCCTGTTTATGTCCTTGTAAAAAGTGGAGTGACTTCACGGAAGGCCAAAGTCTCCTCCCTGACCTGCTCACGGGCCGCGGCCTTTCAGGGGAGGCGGCCTCCCGGACACGCATTATCGGTGGAACGGGGTGACGGGGCGTCTGCCCGGCCTGAGCTCTTACACTCGAGGACTCAGGCGTGCGGCAGCCCCTGTTGTCCAGAAGGGCACACTTGGGGACAAACCTGAGCGTATGTTCAGGCGTGCATCACACCTCTGAGAAGCAGTCTGGACACTCGGGGGGACAGCCACCTCCCAGGGACAGTCCTCCAGGGAGTGTGAGCGGGAGACACGAGTAGAGGAGGAGAAGCAGGACAGGAGTGGGTGAGCAAGCCCAGGAGCGCGGCTGGCACGGTGCAGGCCCTGGGCCTGCTGGTCAGGCCAGCCACTGTCGGAGTCCTAGAGTGCCACGGTGGCGGGAGCACATGGAGACGCAAACAATCAGTGTGGTGTGATGAGGCTGGAAGAGCACCGAGGACATCAGGGGCTCCACCCTGCCCCGCAGCCCCTTCCAGGTTCCCTCCCTCCTCTGTGCAGCTTTCACATATTTATTGAGCACCTACTGTGTGCCAGGGGAGACTGCACTGAGGATGCCGGGGGACGGCCGGCCCCGGGGAGCTCAGGCCGGGGGCAGGTGTGGAAGCAGGTGCGGTGGTGCGGTGGGCACTCTAGAGCCTAAACCCCGCTGAGATGCAGTGATGACCGAGGAGGATGGGACAACTCTGGCTGTCACCAGCTGCCCTGACCTGACATTTACAGAGGAGCTGACATTTAGTTGAGGCCCACGGAAGAGGAACCAGCCACGGGAGAGCGGCAGGAACAACAGGAGGATCTTCCAGAGGTGCTCTTGGCTACGAGGAGCAGGAAGCTCATTTGTACAAACCACAGGAGGCTGAACTGTCTCATAGCAAGGGATGCAAGGCAGGGCCAGTCAGTCTCTGGTTAATCCATCTGGCACCAAGGGCCTGGTCTCTACCCTGTCCTCTGCCGTCTTTAGCTCCTTGGCTTTGTTCTCTGCATGGGTCTCCTGGTCCTGGAAAGGCTGCCACGGTGCCAGGCTTCATAGCCAAACATGCCAAGGTCCCACAGAAGAGGCTGTGTGTGTGCAGAATGAGGAAACCCTTCTCATCATGACCCCTGAGGCCAGGGTTGCATTAGTGTCCTTGTCTCAGCCTGTTCCAGGTGGGTGGAGGGCCCACCGTGCTGATCCTACCCAGGCAGCACACTCTCCTGGAGCTTGTGGCTGTGGGAGAGCAATATCTAATTCTAATGGCTACTCTGTCCGTCATTCAAAGTCTGCAAAGCCCTGGAGACCAGAGGTTGCTGGGTGTGTTCAAGGACTGGACGGAATCCGTGGCAGGGTGGCAGGTGGTGGCCCAGGCCAGGAGGAACGCAGCAGGACTTGGGGTTTGGTTCCAAGGTCCTGGGAGAGGCGTGGAGGTTTAGAGCAGGGGGAGCGGGACTGACTCCCGTGTCCAGAGCTCCTGGCTGCCAAGTGCGGGTGAATTGGAGGACGGCAGAGGGAGGCAGGAGGCAGGAGGCGGCTGGACTGACCAGGGCCGTGGGGTGGAATTCCAGGGGAGCCCTTACCGCACAGCAGTCCCTGTCCCAGGGCAGGTGGCCGTGCCCTGGGGAAGGTGGTCCTGGATGTGGGCATTTGGGCTGCCCCTGCCCCGCCCATCCCATCCCCCAACCTCTGAGCCAGCTCTGCCCCAGAGTGCAGTGCTCTCTGAGCGCAGGAGGTGGCTCACTGCAGCTCATCAGGAGGCCTTAGAATGGGTGACCTGTCCCTGCGGAAGCTTCCAGAATGCTGGCGGCCTGGCCCTGCTCCAGGCAGAGCAAACGGCAGTAGCCTCGTTTCTCAGATGATGCTCAGGGTCCTCAAAGGCTTTTGGCGCCCCCATGTTTAAAGAAAACCGAGAGGGTGAAGCCGCAGGGCTAGTCGGTGAAAGGCAAGCTGCCCCGGCCACCGGCGCCCGGGGGTCAGAGGGCCGAAGCCTCAGCCGTGTCCTGTCTCTCCGTCCACGCAGCATCAGGGAGGGGACGCTCCAGCACGTGCTCGCCCGAGACCTGGTTCCCGGAGACCTCGTGTCCCTCTCCGTCGGAGACCGGATCCCCGCAGACATCCGCCTCACCGAGGTGAGCGCCCGCGCCTGGGGCAGCACCGTGTCCCCACCCTGGCACATGCCACGTGCCACACGCCTCCGTGCACACACAAACAGGCCAAGGTGACAAACAAGCTGGCTCTCAGCACTGAGCCCCTTACCTGGGTCACAAACCGCTTCTTCTCGTGTGAGTAAGTCCCCCACCACCCGTGGCCTCGCCCCCAGGGCTGCTGTGGCCCAGGTCGACCACGGCCTGAAGGTCAGTCCCCGTCTCCCTGCGCGTCCCGAGCTCTTACCCCAGCGGGTGGTCAGCATTGTCCAGCTGGTGGCCAGTCACCGTGCTGCTCTCTTACTCACCTAGTTCATGAGTCAGACGCCCCGGAGTTGGGTGACGGGAGACCTGGCGTCCACGTGGGCAGTGCTGCCTGTGGTTCAGACGTCCACGGGGCTGGAATGGGTCCCCCGTGGACGAGGTTGGCGAGGTGGTTTTCTAGTTGGCGAAGACCATGGTGGCGCACAGTGGGGTCACTGCGGTGCTGGATGCCTCGCGACCAGGAGGAGGTGGGGACACAGGGCAGCAGAAGCGTCCACCCTGGCATGGCGTGGGGTCACAGGACCGTGCCCAGCTCCTGAGGCCCTCGCACGCCCAGGGAAGGTGAGGCCGGCCCAGCATGTGCTGCGAAGGGAGTGGTCTGCGCTGCGAATCCCCCAAGAGTGTGGGGCCCACGGCTGTCGTGAGGGCGTGAGTGCCGCCTGCTGTGTGGACCTGGCCACATTGGGACCCTCGGAGACACTGGGAGGGACGGGCATGGAGAGGGGCGGACACCAACGCCCTCTCCAGTGGAGCCCAGCAGGGCCACAGCATCACCCTATGGACAGATCTGTGGAGGGTGGGCCTGGTGCAAGGTGGGCTCCCTCCAGGCAGGGCTGGGGTCTGGACCCCGGGCAGCCAAGGTGCCAGTGGGACAGGGAGAGGCCGCAAAGAAAGGCTTTGGTGCCCTAGGCCTGCGCTTAAGCCTGGGTTTGAACCCTGTCTGTAAGCCAAACTGTGTGACCTTGAGAAAGTCACTTAAGGTCTCTGTGCCTCCAATACACGGGGGAATGACACTCACAGGGTGGTTGCCAAGATTAAATGGTCTCGTGGATGCAGAGCACCCAGCAGTTCCTGGCAGGGGCACAGGAGGGTGAGCCCAGCTGCCGGGAGCCAGGGACCCTGGTGGGTGCCCTGACCCTGCGTCCCCGAAAGTGTGGCTTGGAGGGATCTGCCTCTCTGAGCCTCAGTTTCTTCTTTGTCTCTCGTTCACGGGGTCACTGTGAGGATGAGCCTGGCTGTGGCCTGACGTGGGGCGTCAGCTGAGCTCAGTGTTATGGTCCCAGGTTCCCAAGGCTTCCGAGTCCTGGCCGATGCCCTGCTGCTTCAGCGGGCTCCCCCTGCCTGTCTCACGGGGAATTCAGATGTCCCCTGTGTGTGACGAGGCAGGCGGCGACACGGCACTCCATGGGTCCCCTGGTGTTCTGCCCCACCACTGGACCCTGCTTGCCCTGCCAGTCCCAGGGAATGTGGGTACTGGCTCTGGGGTGCCGTGACCCAGGAACGCTTCACCCGACACTCCTCTCGCACCCCGGCGGCTGCAGGAAGCCATCGCTCTACAAAGCTCTCAAAACAACCTGGAGGCCCTCTCGGCTCAGCAGGAAGCAGGGTGTCGCTGGTTCCCTGCCCTCCTGAAGGACAGGGAGGAGGATGGAGTGGGGCTGTCGGCGCTCCACGCCACGCTTGAGGGAGTCGGCTTTGCTGGGTCAGCCCTGCTGCAGCCAGGGGACACGGCTCTGCCGTCCCCGCCTCAGGCCAGGCCTCCTGGGTGGCAGCTGCCAGCTGAGGGCCTGAGCCCCTCGCCCTGTCTGTGGCCAGCTCGTGTCCTCCCTACTGCCCTGACCCCTGCCCTGAGATCGTGCCCCCTGGGCCACCAAAGCTCGGCCACCGCGAGCCCCACAGGGCCAGCTGCTCCTCCCCGTCCAGAGCCCCTGTCCCCTGGCTCTGCTCACACGGAGAGAACTGACGAGCACCGGGCTACCTGCAGCCCTGCGCCTCCTGGCTGCGGTCCGTCCACCATGGGCCGCAGGGACATGGCTGGCCACTGTGATGCCCCAGCCGTCCCAGTTTAGATCTCCGTACTCTACAACGTGGGCACACCCGAAGACGCGTTTCTCAGAGCGCGTCCTGTGGTTGAGTGACGTGTGACTGGGTCTGTCGCACGGGCCTGTTAACCCCTACGTAAGAGTCTCCTCCTCTCCTGAAGAGACCATGGGGCCACTGGGAGGGGACAGGAGCTCAGGCTCCCGACTGCAAGGCTCACAGCTGGTCGGCCAGGGCTTCCTGGAGACGGCAGCCCGTGTTGTCCTCGAAGGTGGAGGACAGGGCTCAGCCGATCCAAGCAGAGGAGGCCTGAGTCCTGCGCCTGGACCTGACCTCAGCCAGCGGATGCTGCTCACCCTGGGCAGCAGGCCTCCCCGCAGGGCCTTCCTGCCGGACCTCTCCCACCTGCCACCAGCCCACTCCCCCCTTGTCCCTCCTCCCAGCCTTGGTCCTATGGGTTGTGCCCCCCGACCCTGGCTTCACCCCGAGGTCACCGGATCTCTGAATGACCTGGGCCCACCTCCTCCTGGGGCTGGGGCATCCCTCTCCAGCCCAAGGCAACCACTCCCCTGAGCCCCCGCCATCCCTGCTGCTCTGCCTGGCCCACTCTGGGAGTCACCCTGGTCTCTTCTCTCTGTCCCCATCCTCAAAAACAAAAAAGAAAGAAAAGAAAGTCTCAGAAACATTTTAGATTTTTTTTTTTTTTTTTGGAACCAGGGATTGAACTCAGGGTCACTCAGCCACTGAGCCACATCCCCAGCCCTGTTTCGTATTTTATTAGAGACAGGGTCTCACTGAGTTGCTCAGGGCCTCGCTAAGTTACTGAGGCTGGCTTTGAACTCTCGATCCTCCTGACTCAGCCTCCCAAGTTGTTTGGATTACAGGCGTGCGCCACCACGCCCGGCACATTTTAGATTTACCAAGAGACTGAGACGCAGGTTGGGTCGCACATGCGCACACCACTCTACTGATGACAGTGGCCTTGCTCAGGTGCATTGGTCATGACTGACAAATCCGTCTTGATTCATCATCTAGAGAGGCCACGCCTTTCTCACTCCCTAGTGTCCCTGCGGCCTTCCTCGGCTCCAGCAGCCCACATGACATCAGTGGCTAGGTCTCCCTGGGCTCCTCTTGGCTGTGACGGGTGCTGACTATGCTTGTCTGTCATGACCTTGACGGGTTGAGGACTGGCCAAGTCACCTTCAGAGACTGTCCCAGGAGCGTTGGGACTTCCCCTCACTGTCCCAAGAGGAGGGGGCCATGGCCAGGGCTGGGAGGCTGGGCACGGGGACTGCAGCTCCCCCCGCGGGGGCAGGTCTGTCCGGGAGAGGAGCTGAGCGTAGCCCAGGCAGGGTAGCCCTGCCACCCTTGGGGACCAGGGGCCAGGCAGTGCACGTGCTTCTTGAAAATGGCGGTTGAGTTTAGTTTGGGGTTAGAACTCTCAGGCCGCTGTGTGGGCTTGTGGAAGACGGTGTCCCTCTCTGTGTTGTGTCCAAATGACAAGGACCCAGGGATACAGCCCATCCTGGCCCCTACGTGTCCTTAGCAGTGTCTCCCAATGGTCTGGCCACCAAAGCCTCTGGAGTGGGGTGGCTGCTCTGAGTCCAAGGCGATCGTGGGAGGCTGTGAAGGGCGCGGGTTCTGGAATAGACTCGGCTCAAATCTCCGTGGAAACTTGAGCAAGCTGCTCAGTCCCTCTGGGCCTCTGTGTCTCCAGGTGCAAATGGAGGGGACAGTGACCCCCGCCCCATGGTGCTGTAAGAGGTCTGAGTCTCAGGAGCCTCAGCCCAGGTGGCGGGTGCTCTGCGGGTGGTGCCTCCGTTCTTCCTGGCAGTGTGGGTGTCTCCCCGCCCCTGCGGGACTTTGCTGCAACCTGACCTGACCGTCCCTGATAACCCCGCTCAGGGCCAGAGCAGGGAGCTCCTGGGGCTGGGCAGCTCTTAAGGAAAGGGTTCATCCTGGCTCACGGCTCTGGAGGAGGTGGAGGGCTGCATCGGCCGGGCCTGCCTGCTGGCAGAGTCCCCAGGCAGCCCGGGCCTCAGAGGGCAGGAGGAGGGTGGGCACCTGTCTCTTCTGCTCTCTCCCTCTCTCCCTGGAAGGCCACCAGGAGTCGGTCACGGGGCTCCACCCTGCTGGCCCTACCTCGTCCTAGTCCCTCCAGAGGGCACCTCTGAACACCAGGCAGATTAAGTCTCCACCCTCTTAATACCCCTCCTGGGGGGTTAGATTTCCACACACGAACCCTGGGGGACCCTGAAGCCATATCCAAACCAGAGCATGTTGTCACCGTGCGGGACTCCTGGGAACCACGCAGCCTCACGGGAACCTCCGCTGTGGGCGGCGAGCTGGGCGGGAGGAGGCCCAGGGCTCTGAGAGGTCGTTCTAGAAGAACCATTGCCTTGTGTTTTCAGTTCGTGGGGATTTGAGTAGCTTTAGACGACAGGAGGAGACTGTTTTCCAAGAGGGGTCGTGTGCAAAGCCCTCCCCGCTGGTGGAGGCGGGGAGGCCGTGAGTCTGATGCTTCTGCCCCAAGCTGGGGCCCTTCCCTGTGGGACATCCATTAAGCCGCTGGGCTGCTGAAACCCACAGCAGTGCCCCACAGGCAGTGCCAGGGGAGCCCCCATGGTGTCTCCTCGCCCCCCAGGTCACAGACCTCCTGGTGGACGAATCCAGTTTTACTGGAGAGGCGGAGCCGTGCAGCAAGACGGACAGCCCCCTGGCAGGCGGCGGGGACCTCAGCTCGCTGAGCAACATCGTCTTCATGGGCACCCTGGTGCAGTGCGGGAAGGGCCAGGTAAGCCCCCCGGGGGCCTCCCGCGCCCAGCCTCCCCGCCTCCCGCCACACCTCTCTCCTCCCGTCTCCTGAACACAGGGCATCGTGATCGGAACAGGGGAAAAGTCTCAGTTCGGAGAAGTGTTCAGGATGATGCAGGCTGAGGAGGTGAGGGCGGCCCTGAGGGTCGTCTGGGGCTGGGGCTTGAAGTTGCTCTGGGGAAACAGCCCCGCCCAGCCCCAGGGAGGAGGCCGATGTGGTGCGTCTGTACGTTTTAGTTTAATTTTCATTTTAAAACATTGGTGAGGTGCTCATCATGATCAGGCAGTGCTGGGCACAGACCTTAAGGCCAGTGGGTGGTGTGTGCGAGCTCTGTGTGACCGTCACTCAGCAAGCTATGGGACAGTAAGGCGAATAGCACGGCATGGATCACGTCCGCTAAGCCTGTGGTACTCTCCCTTCCAGACGCCGAAAACTCCTCTACAGAAAAGCATGGACAGGCTGGGGAAGCAGCTGACGCTCTTCTCCTTCGGCATCATTGGTGAGCCACGTGGTTTCCTGCTGGGCCTGGGAGACGGGGGGTGGGGGGAGCTGGCCTGGGGCAGCCCCCGGGTGTCCCTCCAGAATCTTGCTGCCCGGATGCAGGAGCCTCAGGGCTGGGGTCAGAGACCTCCAACAGCAGCAAGAGGCTTTGCATCAGAGCGGCTGAGTGACTGACAGGTGCCTTCAGAGCCAGTGCTTGGCTCTGGCTCCCACCGCAGCCCAGGGACATGGTCCTGGTCCAGGGGTTTCCTGGATAGCTCCCCTCCAAATGCTGCCCTGGCCCAGGCCCCTGCCACGTTGTTTCTCTGCCTCCCTCTCAGTCCTTGGAGGCCACAATTCCACTCTGCCAGCCCGTGGGGAAACAGAACAGTGGGCTCTTGGGGAAGGTTTCGAGACATTCACCAGGAGGAGGAACCATCACTTCTCCCATTTCTCTGGGCCAGAATGGAGTCACAGGACCTCCGTAGCTGCAAGGGAGGCTGGGAAACGTGGTTCAGCCGTGAACCCAGCCACAGTTCCGTGCCTCTGAGCGGGGGCTGGGCTGGTGCTGCCCAGCCTTCTGACAACACACCAACAGCATCGCTGCGGTGTTTCAGACCTGAATTTAGGCCTTCAGCCCTGACACCCCACAGGGCTGCCCCCGCCCCTTCGCCTCCTTCCTGCTCTTTCTAGCTGTGGCCTTCATTCCCAGCCTCCAAGACCAGCACCTGGCTGAGCTAGAGTCTCAGCCAGCCTTTGTTTATTTGACTGATGAGGGAGCAGATGGATAAAGCGCTGCCTTGGCTCGGGCAGGGGCAGGGGAAGTGCTGGTGAGTCCGGCTAAACCACGAGCCAGAGAAAGTTCTCGGGGGAAGTAGCGCCTCTCCTCGCTGCGGGCTTTTGTGGACCTGGCCACCCATAGGGATCGATTTGGGGCTGCACACCCTTCGGACACTTCTGGCAGAATAAAGTTCCCCGGGGGGCCCTGGCCGCCCCAGGCCTCTTGCACTCCAGAGCAGGAGCTGGAGGTGGGGGCTCCCAGGCCACACTCGGTCCGCTGCCTGTTTCTGTATGTCCGGCGAGCAGGGAATCTCTCACACTTCTAGACACTCTTTGAAACTCGACGGAAGAGTCGCAGTGGAAACGTCAGCAGCATTCTGCTGGGACGCAGGCCGGCCGCTCCTCGTGCCGGGCGCTGTCCCAGCACCAGTGGCAGAGTCGAGCTGCATCAGAGACCACGTGACGGGCACACCCAGCTCCCCCGACACCTGCCCCTGCCTGAGAGTCCCGACACTTCCCCTTAGCACCCCAAGGACAAATCCCCAGGAAATGCACTGCAAGGCAGAGTGTCGAGGTGGCTGCTACAAACAGGCCTTTCCACGAGATTAAATATGTTTAAAAAGGCCCTCCAAGGCCAAGGCCTTGCGGGGTGCTGCCCTGCGTGACCCTTCCTCCATGTTAAGCTGGAGCTTAGCTCAATGGGCTCGTCGATGCCAGGGAGATGCGGGAGGCTGGAAAAGGCCCACGGGTAGGCAGCGTTGCCAGCTCCCCTGGTGTCAGAACTCTGAGCGTGGCCCCCTCCAAGCCACCAACGTCAAGTTCCTGAACATAGGATTAGGGGAGACGTTCCCAGTGGCTTCTTGGGGGCCCTTGGGAGCAAACGTCAGCGTCCTGGACCACAGAGGCCTGCAGGGTGGTAAGAGCCTGGTGCCTCTGGCTCCCGCCCTGCCCCTCCGACCTGTTTCACCCCGGTGCACTTGGGTTGCAGCTGAGACTTCAGCTGACGACGGGGTCACACAGCTGAGCACATCTTGACCCCCGCCCACCACCTCCCAGCAGAAAACGCCCCGGGTCCCAGGTGCTGTGGAAGAAGCCAGTGTTCTGTAGCAGGTCCTCTGAGGGCATTCCCAAGGCCCTGTCCCCACTCCTCCTCGCTGCTTCTGAGAATGATGAGGGACAGTTCAGGACATGGCCAGTGTGGCCGGGTCTGTGCTGAGCCCTCCTGGGAGTGCTTGTTTTGCAGGGCCAGGAATCAAACCCAGGGCCTCACGCAACGCCTCCAGGGTAGCATGGGCACAGTCCCAGTTTACAGACAGGGAAACCGAGGCCACAGCTGGGAAGCAGCCCTGTGCTTCCCCAGGGTCTGTCTGTAATGGCCCCCATGTGCAGGGCCTGGGGTTTAGTGTCGTTCAGTAAATGCCCACGGCCTCCGGGTACACCAGGCCATGCTGTCTCTCCCCAGGTCTGCTCCTGGTCCTTGGCTGGCTGCAGGGCAAGCCACTGCTCAGCATGTTCACCATCGGGGTGAGGTAAGGCTCCGTGGCAGAGGTGGGGCAGGCTGGGCGGGTGGCCTGGCCGGGTGGCCTGGCCGGGCGGGGCCCGCTGACCGCCACAGTGCAGCACGGAGGAGGGCTGGGGCCCAGCCCTTCCCATGCCCCTTTGCTCGTGGGCTAAGAACCAGACTGGGCCGGCCTGTCTCGGTGGGGATCTGCCTCAGCCCACAGCCAGCAAGATGCTGGTCACACTGGACTAGGGGGGGCACCCTGTGGCTTTGTCTTGTCTTGATCACATCTGCAAGGCCCCTGTTTCCAAACAAGGTCACGCTGGCGATGTCAGGGTTAGGGCCTGGATGGGTCACCGTAACAGCAGTTGGGCTGCTGAGGGGGTCGGATTGGGAGGGGCGAGGTCAGGGAGGCATGAGCCAGGGCAGCGCGGGGACCATCATGTGGAGAGTAGTGCGGGAGAGAGGCTGCGGAGGCTTAGGTCCAGGACCTTCAAGAAGCTGAGAGGGCAGGGACCTGGGCCGCCTGGTGATGCGACGGGAAGGGCCGAGTGGTGCCTGGCCTGCTGGAGCCTACGTGGCTGCTCGGGGACCCATCTGGTGGCATAGCCTGGGGAGCAGGCTGGGCTCCAGCCTTGCTCCGTCTCCAGAATCCTGGAGTGAAGCAAGACTGGGAAGCCCTGCAGTCAGGCCTGAAGCCGCACCGGGGCTGCTACTGGGCAGGGAGGGAGCCCTCCCACCTGCCCTGTCCCCGCCCGCCCTTGGCAGCCAGCAGCTCCTTAGTTGCCCCACAAATGCTGACTGAGCGTCTGCCGGTTCTCCACGTGCATCACCAGAGTGCTGGCAGCCACGGTCCCTGCCCTCCTGGCTTTCGGGTTGATGAGGAAAAGAAAGGCACACGGTTTAAGTGAGCGCTCTTGATGGTCACAGCTCAGCCAGAGCGCGGCCCCAACATGGACAGTCCTGCCAGGGAGGAAGGAGCTGCTGAGAGGGAGCTTGAGGCTGGGGAGGAGATGGGCCCAGACCTGCGGCCAGGCCGGTTTCTGGGCAGAGTCAAAGGTGCGGGGTTGAGGAGGAGCTGGTTAAGGCAGAGCAGGCAGAGCGAGTCGGGTCGGGAAGGCACCTGCGGAGGCCTCGTGGGGAGGACGGAGCTTGGCATCCAAGCACTGCCCGGAGGCGACGGCCTGGGCCCCCTGATGATGGCTGTGGTGAGGCCATCGTCCTCCCAGTCCCAATCGCGCCACGGGCCCCTCCTCGTCACCACACGCCAGGCATCCCTGCTGCTGTGTGAGCAGAAAGACTCAAGCGTCGGTCCTCCTCGGTGTAGAGGCCGGAGGAGACGGAGGCCGGCCCCAGCAGGTTACAGAGAAGAGGGAGGCAGGAGGGAGGCACCCTCGGGAGCGGGCGAGCTGTGGGGTCTGAGGCCACAGCGGCACAGGGGCCTCACACTTGAGCACAGAGCGCAAGGGTCTCTGGGGGCTTGCTCAGCGGACCTCCAGCCCCTCCCTCCAGTGGGGAGGGGGCCTGAAACCGAGGCCTCCCAGGGGGTGGCTCAGTGGCCAGGAGACCCCTGAGCAGCGAGGCTGGGCTCAGAAGCTGCCCCCAGTGCAGGGGCTGCCGCAGCGCTCCGGGGACAGAGCCTCGGGGGCAGGAGGAGAAGGTCAGCCTCAGGGGCTCCTGGGGAAGGCAGAGCCCCCAGATGCCCAGACCTGACGCCCAGAAACCTCCCTGAGAGAACAAGGCCTCCGGGCAGACCTCCGCGGGCAGGGATCTGAGAGCAGGACTGCCAGGACCTTTCAGCATGACAAAGAAGTCTGTGTCCCTGCCACCCCTAGTCCTGAGCTCCTTTTGAACTTGTTCACCCCCCTTGGTCCACTGTGGCCTCGCACTTGAGAGAAACCAGCTGCCTTCACCTGTGTTGTTGGAAGGTGGTGGTCAGCTGGGCGTGGGGACCGGGCCTGTCATCCAGCGACTTGGAAGGCGAGGCAGGAGGTCAGGAGTTCAAGGCCAGCCTGGGCAACTTAGCAAGACCCTGCTCAAAAGAAACAGTGGGAGCGATGGGGCTGAAGCCCATAGGCACGGGCTGGGTGCCCGCGCTCAGTTCCTGTGCCGCCAAAAAGAGGTGATGCTTTTCGGTTTTTAGTGGCAGATTAAAGTCACCTCAAGCGTCAATCAGAAGGTGGCAGCCACAGAGGGGATTTTCCAAAATGGGTAAAACGAGACTTATTCTTTTAAAAACTGCGTCCTGATTCCTCGTGCCCTGAAGGACGTTCATGGCCGTCAGGGACGTGCTTTCCCGGGCCCGCTCTGACCTTCACTGCTTTGTGGGCCTGAGGGGGTCCCCACCACAGCCCTCGGCAAATGTCTGCCTCGCTGGCCTCCCAGCCTCTGCCATAGGCAGGGAAGCGCCTCACTGTCACCTTGGAAGCCGGCCCGGCCCCTGGCCACAGGCCATGGGGCTTATGTAATGGGCCCCTGAATGGTGCTCTGTCCCTGGGTGAAGGGGGCCATTCAGGTGCTGGGTCTGCTGAGTTCCACGAGCACATTCTTCCACATTCAGCTCCTCCAGTCCAGCCACTTCTTGCGGCCACGTGACAAGAGCTGGTTCCATTCACGCCTTGGCCGAGCCCTTTGCTTCCCTGGCGCACCGGGCAGGGTGCCCGTGGAGGCCGAGCATGGCTTGCGTTGAGTGAGCGTCCCCAGCTGGGCTTCCTGACTCCTCACCCGCCAGGCCAAGGCCTCACCGTGAGTGAGGCAGCCAGGTCCCCTGCTCACGTCGCTCCCTCAGCAGACCTCGGCTGAGTGCCTCCGCCCTGGGGCCGGGTGGCCAGAGGGTGAGCCAGGCCCCCCGGGAGGCCGTCAGGAAGCGTGCTTCACTCAAGGTTTCACTCTTTTTTAATTGGAGTTTGTTGCCGATGTTTAAACCTGGGGACGGCGCCCGCGTCGGGCTTCCCTTGGGAGCAGAGCGGCTCTGGCACAGCCTGGGCTGTGGGCCTCCAGTGCCCAGGACCATCAGAGCGGCCTTGGCTCATTCCTCAGGGCCTGGTCCCTGGCTGGAGGCCCCACCCCGTTCTGGAGAGGCCTGCCCTCGGGGTGTCTTGTGGGGTCCTGCAGAGTCCCCGTGGGAGAGACCTCGGCCCCTGTCACTTCTGGCCCCCCAGATGGTCTCCACGAACTGTCTTGAGTGGCTCCAGGTGATGAAATTCTTGAAGCTTCACTGACCTCACATGTCCCACTCCGCCGGGGGCACGGCTGGGACACTGCTGGGAGGCTGTGCTCGCGCCCCTCCCGCCCTCCTGTCCTGGCTGAGGCTGCTTAACCTTCTTTCTTAAGCAGCTTTGGGAGGCGCGCTTCGCCCTCCATGCTCAACTTGAGTTTCTGGCATGTTCTCCAGAAGCACCGCCACCCCATCCTCAGAACGCTTCCTCATGGCCCAAGAGAATCCCCGGGCCCTCCTGTCCCTCCAGTCCCAGCAGCTGACCCTGCGTCCTGCTGCAGAGCAGCTCGCCCCTTCTGAACGTCCCGTGCTCGTGGTCCTACCACCCGGCCGGGCGCCTGGCTGCCCATCGGCCAGCTTCTGCAAGGTCCACCCGGGTGCAGGCGCAGCGGGTCCTCTCCTCTGCAGGGCCGCACAGGAGCCCACTGCAGGGACAGGCCATGGTGGGGCCACCCACTCGTCCACGATGACCGTGCGGGTTGTCGCTCTTTGTAAAAGTTTGTTGTTTGGAAGGAAGTTTCGAACACACATCCAAGCAGGGGACACAGAGAGTGAAGCCCAGGCCCCCGCTGCCCCACAGCCAGTCCCGCCGTGCCCGCGCCCCTCCACAGTGTCAGAAGCAGATCCCAGGCCTCGGGCCGTCTCCGTTCCTGGAGTGCAGAACATGGGCTCCTTGGCCCCAGTGTGGTGGAGGCCAGAAAGGCCTCTCCTGCTGTCCCTGTCACCTGTGGACACACCCAAGGCAGGGAGCATGGAAGGGCCTCGGCCCCAGCTCACATTCCCAAGAGGAGCCTTTCGTTGGCCCAGCCTGGCCCACATGCTCCTCTCATCCAATCACCCACTGCTCTGGGAGGGTGGGTCACCTGGCCCAGAAAGAGGTGACGGGAGCAGTCACCCGGAGCACATCGATGCACCGGGAAAGCCTCACTCCTGACTCTGATTTCCTTCTCTAGGGTCCTTGCAGGAAGTATCTAAGTTGCTAGAATAATAAAAAGTGAAACTGGGGTGACTCAGGGAACCCTCCAAACCAATGGGCACTTTCCACTTATTGCTAATTCTACAAATTATTTTCAAGGGTCCAAAGACTGTCTCTCTAATAAATGAGAATAATTTAAATGCAGAAGCACTAAAGCACAGCGATAGGTGCCAGGTCCTACCAGGATGTGCTGCCCGGCAGAGAGGTCGCTCCCCCGGGCAGGGTCTGCGGGGAGAGCGCCGGGCAGTGGATCCTGGGCTCACCATGGGACGGGACGGAGACTAGATGAGGACAGGCCTCAGCTTAAGGCATTGCCAACCCCAGTGGGGACGCACGTGGTCCTTGAGTACCCATTAAGTGTGGCCCATTGGACGCTTCCATCCAGCCTTGCTGTGGCGGCCATTCCAGAGGGTCTGCCCATTGTTGTCATGGTGACGCTGGTCCTGGGAGTGCTCCGGATGGCCAAGAAGCGGGTCATTGTGAGGAAGCTGCCCATCGTGGAGACGCTGGGTGAGGGCTTCCCCTGGAGGGGTCCCCGTGGGTCTGCGGAGCGGAGCTCTGGGGGTGCCCTTGGACCGCAGTGCTCACGGCCTCAGGGTTGGTGGCAGAGACTCCTTTCCTCTCTGAACCTACGTTCTATGGCACCAGGCTGCTGCAACGTCATCTGTTCTGATAAGACGGGGACCCTGACAGCCAACGAAATGACAGTGACCCAGCTTGTCACATCCGACGGGCTCCATGCAGAGGTCAGTCCACCAGGGGCTTGCAGGGCTGGAGGCCATGGTGCACTGCAGCCCTCTCCTCCCTGGGGAAGGCACTCGGCACTTCTGGGGCACCCTGAGGAAGCAGTACCGGGTCGTCCTGCAGCCCCGGGCCGAGCGGAGGTGCCCTTCTTCATCTCTTAGCTGTTGTTTGATGATTGCGTCATGGAACGTACGTGTGTATTTTGCAGCGCTAGGGAGGGTCCCAGGGCCCAGGCGTGCTAGGCAGGGCTCCACGCCCCTCGTTACAGAATGTGAAAGCTAGAAGACCCCGCCACCTGCCTCCGGGCCCTGGGCGGGCAGCACCGATTCTGACTTGCCCCTGCTGCGGTGTCGGCACAGCGGCAAGCTCGGAACGGCAGCTGCGTGCCTGATGCTTTTCCCCGTGCAAGGGGTCAGCCAGCTGGGGCCCGTGGCCAGTGGCTACTTGTGCCAGTTGAGTTTCATGGGCACTGCCACGTCCCTCTGTGCAGATGTGCCACCAATGGCTGCCTCCCGGATGCGGCAGCTGTGCGGTCTTGGCGGAGGTGGGGTGGCAGCCCGGGCTGAGTATCTGCCTCCGGCTCGGTGTGGAAGCGCCTCCCACTGTGTGCTAGATCAGAGAGCTCGTCCCCTTCTGCTGGACACTCTTGACCTCGGCTTCATGGCCTGCAGCATGTGGCCCCGTCACCCCTGCCACGGCTCAGGCTCAGCCCCTGAGTGACAGGCATCCCGGGGTGCCCCTCCTCTCGTGCAGGCTGATGGCCCTGCAGTGGACTCCGGGGGAGAGATGGTGGGCTGTCCAGGGGAGTCTGGTGGGACTCTTGGTGGCATCCCTGCTCCTGGTGTGCCCTGGCAGGTCAGCGGAGTCGGGTATAATGGCAAAGGGACCGTGTGTCTGCTCCCGTCCAGGGAAGTGGTCAAGGAGTTTTCCAACGTCTCCGTGGGGAAGCTGGTGGAGGTGAGTGACGGGCAGCATGGTGGCCGGGCATAGAATGGGGCCAGAGGGGCTCTGACGAGGGCCACAGAGCTGGACCGACTGGCTCTTGGCACCAGCTGGGCCACACCCAGGGTTAGGCTGTCACAGTTGGAAACCGACCGCAGGGAAGAGTCTCAGGACTGCCCGCTGGGGGCTCTGAAGTGCCCCTGCCCAGGGTGCTGGGTGGACAGAATGAGTAGGCGACGCACACGATGTGTGGCTATTGCGCCTGACCATCCCTTCCCCTCCACGTGGTGGTGCTCTCCATGGGGTCCCAGCCTCCTCCTCTGTGACTCAGTGAGCACCCACTGCTCAGTCCTCCTCTGTGACTCAGTGAGCACCCACTGCTTAGTCCTCCTCTGTGACTCAGTGAGCACCCACCTGCTCAGTCCTCCTCTGTGACTCAGTGAGCACCCACCTGCTCAGTCCTCGGGGCCCCACTTCATGATGACAAGGACCATGTCTCAGTTTTGCAGATTGAGAAACAGACTCAGAAAAGCCTGGGAGCCCTGGACCCACCCCCAGCACAGGAGGGGGGCTGGGAGTGGCCCTCGCTCCTGTAGTTTCTATTTTCCGTTTTCTAGATGTGCCTCGACTGAGTAGTCACTCAGCAAGAACCCACCCCCAGAGCGTAGCTCAGGGCTTTAGCGTCAGCCTCTAAGGCCACAGTGCACCTGCCTCACCTTCGTGTCATGCCCTGTGCTCAGACCCACCTCCCTGGCGTTCCCAGACCAGGGCTCTGGGGAACTGGCCCACGGCCTAGGCGGGAAGTGCTGTTCCCTCTGACAGCCTGGACGCTGATTTGCTTGGAGGATGGCGGGTCCCCCAGCCCAGCTCCACACACAGGCCAAGCCTGCAGTGCCCTGAGCGAGCCCAGGGCCCAGGGAGCTGCTCCCGGTACTAACTGCAGACATTTGGGAAATGCCCCCTCAGGCAGGCTGTGTCGCCAACAACGCTGTCATCCAGAAGAACACGGTGATGGGCCAGCCCACGGAGGGCGCCTTGATCGCGCTGGCCATGAAGGTAGGGCCTGGCGGCGGAGTCCCCCTTGGAGCTGGGTCAGACAGGAGGGTCAGCTTCTGGCCCGGCCTGGAGGAAGCCCAGGAATAGTGCTGACCGTGCAGGAGGTGGACTCAGGAGGCTTGTGGCTCTGGAAAGTTCTTCAGGTCTCCAGCCCTCTACTAGGCTGCAAAGGGATCCTGAGCATCCCCATGGCTTAGCCCCCCGTGGGTGTTGGGGAGACAGACGAGGGACAAGACTCAGCCATTCGCCCATCACTGTTCTGCTCTCCATCCTTCACGTACATTTGATTGACAGCAGGATTCCTCCATTAGCCTCTGTGCCCTGCAGAATGCTCACCGTTCTGTGCCCAGTGCCCACTTCTGGGCTGGGCACAGGTGGGCAAGGGTGGGGGGAACTTGAGGGGGTCGGTGGGTGGGCGCCTGTGCCTTGCGCTTAGGGACCAACCAGCAGAAGCAGTAGCAAAACCGGAGGAGGAGGACAGTGGGGAAGGGGATGGGAGAGGCAGAGATTAGAGAAGGACGGAGGAAAGAGGCAGGGGACCCCTGCCAGCACCCTGTCCTTCTCCAGGGCCAGCCAGGGCCTTGGGTGTGGGAGCCCCCAGGTCCCACCCTGCCTGTCCATTGTTCCTTCTGTTGTGGCCGGAGCTTTGTCTCTGATGGAGGTCTGATCAGACCCAGGTCAAGGTTAAGATCAGGGTAAAAGCCTGATCAGGGTGCTCACCCAGCAAGTTCTGACCCCTCACTGCCTCCCTGCCCATCTGGACACCGGGCTCTGGTCCCCCTTGTACTGCAAGACCGGCTGTCCCCACTTCCTCTGGCTCTGACTTCTCCAGCTCACCTCAGCATCCTCTTCCTTGGTCACCTGCTGTCCAGGTGCCTCGGGCTCCTTTTGCTGTTCTGTGCCTGCCAGTTCCCCTGTCCCTCCCTCCACAGGAGCCCTTGGCCTCCTCCGCATCCACACACTGGCCTCCAGAAGGGTGGGGTGGGGGAGTTTGTGGCCCTAGTGAGTCCCTGGACAGGCCAGCAAAACACCCCTCCCCACTCAAGGACACTGAGGTATTGTCCCTCCTGTTTTCTTTACACTCCCAGAAGATGGTTCCACTGGAACGCATCAGGGGGCGTGGGACATGTTCCCCTAAATGGTGCTGGGCCAGCGTACTCAGAAAGGAAGTGACCACCTGGCCTGAGTGTCCAGCTGGGGCGACACCCTTGCTCGAGTCCCCCTGCTGCTGCCAGCTTTCTGGAACGAGCCTTCCTGACAGGCACGGGACTGAGCTCTGTGTGGTCTCAGGTGGCCCCGGGGCTCCCAGCCGGGCATTGGCCACCCCGCATGAGTTTCCCATGGATGCAGAACAAAGAGCCACAAACTGGCTGGAAGCCGCAGGGACCCAGGGAGTGATCAGAAGTGGGACTGGGGTGGGCAGGGCCTGCTGTGCCGAGCCCAGGCGCCCCCGGCTGGAGCTGCATGGCCGGGGCTCCCGCCCATGTCACCCATGCCCCCCTGCCTGTCCCTCTCCTTACATCAGTGCTCTTGGGGGCCACATGATGGCCTGGTCTGAACTGTGCAGCTTCCCAGTGAGGCTGCGCCCGCGGGGTCTGGGGTTAGGACCTCAACACTCCGCAACCACGCCGCGTCCCTGCGGCGTCTTTCGGACGTCCCCTTCCAAACGCCTTCCCCATTCCTGCGGGTCCTGTGCGTGGCTGGGACGAGTCTGCGTTTGGGGAAGTGCAGGTGTGGGTTCCGAGTAACTGACCCCAAAGCCACCAGAGATCACGTGGGTGACAGCCTGACCTGGAGGGCTGCGGGCAGCAGGGCCACTCACTGACCCAGGTCCTTTCAGGGACATCGCTGGGCCTTCAAGTCCTGGCAGGGACCCTGGAGGTCTGAGCAGGTTTTGGGTAGAAACCCAGGTGAAGACCAGGGCTCTGTCCTGGGGCGAGTTTCTGTCCGGTTGGGGACACCGGAGAGCAGATGGCCTGTCCCTGGGGGCCATGCTGGATCCCTCCTCCCCAGATGTCTGAATGAGTGACTGAAATCGGCCAAGCTTTGCACGGAGCCAGCCTAGGATGGCGCGCTGAAATGTCCCATTTTGTCATCCCAGATGGACTTAAGTGACATTAAGGATTCCTACATAAGAAAAGAGGAGATTCCCTTCAGCTCAGAGCAGAAGTGGATGGCGGTGAGGTGCAGCCCCAAGCACGAGGTGAGTGGGGCTTCCCATCCTGTGCTCACCTCCCCTGCTCCAAAGTAAGGCCATTGCAGTGTCCAGGGGACCTGGGAGGAGCCCAGCCTTGACTCGCCTGGGGCTGCCACAGTGCCCGTGGACATCGGCCTCCCCTGGGAATTTGTTAGAAATGCAGAGTCGGGGCTCCACCCCGACCTCCTGCCTCAGAAACCCCGGCATGGGACCAGGGACCGTGTCCCCTGGGGATGTGGCTGCCCTGCGCTGTGACTGGAGCGGCCAGGGGCACCTGCTGTCCCCCGGGCTGACTTCCCGCCCTTCTTCCACGTCCTGTACCAAGTGCTTTGTGCACACGGAGCTCACTAGGTGCCCAGCAGGGGACAGAATCCCTCGTGGCTGACGGGCATTGGCATGCGCACCCCTCATGTCCGGGCAGGCTGCAGGTGGTGGCTGGGCGCACACCAGGCTGCACCGGGAGGCGTCCACGGCTGGGCCGTGAGGCTTCCTGCGGCTTCTCAGTTGTCTTCAACAAAAAGAGCTTTTAAAAGAAAAGAACGCCCGTGGCCTCCCTCCCGCCCTGCGCCCTCCTCCCTCCCGCCCTGCGCCCTCCTCTCCTCCTGCGGGGTCTGGGTGGCTCGGCCAGCACCTGCCTGGCACTGGCCCTGGGGACGCTCCTGCAGACCTTGAGTGCTTCCAAAGGGCCCTGGATTTTCCAAGCCTTCTAATCTCCCCCGAACCAGGGGTAACAAATCCCAATGAGAAACCATGAGAGAAATGCGCCAAGACGAAACTTCCCTCCCGCCCACCGCCCTCCTGAGGCAACGTCCTCCGCAGTGGATGGACTGTCCTGGGTCTAACCCGCCACCAGCGTGGTGCAGGCTCAATGCTGTCCACGTGGGTAACTGTCTTTCTCCCGTAAAATCCCCCACCACGCCGCGTCCTGGGGACTCCGCTCCGGGGACTGCAGTCTGCCCTCCCTGTGTACCGTGGCCAGGCGGGCACCCACCAAGCTGGTGCTGAGGACAGGGGCCACGTGGCCCTGGGCCTGCCCACGAGGCGCTCCTGTGTGTGAGGCCCATCGTAATAAGCAGGCGTCGCTGGTCCCTGGGTTCGCTCTCCTGGGCTGCAAGGACTAGACGGGCAGCAGCCCTAGGCAGGCAGCCGTCACTTGGCCGCTGGCCACGCCCTGAGGTGCAGCCCTGGCTGGGCGCCCCGATGATGAATCACGCAGGAGCGGTGACATTGACAAGGGGCCAGGCGGCTGCCCCACTCTCTGTGGGCCACATGGCTCTCCCGCACGTGGATTCCCAGCAGGCACGAGGTCCCCGCCAGCCATCGCAGTGACCCACTGCAGGCAGCTCTGCCAAGAATGTCCCTGGTATCTCTGGGCCCGTGGGCAGACAGGCAGCGGTCACTCTGTACCAAGGCGCCCACTGACCGTGTTCCTTCGTCTCTTCCAGGCTGGGGACGACGTCTACTTCATGAAGGGGGCCTTCGAGGAGGTCCTGCGCTCCTGCAGCTCCTACGGCCGCGGAGGCATGCCCCTGCCCCTGACGCCGCAGCAGCGGGCACTCTGCCTGCAGGAGGAGCAGAGGCTGGGCTCGCTGGGGCTGCGGGGTCAGTGCTGGGCCCGGGCGCTCCAGCTCGCTGTGGGCGGTGATGTGGGGTGCAGGTGCCCGGGCCGGTCACTGGCTTCCACCAGAGTGGCCGGCAGGCTGCCCAGCAGGCATGGGGTTCAGGGAGCAAGACAGGAGCCTGGTGCGTCTGGCCAGTGCAGACGCACTGACCTGCAAGGGGAGGGGACCCTCCCTTCCCGCTCAGGGAAGGGACCACCGGCAGCGCTGCCTCTCCTGACCCCTCTGCTGGCCACTGCCTCGGATCAGGGACGCCAACAGCCCTTCAGGACCGAGGCGGACATTTCGTTTCACAGCCAGGCGGCGGCCTCCCCTGAGGCTGGAGATGAAAGCCGCCTCCCTGTCTGTCATCTGCCCCCGTGCCTCTTCCGAGGGCTTTGGAGACTCTTGGGTGCCATGGGGAGGGGAGAGGGGCCAGGCTTGCCCTCTGGGTCCCCTCCGGGGACAGAGGTTGTGGCCGGCCTGCTGACTGGTGTACCCGGCGGAGCCACAGTTGCGGGGCACCGCTGGGCCCTGTGGCCGGGTGGGTGCCACCGTGCAGGCCCTGGGGCAGGCTGGGCGGCCCCGACGCCCCCCGGCTCTCTGGTGGTCAATTCACTGGGTGGGTCAGGCTCCTCGGCCACAGTGCATGGAAGTCTCTCCTGCCACCACCTGGTGCTGGGCCGAGACCCGGGAGACCACCCTCCCGTGGAGCACAGGCCTCGGGGCCGCTGAGGGCTGGCTGGGGCTCAGGAGGAGCCCGCGGCCGTGACTCCTCCTGGGTCTTGTCCCCGGGCAGTGCTGGCCCTGGCGTCCGGGCCCGAGCTGGGGAGGCTGACGTTCCTGGGTCTCATGGGCATCATCGACCCCCCGCGGGCCGGCGTGAAGGAGGCCGTTCAGGTGCTCACGGAATCCGGCGTGTCCGTGAAGATGGTAACGGGAGACGCTCTGGAGACGGCCCTGGCGATAGGTGAGGGGCAGTGGGCAGGACGGGCTGCGCGCCTTCACACAGGGCCACCGCCCGCCCTCGGTCCCCAGCGGGCCTGGCCAGAAGCGGCCACACCTCCTCCCTGCTCTGAGCAAGGACAGAGAGGGCCCGGTGACGCCGAGGGCAGGGCTCCTGCACACACGGGAGGCCCTGGGTTCAACCCCAGCCTGAAAACAAGCTGGGCACAGTGGCCTATGCCTGCAATTCCAGGAATTTGGGAGGCTGAGGCAGGAGGATCATAAGTTTGAGGCCAGCCTGGGCAATTTAGTGAAAACCTCAGCAACTTAGAGACATTTTGCCTCAAAATAAAAAGGGTTAGGGGTGATAGAGCACCCCTGGGTGGATGGCTGGTACCAAAAAAAAAAAAAAGGTTTGTGAGTCACTCCCTAAATTGACCGGGTTGGCCTCAATCTTACTCTCCTCCTTCCTCTCCTATTCTAATTACTACGGTTGTGAGTTGTCACACGTTGGCTTTCCCCCTCTGTCTTGAGGCAGTCTAGGACTGTGAAAAGATCACAGGCTTTCAAATCAGAACAGTATCAGGTCCTAGTATCACCACTTAATCGCCGTGTGACCTTGAGGAACTCACCCGTTTTATCCTCTTTAACGAGGGGAGAAGAAGGCCTGTTGCTCATTGTTCTGGGGGTGGAATTGGGATCAGTAACATTGGGTGGTTTTATTGTCATTTCCTCCCTCAAGGTGGGGAGTGACATCAGGGACGGGGAAGACGGGCGGGGAAGGGGCCACAGTCTCGGGCCCTGTGTCGCTCAGCACCGACTCTCCCTGAAGGACGAAGCATCGGCCTGAGCAACGGGAAGCTGAGAGCCATGTCCGGGGAGGAGGTGGCCAGCATGGAGCAGAGCGCGCTGGCGGCCTGCGTCGGGCAGGTGGGCTGTCCGGGGGTGCGGCAGGGCTGGGGTGCCTGGAGCGCCCCGTTCCTGACCGCCCTCCCTGGCGTGCAGGTATCCGTGTTCTTCAGGACCAGCCCGCAGCACAAGCTCAAGATCATAAGGGTAAGTGGCCAGCAGACCGGGCGGGACCGCCCTGGGGGCCAGTCGGTGGCCCCGGCGCTCACTGGCCCCTTGAGTGACAGTCCAGGGTGGGCGGCCACGTCCTCAGCCCTGGATCTGCTCTGGGTCCAAGCAGCTGGCCGTCCCCACCTGGCCAGGTCCACCACACAGACCACTGCCACACGGCCAGACCGGCTGCGTGGGACTCGGGAACGTCACTCTGCAGGGCAGGCCCAGCCCAGATGGCCCCTGGGGGCCCTTTCAGGGGATGGAAATGGGCCTGGGGCCATTGGCCACGTACCCTGGAAGCAGGATTGGGGTCTGGGTGGCTCGGAGGGAAGCCGGGAAGCAGGAGCGTGCTGACAGCCGCCCCTCGGCCTGACTCCTGTTAAACTCGCGTCGTGGGTTCGTTGTAAAGTGGGGGCGCTATCCCTGGCTAGCGCCCTCGGCTCCTGTCACACAGCACGTGCAAAGGCCTGTCACTTTGTGACTGTGCATCAGAAGGACTGGGGCCTGGAAGGTGCTCGGCCTCCCACCCAGTGACATCCGCTCCCAGGTGCTGCGGTGCCCTTTTCCTTTGGTGTCACTGTGGGCATGGCTGGTTTATTTTTGGAATTTTTAATGTCATTTGCATAATCTCTAGTTATTCCTCAAAAACCCGCCATGCTGGGCACATCACGGTTTCGGGCTCAGCCCCTTGTCTGTGAGGCCCGTTGCTGTGACACAGTACCTGAGGGGAAGCATTTAAAAGGAGGAAAGGTTTGTTTTGCCGGTGTTTGGGGGGTTTTTCTCCTGGCCTGTGGGCAGCGAGCAGGTGGTGGAGCAGAGCCGCTTGCCCCATGGGCCTGGGAAGGAGAGCGCCAGCTGGCTCTTAGGACAGCCCCGCCCGCTGTGGTGGGGACCAGCAGCCACCTTCCCAAGGTCCCACCTCAGCACAGCTGCCTGGGGACTGTGGCTTCCACACATGAGCTATTGGGGACAATCAGATCCAAACCGTGACAGCTTACCAACAGTAAGGGGACCTTCCGGAGCCTGAGCAGATGGTGTGGCTCTGCCCCACCCGTCCCTGGCTGGCCGCACCGCAGCCCCGAGAGGCGGCCACAGTGGGTCCCACTTTACAGCCGGGGAAGTTGAGGTGGGAGGTCCCAGGTCTTGCCTGGTTCCCACCGCTGGTGCAGGGGGAGCAGGCGCAGGGGGAGTGGGCGCAGGGGTAGCGGGCGCAGGGGGAGCGGGCGCAGGGGGAGCGGGCGCAGGGGGAGCGGGCGCAGACTCCGGCCAGCCGACTCCCCTGTGGGGCCCAGCGCAGGCGGAAGGTGCTGGGAGGGACCCCAGGCTGCAGCCCCCCAGCGCCTGCCCTTCCCAAAGGCTCTGCAGGAGTCTGGGGCCATCGTGGCCATGACGGGGGACGGCGTGAACGACGCGGTGGCCCTGAAGTCTGCAGACATTGGGATTGCCATGGGGCAGGCGGGGACGGACGTCAGCAAAGAGGCGGCCACCATGATCCTGGTGGACGACGACTTCTCCACCATCATGTGAGCTGCTCGCTGTGCCCATTGTTAGTGGCAGAAACTGGGGTAACCTGATCCCGGGGCCGCTACAGCGGGGAGACGGGCTGGGCTGGGCTTCTGCTGGGAGGGGCCACAGGAGTCCCGGAGAGCGGCTTCTTAAGACCGGCCCTGTGGCAGCTGTCCCCACCCCCAGATGCGGCTCAGAGCAGGGTCCTGGGGCGGTGGCCACACCATTGAATAAAACCGGGGTGTGCTGGTGTCCCACTCAGAGCCCCGGCAGAGCCTTCTGGGGCTCAGGAAGGGCCTCTCGTGCTGCCTCCAGTGTGACCTCAGGTCCACTGGTTCCCTGTCTCCATGGCAAGGGGCTGTCATCTGCCAGCACTGCGGGGGCTCAGCCAGGATGGCCCAGCCGGCTCCGGAGAGAGTTCACGGGCATCTTGGACGTGGAGGGCACCACGTGAATGGAAGGGCTGGAGGGGCGTGAGGCAGGTCCCCAGGGGTGCCAGCAAGGGGGGCCCATGCAGGCGAGCTCACGGCCACCCAGGCCCTTCCCCAGGACGCTCGGCCACACGGTCCCTCCTCTGGCAGGAGCGCGGTGGAGGAGGGCAAGGGGATCTTCTACAACATCAAGAACTTCGTCCGATTCCAGCTGAGCACGTGAGTGGGGCCGCCCGCCTGCCCGCCCGCTGTCCCCAGGTGCGTGTCCGCTGAGCGGCGCTGACGTCTGCGCCTGTGCCCGCAGGAGCCTCTCCGCCCTGAGCCTCATCACACTGTCCACCGCGTTCAACCTGCCCAACCCCCTCAACGCCATGCAGATCCTATGGGTCAACATCATCATGGACGGGCCGCCCGCACAGAGGTGAGGTGGCCTGGGGGAGCCAGGCCTCCCCACAGGCCTGTATCAGGGACGAGGCCCAGTGCCTCCCCAGGAGGCCCAGAGAACCACCTGGAGGTGACAGGGCTTCAGAGGTGGGGTTCAGTGTGTTCCCAGCTGCACCCAGCTGCTGGCAAGGGACGCACCCTGGGGGGCTCACGCGTCACGGCTGTGTGCAGGAAGGCGCGGGAAGGGAGCCTCAGGTTGCTGAAGGGCGCTGGGGAAGGGGCTTGGGGTGCGGCGACCCGCGGCTGAAGGCGGGCAGGTGCTGTTTCACAGGTGGACCTGTCCTCTCGGGGGGGGGGGCGGCTCCCCCAGGCCCGAGGGTCCACCCCTCTGCAGGTGCCCCTGGCCGCCGCTGCGGCTGCTGAGCCTCCACTGCTTCTCCAGCCCCTGCAGAGCAGCTCAGGCCCCCAGGGTGCTGGGACTTGCCTGGGGACTGACTGAGATCTCCTCATAGGACACTGTAGCATGGTGGGCACGGCTGCTGTCCCCCCTGGGTAGCTCGCCCTTGCTATCTCAAGGACAGTCAGGTGGCCAGGGGTGGGGGCGTCTGGAGCTGGGGAGACCCTGGAGGGCGCTCTGCCCAGCCTGGGGCCTGTGTCAGTGCCGAGGTCCTCCTCTGTTTCTGGTGTTCGTCAAAGTGTCACTTGTCTTGGGAACAGCCTGGGGGTGGAGCCCGTGGACAGGGACACTCTGAGGCAGCCCCCGCGGAGCGTCAGGGACACGATCCTCAGTCGAGCCCTCATCCTGAAGACCCTCATGTCGGCCGCCACCATCATCAGCGGGACCCTGTTCATCTTCTGGAAAGAGGTGCGTCGAGTGCCCACAGCAGGCTGGACGGTCCCTGCCGGGTCAGGGGAGAGACGTGTAGGCAGACGGAGAACTTGGGGCCACCGGAGGGAACAGGAAGAGCACGCACACAGGGAGATGGTGCCCCAAGACGGGGAGGAGCAGCCGCCTGCGGGAGCCCAGGACGGGCATGAACTGGGGGCTGAGGCAGACGCAGGCTTCCTCCTTGCGGGGTCGACGGCCCCCACCGTTTTGTTGTCACCAGAAAACAACTGGGGACCTAAGGGGTCATCCTGTTTTATCTTCCATGGTGTCTTATCCCGGGTCACTCGTCATGGCCTGCAGGGGCAGGAGCCCTGGCTGCGTCCTGCAGTGGCAAAGCCGGGCAATGGCCTGGGAATCCATCTGGCCTCAAACTTGTGATCCTCCTGCCTCAGCCTCCCCAGTTACTAGGATTACAGGTGTGGGCCACCTTGACCCTCCCCATTCAGTTTAAAACACACTACGGGGAGCGGCCAGAGAGGACCCCATGTAGGAGGGGAGGTTGAGGCAAGGGAGGCCCAGAGAGTCTCCTGGTGGAGCTGGGAAGGGTTCTCAATGTCCAGCCTCGAGGCCTTGAAGGCCATGGTTTTCCTTGGAGCCAGCTGTCCTGTCCTCTGAGGAGGAAATGGCCTCCTGCTGTGTGGATTAGAGTGTTCCACCTCCTTGGAATGGTTGCCCCCAGAGGTGGCCCATCCCCTGCCCGGTGGGAGGACCCACAGTGTCCCCAGGAGCAGGTGGCCGCACATCGGCCTATGGTCAAGGGGCATGTCTACTGTGCCATCCATGGAGCTCAGGGTGGGAGGAGGCTCTGGCCAGGGCCAGGTTGGTGGCACTGGTTCTGTCCAGCTCCCGGTGAGGACGAAGCACCCGTGGGTTCCGCAGCCTCCACCACCCGCCTGTGCTTATTCCAGATCCCGGAAGACGGGGCCAGCACGCCGCGCACCACCACCATGACCTTCACCTGCTTCGTGTTTTTCGACCTCTTCAACGCCCTGACCTGCCGCTCCCAGGTGAGGTGGGCCGGCCCCACGTTCCTGCGCTTCCTCCTGCTGAGACCAACGGCCTCCTCCCTGGAGGGTGTCACCCTCTGAGCCCTGGTCCATCCAGGCAGCCCTGGCGCAGCTCAGAGCAGGTGTCGCCAGGCAGCGCCACCCACGGTGATGTGCCCACGCACGGCCTCCCCACAGACCAAGCTGATACTGCAGATCGGCTTCCTCAGGAACCGCATGTTCCTCTTCTCCATCCTCGGGTCCCTCCTGGGGCAGCTGGCCGTGATCTACGTCCCGCCCCTGCAGAAGGTCTTCCAGACGGAGAACCTGGGAGCACTTGGTGAGCGGCTTGGGCACGTCACCCAACAGGGCCGGGGAGCTGCCCAGCACCTGGGCAGTGGATGGTGAGCTCAGATGCCGAAGCCTCAGATGGCAGGCGGGCAGCTGCCCCGCGTCGGGTCTGGGAGGAGGGAGACGTGCCGGGCCCTGGAGAACACGGAGGAAGCGTGGGAAAAGGCCCCTTCACCAGGAGAAGGGCCTGGAGCGCAGGGGTCAGCATCTGGCCCTCGGGGCAGGAGGAGGACCAGCACCATGAGGCCTCGGGCTACAGTGGGCGGGACTGTCTAAGCTCAGCCCTTGATGTCTCCACAGCTGGGGAGGTGACCTGGACCTTAAGGCTTGTGTGCTTTGACATCTGCTTCCTGGAGACAAAAAGCTGGGTCACTTGTAGTTCTTGCTTAAAGGGACATGATTTAGCAACCATGGCTGTCCAGAGTCCCTGTGGACACCTGGGTGGAATCCCAGGATACCCTGGTCCTCAGCCAGGCTGGCAGGGAGTGAACAGTCTCCCAACCCAGTAAGGAAGGGTTGTGTGGCGTCCCTGGAGGACAGCAGTGACCAGAGGGCTTGTTCCCACTCACTCCTGGTTCAGGCCTGCCGTGGCCAGCCCCTCCAAGGAGCAGAGGGCAGGAGGCCACTGCGGTGGTCCCAGGCTGAGAGCAGGGTGGGCTGGGGCTCCGGCCCGGCTCAGGGCCCTGCGGTGATCACAAGGTCGGGGCTGGGACCGCACTCCAGACCTGGGGCCCAAGGAGGGCTGGTCACCTGTCTCGTGATCTAAAACCCAGTGTCCATTGGTCATGGGCAGGTGCCCTGGAGGAGCCAGCGAAAGGAAAGGAAGCCCAGAGGTTTCTAGGCAGGTTCCTCATGGGAAGAGGGTTGGCTCACCAGGTCCCCTGGGCAGCCTGGGTGCCTGGTCCTGGAAGGGGACCTGGGCCTGCTCGGGGAGGGAAGGTCCTCGGCACTGCAGCCCCGGCTTCTCTGCCCTTCTCAGAGATGACAGGAGAGGAGGCCGGGCTCTGGGGCCGCGGGGGCAGCGGGGGCTGCAGGCTGCAGCCGGCTCTGACCTCCCCTCCTCCCTGCAGATCTGCTCTTCCTGACAGGACTGTCCTCTTCTGTCTTCATCCTGTCCGAGCTCGTGAAGCTCTGTGAGCAGTACTGCTCCCGAGCCGGGAGACCCAGGCCACACCCGGAGGACGTGTGACAGCCGCCGCCCCACGGCGTCCCTGCCTGATCTGTGTTCAGTGCCCGAGGCCTGGCTCAGCGTGGGCGCCGGAGGGAGGCTTCGAGGATGGCACGGCAGCAGCAGCAGCGTGCCGTGCGGCCTCTGGGGAACCTCAGGAGTCCGAGGCCACTCTCTGGAGGCCACGGCTGCCCATCCGCCCCCGGCAGGGCTCTGGGACACTGGGAGAGTCACATGGGACATCCACTATTTATTAAATCAGCTGGTTTTTATTAACTGTGTCTCTGCCTGTTCATGCCATGGCTGGAGGCCACACAGCCCAACTGGCGACACTCGGGGCCCCTCCAGAGGTGGCCAGGGACCACCACAGTGCCCTCCTCGTCCTCTGAGGCTGCAGCGCCTCATCCAATGACAGTTCAGGGTATTTTTATAAATGCAGCGATGAGCTGATCACTGTGGTTTCAAGCCTAGCACCAAAGCGGAACGCTAAAGCATGATGTTCTCGAAGTCTGATTAAAGGCAACATAAACGGCTCACTCGCATCGCTGCAGCCCCGACCCGCTGGGCCAGACTGACAGCCGTGCGGACGGTTGGTCTCTGCAAACCACTTAGTTCCCTACTGCGTGTTAATCTGAGGAAGAAACCTCGGATGCTAAAACGAAAAAGCTTTTTACAGAATCCAGCATCTGCTGGCAAGCGCCCCAGAACCCGGGCAGGCGGAGACTTCCTCCACGTGACGAGCCACTCGCGGTGACCCGGCTGCACCTCCACGAGGTCAGCATGAGGCTATGTCACTGTTCTTAACACCCAGAGGTCCTCCTGCAGGGTAGTCAGGGACAGGGCAGGCTCCGGGCAGTGGGGAAGCGTCCTTGGTGCTAGGTGGGCAGCAGTGACCATTTCAGACTCCAACAGACAACCCAGAACAGCGGCAGCAGCTGGGGACTCACCAGCAGCTTCCTCCTGGGTCCCGCAGGCCTGCGGTCAGACTGGGAGAGGAACCCCACCCTGAAGACGCCCCAGGACTTCCCTGGACGCCCTGGGATGAAGCTGGGCACAAAAGAGCTTTCCTCCATTCAAACGGCCATCTGTTCGGAGAAATGTCCACTCACAGGTCCAGAGATGACCACAAAAATTTACCTGGCAGACCTGGAGTTCCTGTCCTTGGACACTGGAGTCCACGTTTGCCAGACGCCAGCACAGAATGTCGACTAACATGGGCAGAGCTCCTCCAACACCCACCACCAACTCTCAGAAGTGGTCATCATGCCATCCGAACTCAGAGAAAAACAAGCAACAAACATCCCGGAAAGTTCCAGAAGACAGCGGGAACTTGTACCCGTACCTGGACCTCCTTAGCATGAAGCTATTAAGACAAAACAGAGAGACCTCAACTCACAGAATGTGGCATTTCAATCAGTGGGGACAAGGCACCATGTCCTGTC
>JAJEJO010004526.1:154884-178756 GCA_020662805.1 Glaucomys volans
TATTAAGACAAACAGAGAGACCTCAACTCACAGAATATGGCATTTCAATCAGTGGGGACAAGGCACCATGTCCTGTCACAGGTTCGGGGACTTTATCTCAGGGTAAGATGGAGGCCTCGAGCTCCTTGACACAGCAACGGGGCCGTGGACGTGAAGGGTTCTGTTTTCTCAGGGAGGAAGGGTTTCCTGAGCAGACAGCCACCCCCAAACCCCGAGGAAAGGCTGCCAGCGCCAGGAACAGGGCCACAAAGTGGACAGACGTGGGGACGCCGGCCACGCACAGCCCTGGCTCTCTGCCTGTTCATGAAGCACTCTTGACATCGCTGGGAAGACCCGCGTCCTAGAACCCAGGTCACAGCAGCTTTTGGAAAACGAAGCTGCTCACGGTCCCGGAGAGAAATCCTAAAGGTGCAGTTTTAACCTGTAAGTGACCAAAACTAGGTCTTCCTAGGGCGTCACCGAGAACGCCGGTCAGTCCCACTGCACCTGAGGAGTTGAAGGTGCGCTGGAGA
Source organism: Glaucomys volans (assembly GCA_020662805.1). Classification (NCBI taxonomy): domain Eukaryota; kingdom Metazoa; phylum Chordata; class Mammalia; order Rodentia; family Sciuridae; genus Glaucomys; species Glaucomys volans. The sequence continues at coordinate 155,397 of JAJEJO010004526.1, forward strand.
GGACCGTCAACTCGTCGACACCTAGGTGAAGAAGACGGATGCGCCCGCACCCAGCACCTTGGCTCCCGCGGGCTCACCGCACACAGGACCACGCCACGCCGCAGCCCGCGGCCCCGCAGCACACCGTGCGCGGCAGGAGCAGGAGCAGCCACGGACGATGCGGAGAAGACACGGAGCAGGCCTACCGGGGACACGAGGCTGGGGGGGGGGGTCCGTGGGTGTCGCTCTGCTCGGCTGTGGTTGGCCCCAGGAGGACCGTCGGAGGTTCTGCATGAGGCCAGACTCACTGCTGGGACCTGCCCCTCAGGTGCACGTAGAACTTGGTACACGTGCGACTTTTTAATAAAAGATTGCTTCACCTCTTCCTTCTGGCACTTTCTGGGCTGTGCATAGTCCTCGCTGGTCGGGAGACCTCGGCCCTCGCCATGCCGAGGGCTTGATCTGATCTGTGGTGGCTTTCCATCGCTGTGACCCAAGGACCCGACAAGAACAGCGACAAGGAGGAAAACCCACTCTGGCTCGCGGTGTCAGAGGTTCAGTCCGCGGGCAGCCGTCCACAGCTCTGGGCCTGAGGGGAGGCGGAGCGTCATGGTAGAGGGGCGGGTGGGGGAGAGCGGCTCAGTCAGGACGGCCAGGAAGCAGAGAGCACGCCCCTCCAAGCAGGCAGGGGTAATACTGTCCCCAGGCCACACCCAGTGACCTGCTTCCTCCAGCCAGGCTCCACCTGCCTCCAGTCACCACCCATTAATCCATTCACATTATCAATCCATCCAATGGACCCGTCACTGACTGGGTCACAGCTCTGACGATCATCTAACCATGTCACCTCTAAACGCTCCTGTGTGTCTCACACGAGCTTCTGGGGACACCTCACATCCAAACCCCGACATTCCGCATCTGTTAGAACAAGATCACCAGTTTCTCAGACCCTGCGTGGTCAGACAGCCGTGCCTCCAGCAGCTGGAGACGAGGGTGTGAGTACGGAGGCAGCCCCGCGCCACCTCGAGAGGCGCCCTCCCTTGTTGGAGTGGGAGTGCTGCCCTGGGAGGCGGTTATACCCCCACCTGTCCACCAGGGAGACAGGCACAGGGCAAGAAGCAAGGGGTGCACAGTGCGGCAGCCCCGGCAGCAGCGAGGAGGGCGTCAGGGCGACCTGTGCAGACCTGCTGAGGTGTTTAATTGTGGGGTTTTTTAAAAATCCAAGGGACCACTGGGGACCTAGCTCTTGGGATCTGTGGTAGGGACTGTCCTATCAGGAAGACCACGTAATGCCCGACAAGCCACGGAAACTGACTTCTTAGGAAGAGGACTGTCGGGGAGCAAGTCCTGTGGGTCGCACTGGACCCTCTGTGCACTCAGGGACTTTCGAGGCTGATGGACTGGGCCCCGCCTCAGTCGGGTGAGGCTCAGTGGAAGGCCGACGCCCTGGGAGAAGAGGAAAATCGGGAATGCAAACGGCTCGGTTCAGTATGGCTTTTAATCTGGGCAGACCATTACCAAAGGGCAGCTCCAGCAGCTCCGCCAAGGATAAGGGACAGTCCCCAAGGCTGCTGTTAGGAGGAGGGTCCCAGCAGCACCCACTCACCCCCGCGTGGCTCCTCCGCCCGTCAGAGCGAGATGGAGGCAGCTGCGTGGAGGTGAGCCCACCCCGGTCACCCTCAGCATTGGAGGACCCGAGTTTAAGGTGAGTCTGCACCTACCCACCATGCCCCTGTGGAGGAACCGCGGCTGGGAGGGACGCAGGGCTGTGACACTGACTCACAGGGTGGGCTGCAGACTCGGGACCCACGCGTTGCCCACAGTCACATTAGAACAGAGCAGCCACCTGCGCCGCTGCAAGCCTGCTCCTCCCCGCTCACCGTGCAGGTCCATTCAGAACGAGCCGGAAAGCCAGAGGCCGAGCCTGACACACACCAAGGGCCCACGCCACGGAGGCCACGTCCCCTGCCCTCCAGCGCCAGCGCCCTCCCCCTCGGCAGGCTGCGCCTCTTCATATAAACACACGAATTCCACGCCAGAGGGAGCTGTTCCCACAAAGCACCAAGATGCTCATCCAAACGTCCATGGTTACCAGTCAAAATGGACCATCAAGGCACTAACTGGGCCGGCCTGAGCAGAGGCCAAGTGGCCCCAGGGTGGGACTCCTGCATGACAAGAGTCACATCCCCAGTAACCGCCAATTCCGGCGGAGTTCCAAACGTCTGTGTCTTTGGATTTCACTGATGAGACACGAGGAAGACTAAGACTGAGCTGCTAACCTGACCGAGGATTCGGGAGATGACCTCCCACCCCATCTGCGGCGGCAGCGGGATCGCCTTGGCACTCGAGTTCTGATAAAGCCCGTCCAGGGAGTCCAGGCGAGCCGCGGGGCTCCACAGAGTGGCACTAGTGTGGCCGGAGGCCCGAGACCCTCACTCCACCTGGGAAGGCCGTGCGCACGCTATGCCCAGGGACGCGTCCAGGCTCCGGAAGCCCTGCCTAGGCGTCGTCCTCACTGGTGGTCATCTGGGCCTCCCGGATCCCGTCGCTGTGGCGAGTCCGCCCGCTGATCTCCAGCAGGGCCTTGGCCTCCAGGTCAACGTCGAGGACGCTCTTTTTGCTCTGGCCCTTGGGAAGAAGGGGGGAGGGTGTTCGTGACATGCAGAGAGGCGAGCAGCTCCGAGAACCAGACGGAGCCCTGGCTTCCTGCCCCTGCTCAGCGCAGAGGAACCCCACCCGCTGCCACAGGAAGCCCCGGGCCCGCCCGGGTGCTGCAGTCTCTGGAATGGCCAGGTGCCCTGGGGGTGCAGGGGACTCAACCGGGTAGAACCAGGCTGCCACGAGGAACCCAGGCCTCCTGGGCTTCCAGACGGGCAGGGAGGGCACAGGCCGGCCAGGTGCCCACCTCAGAGAGTGCCCAAACCCAGCTGTGCCGTGGCCCGCAGCATCCCCAGACAGGAAGCCGGACGAACGACCTCTGCGTGGAGGAACAGAGGGGTCAAGCGAGCAGAGGGAGAGGCCCACGTTCAAGGTCCCTGCACTCACCAGCTGCGACTCTGGGGGGTCCCCCACGGCCCACACCTCCATCTTGTCAAACTGGAAGTCCTCCTGGGCGGAGAGCTGCGGGCTGTTGTAGGTGGTGCACGTGGGCTTGGCCTTGCTGTGTCCCCGCCCGAAGTCCGCGTCTACCCAAAGCCCAAAGTAATGGTGCTGTCCGCCCATGCCCTGCAAAGGAAGCCCCGTGGGCATCAGTGGCTCCTGGGGGGAACTGCCCCTCTCCGGCAGCCCAGCGTGGAGGGGAGGGGACCCCACACAGTTGTCTTTTCTGGACTGAAGTATGTAAACGCCGCTGCTGAAGTACCCAGCCCACCACGGAGCAGGCCTGACGTCTCCGGTGCCCCTCCACGGCTCTCCCACCAGGCCCTGCTGAGGCACCGACCACAGGCCAAGAAGACGCCCCTCAGCCCTGAGCCCCAGACTGCTCAGACGGGGGCAGAGCGAGCGCAGGCGACGCTGGAGGCCCATGGCCTGGGTCCTCGGCTCCGCTCCCTGCCAGGAGGAAACGGCTCAGGGGTGTCACTCAACGCAGGAGGCCACAGGGCAGAGAAGGGGGCAACCTGGACAGGCACCTGAACCTCCTCCACGTGGTGCCACTGCCGCGTTCCAACTGTGACGCGCCCCCAGCAAGTCCCTCCCCTGGTCCCTCGTTCTGATTTGGGGCGAGGGGAGGCCCAAGCATGAGTCTGTTCCACTCTTAGTGCCTCCAGCCCTGGGGACCATGACTGGCGGTCCCTGGGACTGAAGCCCAAGGTGCTTGGGGCTTAAGCCCTGGAGGCCTGGCCATGCTCCTCCACCGCCCCAGGCAGCAGCAGGGAACCTCAGTCCCTGTCCAGCTGACTCGGGGAGCAAGGGGAGAGTCTCCTCAGCTCTGGGCTCCACAAGCAGAGAAGAGAGACTGACGGAGACACAGTCTTAGTCCAAGCCGAGCAGCTTCCCGGAGCCCATTTGTCCTTGGCCTGCCTGCGTCCACCTGGCCTCCACCCTCGGCCTCCACCTTCTTCCTGCAGCTGATCACCACACTGAAGCCAGGACTAGCCAGGAGCCATGGCCACCCAGTTTGAACCCCACATGCTGTTTCATGAGCCACCGGCCAGTCCACCTGTCCAGGACCCCCACCTGGGGTCCCCCGGCCTGGCTGTGTGCCAGGTGTGAGGCAGGGGGCAGGGTTCCTAGTGACGTGTCTACCACCACGTGGGCCACCATGGGAGTCAGGAAAAGAGGCCAAGTCCACCATTTGCACCCAATGCTGAAAGCCCAGCAGGGGTCACAGCCTTCCCTGAGGGAGACCCTGGCCTGAGTGGCTCTTCCAGTCCTGAGACTGGGGACAGACAAATGGACACAGTGCATCTGTGAACCAAATGCCGCAGGGCACTGGTGCCTGGTGGAGGGGCAGCGCGTCCACAGAGCACCAGGACGGACCCCAGCCCACGCTGCGCCCAGCTCTCACCAGTCCGTTCGGGATGGTCTGCTGCCCGCAGTTCAGGTACATGAAGTGGTCGTTGTAGCCGGTGTGCCCGTACACGGCCATGCTGGGGGAGACGGAGAACAGGAAGCAGCGCTCATCCCCTGTAAGTGAGAGCCACGCAGACAGGGTCAGGGTCTGGACCGGGCACCAGGGGCAGCAAGCACCACAGGGAAGACCTCTGTCACCCCCGAGTGCCCCGAGACTGCCACATGCCTGGCAGCTGGCCTCTCAGGGATCAGACAGTGGCTCCAGACCCCACACAGGACAAGCTGTGGCTGCCTGGGGACCCAGGGGGCTGGGCGGGGGCCAGGGGGTTGGACTGGCAGTGAATAGGATCGTGACTTCTGCTTGGGGACATCTATTAGCTCCTGCCAGGGGGACCCCAGGTAGGACTCTGCCCACTGTTTGCCAGGATTGGTTCAGGCCACCCAAGGCCACAGAGTCGGGACCACAAGCCTCCCGGGAACTCAGGAACAGGACGCTGCCCGGCCTGCCGGAGTGCGTGTGTGACGGGGCGTGGGGCCGTCCCCACCTAAAAGACCTCCATCCCGGGGAGAGGAAAGCTGCAGACACAGAGCACCCCACAGAGCAGGATGGCTGGGAAGTGGAGGGACAGTGAGAGGTGGCATCTACTGTCACCCAAGGACACAGGTATGAGCACACAGGCCATTTAAGGAGGCACTGGCTGGGCACGGTGGTCACACCCAGCAGCTCGGGAGGCTGAGGCAGGAGGATGGCGAGTTCAAAGCCAGCCTCAGCAACTTAGCGAGGCCCTAAGCAACTCAGTGAGACCCTGTCTCTAAATAAAACACAAAATAGGGCTGGGGATGTGGCTCAGTGGTTAAACACCCCTGGATTCAATCCCCGGTACCAATAAATTGATTGATTGATTGATTGATTGATTGACTGATTTAAAAGGCAGCATGGGCAACCCTTGGAAGTGATCGGGTCCTCACTCTCAGCGCCCCTCCCTCCACCAGCGCTCAGGGGATGAAGCCCCTGCCTCACCCACAGGAAGCTCTGGCAAGGGATCACCTCAGAGATCTGCCTGCCCCGTTCCAGGGCTGGGCCCAAGGACAGTAGCTGGACACTGGTCCCCTGAAATGCCTGTGACTGTCAAACCAGCCACCTCAGCCAAGGGAGGAACGAGCGCCCGGCACTGGAGTTGGGCGGCCCATGAGGTGGGAGGGGCCACAGGAAGCACATGGACGACACAGGGGCATCCACGGCCCAGGGGACCATGGGGACGAGGACGTGCTTGAGCAGGCAGAGTGCCAGCAAACAACGCCCCGACCTCTACTCCAGACAGCCCAGGGCCTGTGGGTGGGGCCGGGTGGCCTTCAGGCAGCTCGTCCACAGCCTGCAAGGTCGGGAAGGACGTGCCAGGGATGGCGGGGCCACAGCCACTCGCAGAGGGAGGACCCCACGCAGGGACGAGCCGGGGGCACAGCAGGGCCCACAGGTCCCCCGAGCACCTGTGGGTGTCCGGGTTGGGGAAGGAGGGTGGTCAGCCAGGAAAGCACCTGGAACCACATCAGAAGGGCCTTCCCTGGACGGAGGGCCCAGGTTCGTGCCTGTCTTCGGCAGCCCGAGGGCAGAGGGCCGTGGACAAAGGAACTGTGGCCCCGCTGCACCTCCCTCCCCTGCCTCCTGGGCACTGGATTTTGGAGGAGCGTCACTTTGTTCCGTTGTCCTAAAGCTGTCCTCCTAGGAGAGGTGACAGGCCACGGCGTGGGCCTGCGGCTGCCATGGGCCCTGCCCTGGTCCAGCTGGGGCCTGCTGGCAACAGGAAAGCCACGTGGAAATGTGGCCCCCAGGGTCATTCTACCTGCTGGACGGTGGATGCTACTCACCATCCGGCATCCAGCCGTGCCACGAACACGGTTGGCAGGTGACTGTCATGGGCTCTGAGAACTGAGGCCCAGAGACATGAGCACCTCGCCAAGGGCCAGAGCAGGGACCAGGCCTGTCCGCTCCACCCCAGGCTGGAGCCTTTTCAGCCGCACCCCAGAATATACCCCAAAGAAGCCCCACTTGGCCACTTCCCTCTCAGAGCCTGGAGGTACATAAGTGGACAGAGCCTCTGAAGGTGACCAAAGCCAGGGCGGGGCCACCGCAGGCCTAGGCTGCCTCAGCTGGAGCCTCCTCCCCCCGTTCCAGAGCAGAACGAGGTCGCGGTGGGAGCGTGGTCCGCCAATGCTCCCCGTTCCCACCCAGGACACCGTAAAGGGCCTCAGGCCCTCCACGCCCACTGTGCCAGGAGGACGGGGTGGGTGTGTGTGGACCACTGAGACCCAGCAGAACCTGAAGGCGTCCACACGGCCCTGGAGGAAGCCGAGTCTCGTCTGTGGTCGACTCTCTTCACGTCCTAAACCACAGCCTGGGCCGCAGCAAGGCAGGGCAGCCCAGGCTCCTGAGCCGCAGTGGCCCGTGGGGAGGACGCCCCAGCCCGATGCTAAGGCAGGAGGCGGGCATGCAACCTCAGCCTGCTGCTCCTAGAAAAGCCCATGTGCAAGGGCAGCGGCATTCGGGAACACAATATGGGGAGAGTTCCCGCCACTCCCAGAACTAGATGAAAGATCTGGAACATTCTGGAACCCAGAAATAAATCAGATTCCAAAAACAGCTGAACCTAGGGGACAGAGGCACCAGCCTTGAGCTGCTGTTCTCTTCCGCAATCCCAGGGACAAGGCCACCAGCCTCTGACAAAGCTCCCTGGGGAGGGCACCCTGCTGCACCTGCGTGTGGACACACGTGGACACACGTGGACACACGTGGACTCACATGGACACACCCCGGCCTCTGGAGCAGCTCTGCTCCACAGACATAGGCGAGGTGGGGCCTTGCAGGAAACATGACCTCACTCGGCGCAGGCGGCCGCCCCTGAGCACAGAGAGCAGCCCCGGGCAGGGTGAGCGTGGTGCCCGCGGCAGTTCTCCCAGGGAAGGGGAAGAAGGGACCAGTCTTGTGGTCAGCGTGCAGCTTCCAACTTCCAGTAAATGACAAAACCCGGGAGGCAAAAGCAGCCGCGTGAACACGCAGAAGGGAGGAGGCCAGAAGTGGCCAGGCGGTCCGGGGAGCAACTGGAAGCTTCTGAAAGAAGTGGCACCTGGGGGTCCCTCCTGGACATCCGCAGCCCTACCTCTCCTATGACTTCCTATGACCTGGCGCAACTGTGACGCTCGGTCTCTGCGTCCCCTGGGGACACCCTCCTGCCTACCTCACCTCACAGCAAGGACAGGAGGTCTGGTCTGAGGCACCAGAGAGCAGCAAAGAGGGCGTGGGGCCTGCCACGCCCCTCATGTCCAGGACACCCGGAGGAGCCAGGAGAAGGCCTGGCTGGCAGCACCTCCGTGCCCCACCCCGCCCTGCCCAGCGGTGTCCAGGGTGGGGTGGTCGATGGGCGCTAACCAGAGCTGTGCTGGCCGAGGAGGGCGGTCTCCAGGGCTCACCTTGGAACTGAGGCTTGAGCTCCCAGGAGCAGGAGGCAAACCCACCGAACACGTGTCCATCCTGGTCCTCGAGAAGAGTCAGGCAGGGCCCCTGGTGTGTGATATGGCCGCAGAGCTGTGAGAAGCTCTGCCCATGGAGCTGCGAGGAGAAGAGCAGGCGCCAGCGGTGCCGCTGCTCCTGGGCCAGGTGGGAGTTGATGTAGATGACCGCAAGGATGTCCAGCATGCTCTCAAACTCCTGCCCATGGCCCACCTGGCACTTGGGCACCAGCGTGGCCAGATTGAGGGATGAACGCAGGATGAGGAAGCCTTGGTGAATGACCACCCTCAGGAACATGGCCACGTGGGGGACCCTGAATACCCAGTCCTCGATTGCAGCTCGGTCACAGGTGTGGTCCAGCCAGTGAGGGCCCAGAAGCCGGCTGCCATCTAGGAGGGGAAATCGGGGTCACTGGGCCAGCACAGCACCGTCCAGCAACAGCTGCACAGACTGAAACAGGAGCTGGGGACCGAGTGTGGCCGAGGACTCAGGTGGCCCGTCTGAACGGGGATGAGCCTGAGTGCCAGACTCACCTAAGTTCAAACCCCAGGACAAAAGACTGAAAAACAGCTCGAGGCTTTGTTTTTATGTTGACGACCTGTCAAAATTCTACTCGGGATGTGTTGGACTGGCTTCACTGTGTCTTCCTGCTACTCTAAATGCAGCTTCTAGGAAACTTGGGCTTTCGCGTGGGGCCTGCCTGATTTCCTCAGTGCCCATCTTCTCCTCCCCACCCAGCTGCGCCTCAGAGGCCCACAGCACAGCCAGGCCTCACGAGGAGGCCCCGTCCCCAGCGCCTGGGCAACTGGGACCAGCGAGGGCTTCAGCCCCAAGGGTCAGGTGAAGGATCGGGAAGGGCTGCTGTCCAGGCAGTGTGGGGCAGGGTGGCAGCTGGTCACTCCCGGGGACCCTCCAGTTGATCTGGGAAGAGCTGAAGCTGTTGTCCTTCTCTCACTACAGACTGAGGTGACGGGTGATGTCGCAGGACATGCCGGGGACAGGGCAGTCTCGGTGTCCCCGTGGGCTAACGGACGCAAAGCCAGAACTCCCCGTGTGGCTTCCGCCAGGGCCAGGGGAGCTTCTATGTTTTAAACTCGCTGGCATGAGTGAGGCCTCAATCCTCAGCTGTTAAAAGTCCCAAACCCTGGAAACTGGGGATCTCAACTTGAAAGATGGTTTCCTCCAACTCCCGTCCAGGACTTATCAGGAAATGCAGAAACTCAACGACGTGGGCATCCTCTTACCAACTCGCAGGATGCCTCAGATTTCTATCATTCCTAATTAAACTGGTTTTCAAATATATTTCTCATAACCTGTTTATCACCTGAAATCTTAAGGATAATTCTAATTGTTTAACTTTTTCTACTTAAAAGACAACTTAAGTGTTCTCTTTTTATGATTCTTCTTTTAAAAACTACTATCTTTAAACTAATGAATAGTTCACCATGTGATACTGATATGTGTATGGTTTTGGTCTTTCCACATTCCAAATACCTTGCCTAAATGTTTGAAATATAGTTTCTTTTTAAATTAAAAATAAAAATTAATTTTAAATAAAATTAAAATCCAACTTTATAATAAAAGAGTAACATATTGACAAAATAAGTCTATTTTGCAGAGAGATTCACAATGAAGTTTTTTGAAATTCCAAATCCCAAGTAAATTTAAATATATACTGTATCTCACCCAATAATAGCAGAATATTTCTCAAGTGTATGATGGACATTACAGCAAGTAGACCATATTCTAGGCCAGAAAAGATGTCTTAATAAATCATACAAAGTATGTTCTCCAACCATGAAGGGATGAAATTAAAAATTAGTAGCAAAAGGTAATTTGAGGAATTCACAGCATGTCAAAATCAAAGAATACTTCTGAATAGCCAAGAGGCCAAAGAAGAAACCTTAAGGGACATTGGAAAACAAAGATGAATGAAAACAAAAACAAAAACTCATGGGGTGCAGCTAAAGCAGCATTTAGAGGAAAATTCATAGCTGCCTAAGCTGCGGCTGCCTACAGTGAAAGGAGAGCTCAGATCAATCACCTCCACCTGTACCTTAAAAAATTAGGAAAAGACTATGAGACTAAGCCTAATGCAAACAGAAGGAAGGAACCAAAAGACTCGGGCAGAAATACAGGGAAGAGTAGAAAAATGGCAGACAAAAAGTCAATAGAACCAAAAGCTGGTTCTTTGAGGAGATCCACAAAAAACTGAGAAACATTTATCTGGACTGCCCAAGGGGGGAAGTAGGGACAAGATTCAAATTGGTCACATCAGCAGCGGAGGTGGGGCCCTGACTAGGGCTTCTGCAGAAGCAAGGGTCACACAGGAATTCCACAGCACCCAGACCACGCCAGGGGCCGACCCCACCGCCCCCCAGAGAGCCTCGCTGCAAGGCCACAGCCCTGCAGATGGCCCCACTCTACCACCAAGGCCACCCTGCCGAGGATGTGGGCACTTGCCTGGAAGCTTCATCTCCGACAGCAGGTGAGCAGCCAGCGCCTGCACCCTGGTAGTGGCTCCGGGGTCCTTCTTCCGGGTCCAGCCCCTCAGCTCCTGCCTGTGGGCCAGCACATGCTCCACAGAGCCAACCAGGTCCTCTGTGAACTTGAAGAGCACGATTCCACCGTTAACCACTGTCCACCATGACCCGAGATCCCGGACATCACTGTGGGGCAGGCCAGTCCTCTCTAACACCCTGCAGGGTGGACTGCAATGTCACCAACTGACACAGGTTCTCATCCTTCTAGGGACACACCTGGCTCATGGGAAGCCACCAACTGACACAGGTACCCATCCTTCTAGGGTTAGGGTTAGGGTTAGGCTGACCTACAAGTCCTGCCACAGCCTTTGTCCAAGAGTTCTGACCTCAGCCAAACTGCTGTGCGGTCTAGGCTCCCCCGACAGTGGGCTCTCAGCAAAGTTGCTGTCCTAGGTCCAAGGCCAGGACTCACAGGAGGCACCCGGGGCCTGCGCCCTCTCTACCTTCTGGAGCTCCCTGGCTTTCACGGGACCTTCCTTGGCAGAGATCATCTTCAGAATCATGAAACTCTTCTCCTCAGAGCTGCCTTTCAGCAGGTGGGACATCGACATCGTGAACTGCTCCCGGGAGACGCCCTGGCTGGGCCCAGGTGCCCTCCCGGCCGGGGTGACTCTCTGCATACCGTTGTACAGTCTGGTGACCATCTCTGGGGGAAGAGCTTCCCCAACGTGGTTCTGTTGGGGACAAGCAGGAGAAAGGGCTGGAGAAGGCACAAGTTGAACTTGGTAGTGTCACGGGGAAATACGATGGGGGCTCCCAGCAGCTGCGCTTCCTCCCTGGGGACCCCGAGTGCCAGCTCACAGCTCAGCATGGCCATCAGAACCCTCTCCTCGGCTCCCGTCCTGCCTGCCCCGCTCCAGTCTCCCCAGGTGGGCCATGTCTTTCCTGCCTCTGCTGTCACTGCCGGTTACTCCTCTGAGAATGTCACGTTGGTTAGACTCCAACAGCCACCAGGGCTGAGCTTACTCACCTGTGTACCACGTCAGTGCAGAGCTAATTTGGCCTCTGTGTGAGGGATTTCCAAATGTGCTCTGGGCTCAAGGTGCATTTGTAATTATTTGAACTAAACTTTTAAGTTTATTAATTAGTACCTGAATAATGACGTTACGCAAGTACTGTTTTCCTTTTTGGCTCCAGCACCAAACGTGATTTGCCCAGGGGTTACAAATAAGCAGAAAAGCACACAGGTTGTAAACAGACCACAGCCCCTGGGAGCAGGGTCTGAGCTCTAACCCAGGGCTGCGCATGCAACTGTCATGGTGTCAGTCCTCTGCGGCTCTCATGGGTCACATTCGGAAAGAGCTCCTGTTTCTGTTTCCAGAGTTCTGTTGCAAAGCACCCTAAGCCCTTCCCACCCCAGGTGACAGAAGGGACTCAGTGGCCAAGGTCTTCAGGTCCACCCTTAGAGCTCCCCAACTCGGACGTCCACTGCAGTCGCCCTGGCCTACCTGGTCCTCTCAGCTCCAGCTGAGGGTGCCCAGGCCCCCTGGGGCACTCCTGGTCTAGAGGAGACACACAGGCACACACGTGGGCCTGTGCCATGCAGCTGGAACCCCGAAAGCCTCCCCGGCCAGCTTCCTCATCTGCAAAATGTGGGTGGGCCCAATGCCCATCGGCTACCATTCTGCCCCCTCTGGAAGGCTGCTGGAAGGCCTTCCAGACCCACACTCCCCACCTCCTGGGGAGAGGCCCTGATGCTGTCTCAGTGAGTGTCCAGGCCAGCCTGACCACCTGAACTCCAGCTGAGGGTCCCATGGAAATGGCCACTTTCACCTCCTTGAGGGAGACCCTCAAATGCGAGGCTTCAGCGCAGTGCGAGGAGCACGGTCACAATCCGAGCACTGACAGATCCCGGGGGCACAGTGCGCCCGAGGTGCTGAAGCAGCCCTGTCCCCAGGCCTGCCATCCTGTGTTGGAGACAATGGCCAGGAGATGGGCTCCAGGGGCAGGAGGCAGCTGCCCCCTTGCTCCCCATGTCCCAAATCAGCTCAAACCAGAAATGCCCCAAACACTGTGGCAGTCCCCAGATCCTTTCTGCCATACAAATAGGACTATATCGACTTTAAAAAAGAGGAGGAGGTCTTGAGATGTGGCCAGTGGCTGCTCCTACAAGACAAGGGACACCACACAGGCCTCGGCCCCTCACAACCCCTTAGTGCTCCCTCCCACCCACGGCCGCGGTGCACAGACCCCTGCGCCCAGCATGGCAGGAGGTGCCCACTGCTGTCCTTGCCTTCAGCGCCTGCAGCGAGAAGGACCTGGGCGAGAGCTCAGAGCTGTCCTTGTCCGACGACAGGGCATCGAAGAGCTTGTCCACCTCCGCCTGCTCCTGGGGAAGGAACTGGGAGCAGCACCTCTGCTCGGCGCGGCTCCTGCTGTTCCCCATCTCTCCGCACCCCGCGGGCTCTGCAGGAGGACAGACAAGTGAGGGGACGTCAAACAGCCAAGGCAGAAGCGATGCTGATGTCGCTGGAGTCCAGCCAGCAAATCCCAGTGCTGCTGAAAAACGAGGTAAAACGTGCCGGACCTCGTGACGCGGGCTTGGGTGGGTGGGATGAGTCGAAGGTACCAGTCGGGGAAGGCCTGGCGGACCCCCGGCCTGCTGCGGTCAGCTCCCGGCTTCTGGACAGGCTGGGTTCTTTATTCGAAAACACAGTACGCAAGGTGATGCGCCTAGAACGCAGGGGGGTCTCTGTTTTACTCTATCTAAAAATTTGTTTTTTTAAAAAACTTGAGTTGAAAAATCTCTCTCCCTGTATCTGAGTAAAACTGTCACCCTGAAGATGCCTTCTGCAGAGCTCACAGGCTCCTGGGAGACTCTCCTTTCAACCCTGGCTCCACCTCCTCCTGGCTGTGCGGCCTTGACCTTTGTAAAATGGGAAGGGTCTCAGCCGGCACCAGAGGATCACTGGGATCACGGACTGGTTTCCAAAGCAAAAGGCGGAGGCAGGGCCCGGCGCTGGCCGTGTGGTCAGCTCCCGGCCCCAGGCCTTTCCCATCTGGGGGATTAGAGGAGCAATAACAAAGACTGACACCCAAGGGCAGGTGACCCAGGGACCTGGTTCATTGTCACAAGGCGTCACTGGAAGAGGTCAGGTGCCAAGGGGGAGCACAGAGATGACAAGGTCTCTTGAAGGGCGAAGTCCTGTGACATTTACCCCCATCCTGACCTCCTGGGCACCGCACTGGCGAGGCTGCTGAGGAGACCCAGGCTTCACCAGCCGGGCAACTTGCTGAAGGGAGTCAGGCCAGAGCAAGCGATCTCCCAGGAGGCTGGGTCAGGGGAGGCCACCCCAGCAGGGAGGGAACACAGAGGGTCCCCATCAGGATGTGATGACCAAAACCCAGGGAGGTGGGTGCACTCAGGGTCTGTCTCTCCCCGTGCGGAGGCGAGAGTCCCACACGGCAACACTGGCCATGTTGAGTGATCCAGTGGCACTGAGGCCATGGACAGGCTGTTGGCACCACTGTGCAGCAAGGCACGCCCATCAGCCTGTGGGCACCTCTCCTGCCCGCGTCCCAGCCCCGGCAACCACCCTGTGACTCCATTCCTGTGGCTCCCCATTCTGGATGGCTCCCCAGCAGGAATCCCAGCACGTGGCCCTTCCTGCCTCCCGCCTTTCACCCAGCGTCCCGTTTTCCCGCTCACCCAGCGTCCCGTTTTCCCGCTCACCCAGCCGGGGCTACTGCCCGCACTTCACCCTTTCTGTGGCCAATTGGCATTTCACCATGTGAAGAGGTCCCCACTCACACAGGGACATCTGGGCCCTGGCCTCCTCCTGGCTCCTGTGCGTGGTGCTACGGTGAGATTGTGTCTGCTCTGGGCCATCTTCCCACATGCCCAAGGTAGACGAGCCCTGGGCTCACGCGGCCACCCTGACGAGGGGGGACTGCCCGATGGCCCTCCACTCCACATTCCCACCAGCAAAGCACCAGGTTCACCGCGTCCTTGCCAATGTCTGCGACTATCCTCTTTTTGACTAAGGCTGTCCGCGGGGGGCCTGCCTCTGACCAGCTTCACTGCCAACACACCCTGGAGAGCATGCCTCCAGCGCAGGCCTCCCCGGAGCAGGGCTAGCCCGGCTTGCAACGCGGGCTGGAGCAGGCTGGCCCGCGCAGCCCGCGGCTGTCACTCACATGACATCTGATCTGAATGCTTCCGCTCGAGTTTCTCAGCTGCAGAAGAGCCAAGAAGGAACACCTCCAGCCCTGGCCCAGTGTCCAGCAGTGGCACAAGGCTGGTCTCATCTCTGATGAGGGGCTACTCCAGAGGAGCCCGGCTCTGGGGCACAGCCATGCCAAATAGACCCCAGGGGCAGCCAAACTGTCCATGCCCAAGTCCCAGTAAATGACACTATCATTCAGGGCTCAACCAGGAGAGCCCTGAATGCCATACCAACTGTTAGAGACCCACTGACTGTCAGCGGGTGTGGAAGGAGGTTGGTCAACATACACAGGGTTGCAGACCCCAACCCCTGCCCTTCCGCACAGCAGGGCAATTGCCGCAACCGCAAGCACTGTTTGTTTCAAAATATCTAGAAGAGTGGACTCTGAATGTTCTCACCACAAAGAATTGAGAAATGTTTAAGGTGAGGGATATGCAATTACCGGATGTGATCATTGCATGATACACACATGTATCCAAACATCATGGACTACCCCACAAGAAGGTGCCACTGTATGTCAATCAAAGCATTAAAAAAGAAAAAAACACTGATTCTGAAGAGAGAGGACGAAGCACAGGAAGAGGCGGCTGGTGTGCTGGAGTCTGCAGGAAGCCATCTGGACATCAGATGCCCGCCAGAGCACTGCTGAACGCCCTGGGGCAAAGCCCATGAGAGGGGCTGGGCAGAGGGCAGCCCCGGCTGGCTAGAGATGGCACGCCTGTCATCTCCCCTGCTTCTAAGTTGCTCCTCTGAGACGGGGGTGGGGCCAGGCTTGGAAGGGACTCTGAGCTGTCCGTGAGGATTTGGGAGGGGTCTGCAGAGGGGAGGGCTGGCTCCGGATCGGGCACAGTTCAGTCCTGGGTGTGCCGATCTTCATCTAAGACACAGGAGCCATAGAGAGGTGCTGAGTGCAACTGGAAGGAAACGGCATTCCTGCCTTACAAGGGGGTGACCTGGGGGCCTTGCTCACTGCTCTTGTTTTTGTCTGTCCCAAGGCTGGCCTGGCTTTTGCTGTTCTGCTGTGACTCTGAGTGATGTCACTCACTGTTCCACAAAAGTGTCCGTGGTCAGCAAGAGCGCGCCAGGAGCATGCCCACGGCCAGCCGATGGGCAGACCAGACCCCGAGGAGCAATGCTGCTCAAGCCCCAGAGGCCCAGATGGCCACAGCGCAGCTTGGGCTTCTGCTAAACCACGCGAGATGTGTGTTTAGGTTCTTATTTCCTCTCCTCTCACAGGGGAAGCTCAAGATTTTCTCAGAAGTTGTGTATTTGCCAAGTCACCAAAAACCTGGTGAGAGAATTCTCCCTACGCCGTCTCCCCACTCTGGAAAAGCCCGCATGATAAGAAGAGTGTGAAAATGCACCTGGTGCGTCACCGTCCACCCCCAGCTGGCCTCAGCCCCAAGCATCACACTTCCCATGTGTTCCTGAAGACAGGAAGGCCACGGCTCCCCAGGGTGGAGGCCAAGGACTTCCCCACGTCCAGGAGGGAAAGGTTTGGAGAGCCAGCTCTGGCCAGGGCTGAGCCCTGGAGGCCACTGGTGGCTCTCAGGGCAGCCTGGGGCATCAAGGGCATCAGAATGGAGATCCCCAAGGCGGCTTCCTCTGCTCTGGCTGGCTCACAGGGCCTCCCTGCCTCGCCATCTCCTTAGCCTTTGGTTTCTGAGGCTGCTCGGTGTCCTAGCTTTTCCTACAGCCCTCAGACACCCTGCCAGGAGGCAGTGCAAGCCCCTCCCCACTGCCCCGCTGGGCCATGGCTGCTACCTGAACATGAACTTGGTCATGTGGGACACTGCCCCCATTGCTATTCCACCAAGTGGCCCAGGCTGGTTCCTTCATCTCTGCTCAGAGGTCACCTCCTCTGAGGGGGCCCCCTTATGGCCCCCACCAGGCAGTGACCCCTGCCCATCTCCTCATCCGGCTTTATCCTCCATCACAGCAGCCAAAACCCCACCACAGCTCTTCCCCAGTCCACACCCGACTCCCCACTCAGATCTGAGAGTCGCGACAGAGTCGGCTCCGTGGCCACATGGGCAGTATCTGAGCCCCAGGTGACAGGCGTGGGTGGGAAGGTACACATGGAGAGGGGACTCTGGTGTCTGGCCTCCTTGCTCTCCTAGAAACGCTCCTCCGCTGTGGTCTGGAGACAGCAGGCCTTCAGGCCTGGCCAGATCTCACAGGGCCCCAGTGGCCATGAGGAAGGAACAGGCCTGGGCCAGTGCCACCAGGGAGGATACAGGGCAGACCTGCATGCGCAGGACACAGACTAGCCAGGGGACCAGCACAGGGCGGTACCAGGAGTGGCCAGGGAGGACCAGAGCACAGCCGTGCTGGCAACACCGGTTCTTCAAGGAGGAGGGAGGCCGGTGTGTGGCCTCCAGGAGGAGGCAGCCTGGAATCAAGGAGCAGTGGGGGAGGGACCAGCTGCTGGAGAACACAGTCCTGTGCCCTGCATGGCTGTCCTCGGCACCCACAGAGCCCTGGTGACAAGACACATCACAGAAGAGCTCAGGACAACCTGTCTCCTGTACAGCCTCTGCAGGGCTGCATCAGAAACGGTCACAGGGCTGGGCTGTGGCTCAGGGGTGACTGCTTGCCTCGCACGTGTGCGGCCCTGGGCTCCATCCTCAGCACCACATAGAAATAAATAAATAAAATAAAGGTATTGGGTCCATCAGCAACTAAAAACATATTTAAAATAAAATAAAATAGAAACGGCAATGGTGCTCAGGTCCCATAGCTGATCCCTCCCCGCGACAGCCTCTTTAATCAGGCCAGGAATCTCTGCCATCGGTGTCGGGTGGAAAAGAAGGCCTCTGACAGGCCCTTTCCAAGGCAAGTTCCCCGGCTTTCAGTCCCAGACAAGCTCTCTCATTGGACGTTCATAGGTTCACCCTGGCACGTCGGCTGGCCTCTGTCCTGCCACGTTGACCCACGTCAAGTCCTCTTAGAGCAAGGAGCTCGTGAAGATCACTGTACCAGCTGCCTCTCAACTGGAGGCAGTTTCTTCTCCCAGGGGACATGTGACAATAATGGGAGAGATCTGGGTTGTCATAACTGAGGGAGGAGAGTCCTGCTGGCGTTTGGTGGGCAGAGGCCCGGGATGCTGCTGACCATTCTACAGCGTACATGACAGCCCTCACACCAGAGAGGGATTCGGCCCCAATGTCTGCTAGGATGCGGAGCAGGGACCAACGGAGGACAACCCCTGCAGGACACCAATCCACACCGCTGCCCCTTTGCCCGGACTCCAGCTCTGCAGTTACACCACAAGCAAAGATCTGAGTTCACGTCGCGACAAACGGCGTGAACTCAGATCTTTAATCGGCGTATTAATTAATACCCATAATTAATACCCTAATTATGGGTATTAATTAGGACTAGGGGCAAGTCACTAAGCTATTTTCAAACCTTAATCAAAACAGAAGAAGATCCAGAAGCCCATAGGTGACAGACTGTTCGCTTGACCAAACTGTAGTCAGACTCTGATCCTAGCTGTGCTCTTCCTTGTAAAATCCAACTTTCACAAGAACCCCATCCTCATAGCCCATCATCCCTGCTAGTGACCCAGGTTCTTCATCCTCCACCAACCTCCGGGTGACATCCGATCACCCTGGCCTCTCCTCCGAAAGAACTCAGTGAGGTCAGGCTATCCAGAATCCCTTCATTCCCGACGTTGCCTCTGGCCATTTTCTGCCCACTGACCCCTACCTGTTCCTTGGCTGTAAATTGCCACTTGCCCATGCTGGATCCAGAGAAGATGCCCATCTTGCTCCCTCACCGTGAAATCCCTCTGCCATGTCCCCATACCAATGGCCAGGCTCCTGAACGAAGCCTGGCTTGGAGTGCTTTCACAAACATTAGTGAATAATTTAACACAAGGTTGAAGGATTGAATAAAGCAATCCAGGGCATCGGAAGGGCAAAGACGGAAATAGCTGGGCCCGAGACAAGCAGAGGCAGCTCCTGAGTCGGGCTGGGAGCAAGGGAAGCCCCGAGGAACCACGGAGCTCTCATTCCATGGTGGGTAGAGGAGCGGGGCCTTTTCTGGGCACATTTCCTGCTGGTGTGCCAGGATGCTCTGTGGGCTCCTCTGCAAGCTTCTCAGGACCAGTTCTGTCATCATGAGTGGGCTCCCCCCAGCTGGCCAATCTCCAACCCTCTACCTCCAAGATGCCATCATCCTTAAAGCCATGAACATGGCCCTCGATGTCCCCTCTCTGGGGACACTCCAACCACTCCATCAGAACCAACCAACTTTAAGTCCTGATTATGTCCCAGAGTCCAGAGGCCCTTCTGCAAGGGATAGCTTGAGCCCAAGCAAGGAGCTCCTGCTGGCCCAACGCTCCTCCATCCTGGGTTCAAAGGGTTATGTCCTGGGGGCACTTTCTTTTCCTCTGCCTTAGCTATGAATTTGGTTATCAGCTCCATGTCACACAAGAAAACCGCCCCCCACACCCTCCATATATAGCCCACTCGCCGCCGCCTCCGCAAATGCACCACTTCCTTCCTGTGTCATTGACCGCCTTCTCCCAGGGATCTCCCTTCCGGACAGCTGGCCTTGACCATAGGGAGGGCATTTCTGGGGACCGTCTTATCTGACCACACCGATGGCAGAAGGCCGTGTTCTGTGCTCAGAAGGCCCACACAGGAGGCCCTCCCTCCCTCTGAGCGGCCCCCCAGCACACTCGAGGGGCCTGGACAGGTTTGGGCAGCCAGGGAGCGGCAGGGCTCAGGCCCACTCGGAACACGCTCCGCACTCCTCGCACCCCGGCGGAGCCCGGCCCGCGCCTCCCGCTCAGCTCACCGACCTGCGCGGACCCCGCCTGCCTTCCGGTGGGTCCCTAGGGTCCCGCAGCAGGCAGATTTTCCTCTGGGGAGTCTCCCCTGCCGGGCCCGTTCCCTGGCAACGGTGCTGAAAGGCGGCCAAGCGCCCCAATCAAGGAAGCGGAATCTGGGGGGCGGAGCCCCAGGAACGAAGACAGCCAATGGCGAGGCGTCCCGGGGGAGTGGGCGGGCTGGAGAGGTGTGGGCGGGGCCGAGCGCAGGGGACCCCGTTCCCAGGAAGCCGCTGCGGACGCGGCTGGCGTGGAGGGGCAGAGCCTGGGCCGGCAGGGCTGCTGGGAAGGAGAGGCGCCCGGGCCGGGCTAGAGCAGAGGAGCTGGGCATGGGAGCGAGGCTGAGCCAGGGCAGTACACAGCCCCGGGAGAGTGACCCACAGGGGACCCAGCTGAGGACCCTGCTCTGCTGGCCTCCGAGGAAGAGCCCTGTCCTGGACCCCCCACCCTTCTGGTCCCGAGGGAGGTTCCTTCCTGACCTGGGGCCTTCCCCTGGGCCTCCTTCCACCTGGCCTGGCCTACCGGTTCCTCCCAGTAGCGCATAACCGCACAGTTTGGGTAAACACCCCTGACCTCCGTGTGCCCTTCTTCAGCTTCACCACCCCCTCTCTCCAAAATGCTTTCACCAGAGCTTCCATTTCTTCACCCCCTGTTCATTTCTTAAGCCCACTGAAAGCCTGTCATGGGGACACTGTCACTGACTCCAAGGGACACTGAGCCCTGGCATGCAGAGTTGAGTGCCCGCATTCCAGCCTCCTCATCAGCTTTTCCTGAGTGCCCGTTCCTTCTCCCAGGCTCTGCTGGCTTCTACTCCTCTGGAGCCCCTCTTGCTTCTTCCTTCCCCTCTTCCTACTCCGTGCATGCTCCTGAGATCACACCCTTTCCCACCTGTCCTCTGTGTTGAGCACCAAACCCTCATGTCCAGCAGAGTGGCTCACCTGGACTCTGACCCCACAGGGCCTTTGTTGGTATCTCTGCCAGGCTGTTCCACAGGCCCCTCACACTCAGCAAGCCCGATCAGCCTCAAGCTGCTTCTCCCGTTTACTTCCAACCACTTTCCACAGCCCAACAGAGACCCGGAGTCATTTGGAAGCTTCCTCTCCTCTCCCTATTTTGACTACTAAACCTCTTTTACCTTTTACCTCTGAGATGTGGCCTGCATCCTCTCACTTCCTTCCATGTCCCAAGGACCTGGTGGTTCAGACTGGACCTTGGTAATGGCCTCCTTGCCTCCAGCAGTCCACCCCCCACCCTGTGCTACTGCCAACACACTGAATCACAGATACTATCTTGCCCCCTGGATAGTGAGGTGGCATCAGTGAGGACTGTAAAAAACCTTCCTGGCCACTCACCAAGCTGGCATAACAGACCGAGAAGTTGGTAAAAAGAGGAGCAGGATTGATTTCTCCATAATGACCCCTTTGAATGGCAACACTGCCTTCCCCCTGAGAACTCTGCTTTCTAAAGTCACCCACGAGGAATTTGCTGTTTGAAATTCTGTGAATCTGAACGACTCAGCTGCTCCTCCTAGAGGACTGTGGTGGCAATGACTGAAGGGGCAGCCGGTGTTCTTGCCCAGGGTGACTCCTTGCAAGCAGTTTCTGGACATCGTGACTCACAGCATCTTAACTCGGAGGCCCACTTTGCAGAGTCCTGACGCTGGCCCCTTCGCACACAGCCTGGTCTGAACTTGACCTGAGCTCCACCAGGTGGAAACTCTTGGCCTTTTCAGGTGAGTGGCCCCAGGTTAGCGCACCTGACAGACTACAAGAGCA
This sequence comes from Glaucomys volans, assembly GCA_020662805.1. Lineage (NCBI taxonomy): Eukaryota > Metazoa > Chordata > Mammalia > Rodentia > Sciuridae > Glaucomys > Glaucomys volans. The sequence continues at coordinate 176,714 of JAJEJO010004526.1, forward strand.
GCCCAGGTGGTACCGGGCAGGTGGGCGGGGCAGCACCGTCTTGCAGTTTCCACCTGCGTGTGGCACACCACCACTGTGCAGGGGCGACAAGCCAGCAGCAAGCACCACGGCCCTGCCTGGTACACTCCTCCTCCATCACCCAGCCCCCCCCCCCTGCTGGAGGAGTGGGAGGTGCTGATCTCATGGGGGGGTGGCTATGGGAAAGTCAAGGAAAAAACAAAGACCAGAGAGGTCGAGGTGCAGAGCTATAAGCAAGAAACCAGGTGGGAAATATAAACAGGGATTTCTAGACTTGAAAAGAACTCAGAGGCCACCTGGACATCTTCCTTTATTGTAGCTGAGGGTCTACTGCCTCTCCACGCCCCTTCCTAATGAGAGTCAGAGCCACATTCGTGACACCCCCGCAGCACTCCATTATGCCCATTATGGAGAAACCAGGGTTCAGGGAAGTTAAGAGACTTCCAGGGACCCTCAGCTGGAGCACAGGACTCCTGACCTGGTGTCCAGTGCTCTCCCTGCTGCAGTGCACCTGCCGTGTGGGCGTAACCTGCTTTGACTGCCCAGCAATCACCTCCACCTGGCTGGGGTCTTCAGAGGCCACGTGGGGCCAGTCCCCAGCAGGCCCGACTGAGGGAAGGAGCAGGAGCCTCCCAGAGGAGCTCACCTCAGAGCAGGGCTTGGGCTGGGCTTTCCCAAGATGCTGACTCATCACAGGTGATTCATCACAGCTGTCCCCTGCCAGGCGGAGTCCCAGGAAAGGGACTCTGAATGGGACAGGGCACCACAAGATAGGGCACCAGCCCTGAGTGAGAAAGTGTTGAGGAAGAGGGCCTCTCTCCCCCTGTTCTGCTCCCACCACCGCCCAGCCTGGCTGCCAACCTTGTTCCTCCCACACCTGGGTGCCAGAGCAGTCCCCAGCAAGCTCAGATCCGTCACCCTGAACCCTCGGGCTCTGCTGCCAGGGTCCCTAGGCCTTGCCCCATTCTCATCTCCCTGCCACCCATTCTGATCTCGGGGACCTGCACACCCCGACTGGAGCAGAACAGGCTCCCCCTGCCCCGTGCCCGCCTCACCTGGCTCAAACCTTCTGGCCCCCAGGACGGGCCTTCCTGGCCCCCCGAGGGCTGCCTGGCTTCCTCTCCGCCGCTGTTTGGTTTCGCTGTATTTATTGCTGCTTCTCCCCAAGGGAGTGTAGGCGCCTGGCCAAGGCTCCTGCCAGGTCTGCCTGGCTCCTGGCAGAACCGAGGGGTGGCCAGAAACACCTGTTGCAAGAGGCGACCTCAGGAAGCCACAGGACTCCAGCTGATGCCGGGGGTGGAGAAATGACCAGCACGCTTGGCCCGGCCATTTCTAAGCACACCTCCTCTCGGGGGCACTTTGGCAGGGCTCGGCCCTCCTATGACTAGGGCAGGAAGGGTTGCCAGGGACCCACCACCCCAGCACAGGGGCGAAGCCTCGGCCCCACTCCTCCTGCTGGATCCCAGGAGGGGCAGCCAGGGAGCCGAGGTTTGCCTGCGCTTGTGGTGATGTTGGTGACACTGTCACATACTGGTGACGAGTTCTGCTTCCTCCCGTGATGAAGTATAACCCCAGAGAAGCCGCCAAGGCCAGCATGTTAAGCAGGCTTTACTTAAAAGTGGTAACACACACTTCTTCCAGGTGGGAGAAGGGGGGCCTTGGCTGATGTTCTGGAATCCCCAAGAAGTGAGCGCACCCTCCATCTTTTATAGGTTAGGGTCTTTTGCTCTGCCCCTTCCTCCGACCCCTATCTCTCCTTCCTGCCCATATGGCTGGTGGTGACACAGCAAAAAGGTGAGGTGGGAATGGCAGGGGGAAGGGCCACATGGAGATTCAGGTGGGGGACCAGGAGGCATTAATTAGCAACTCCCTGCCTGTAGCTTTTGGGGAGGGGCAGTTAAGCAGGTAACCTTGGTGATCAAAGGGCTCTGGAGACACTGACATTCCAGTCTCCCAGGGGCATCTCCAACTTCCCGGACTCAATTCCTCAATTTGACCAGATTCCCTGATTTCTACACTAACTGC
>JAJEJO010004527.1:0-14717 GCA_020662805.1 Glaucomys volans
CTGGCACTGGGGATTGAACCCACATGCATTCTACCACTGAGCCATATCCCCAAACTTTTTAATTTCTAATTTTGGGACAGGGTCTAATTTGCTCAGGGCCTCACTAAACTGCTGAGGCTGGCTTCAAATTCGTGATCCTCCTGTCTCAGCCTCCTGAGCCATTGGGATTACAGGCATGGGCCACCATACCCAGCTGAGCATTTCTTACAGGGATGAATTGAAGCTGGCCAAAATGGCTCCTTCACTAATTAAAGATCTTTCAGGGGAGGAGGCTGTCACTGCTGTGAATGTTGACTATACTCCCCTCCAGCAGAAATGCATTCTTGCCCATCCACAGCTGTTGTATCTTAAATTGACCTACTACCATAGCTGATTCTCTGGGCAAGAGTGCCCAGAGAATAATGAGACATATGAAATATTTATAAAAGACACAAAATAGGTTTACTGGCTTGAATAGGAAGTGGTGTCAGGGAGAAATAAGAAATGAGCCATTTGTTTAAGGCCACCTCCCATTAGTTCCTCCTTTTAATTTAAGCACACTTTGTCCTCTCTCTGCTGATGTTGGAAGAATTGGTTTTAGATGTAGCCATTTACTAGTTGCATAATCTTGGGTAACATCTCCAATCTTCAGTTCTCCCATTGGTAAAGTGGGCATAATTCCCAGCTGGCAGAAGTGTTGGGAAGGTTTAATGAACCAACTGATGGAGGTGAAAGGGCTTATGTTTCATTTTACTTTTCCCAAGGCCTTGCAAGAATGGGGTTTATAATACAATCTGTTATCTGACCCAATACAATAGACAGAAGCATATTCTCTTTTTGCCTGGGATGTGGCTGCCCTTGTAAGCCTCCTACACATTGTGTGCTTTACTGAAACTATTCCTGAAAGTTCATTACATTCAGTGCATTCTTAACAGATTTATTTATACTTGTGTTAGCGCTTCATGGCTGCCAGAGGGACTTCAGCAACAATTATCTAATTTGAACCCACTAACAAAACTTCTGGGATAAGGCATATTTTGTTTCAGTGTAACAGATGATATAACTGAGGTTCAGAGAGATTAATATAAAGAAATTGAGTTTCAGAGTAGACACATAAATAGTTGAATCTAAAATAATTCACTTCTAGATTTCAGATGCTCTTCCACTTTTGATGGGTTATGTCCCAATAGTTGAAAAACGTCATAAACTGAAAATGTTTTTAATATACCTAACCTACCAAACAGCTTAGCCACACAGTATATTGTAAAGGACAGTCAAATTTCCCTCCCCAATCCCCATTGCTGATTGTTGGATGTTTGGGGACTGTGACTAACTGTCCAGCATTGAGAGAAAATATCTCACGCATTGTAGCTAGCCCAGGAAAAGATCAAACTTCAAAATGTAAAGTATGATTTCTACTGAATGCATATTGCTTTTGTACCATAGTTAAGCTGAAAAATTCTAAGTTGAATTATTGCCATCTAGGGACTGTTTGTACTTCAAGACTGCTAAGGGAAGATGTGGTCTCCCTGATCTCACTCTACCTGGGATTGAAATTCTTGATGTGTTTCTTCAATCGTTTTGCTTCCTAGGGAATGCATGCCACTTCTAAAATCATTTTTTTTGTTGTTGTTGTTGAAATAATAACATCAGCAAAGTATGTTACAGTTCGCAAACACCTTAAAATCCATTGACTCATTATAATAATCCCAAGGGGTAAGTAGATAAAGTATGAGTAATTCCATTTTTTCAGATGAGGAAATGGATTTAGGAGTTGACAACTGTCCAATATCAACCAACAGTAAAGAATAAGGCCAAAATGGAAACCTGGCCTTCCACAGCAACTTCAATGCCTTTTTATGCTTTCATTCTTATTGTTATTATACTTTTATTATGTTTTTATTGTGCTCTGTAATTCTTTTTTTAAAAAAATCAAACTGGTTAACTTCTTGTAGATATTATTAAAAACATTATTGAGCACCTGTGTAAACTGCTCACCATCTAGTTTGGAAAAAAGTAAATAAACAAATGGTTACACTTGAAGACAAAACATATTTTGCAACTTGGAGACTTAATAAATGTTTATGATGACAGCATGATGACAGTTTTTACTTCAGAGTTAATAACCACTATCACATTTTGCAAGAAGTGGGAGAAAGAAGCCACATCCTGCAGACCCCCACACACTGTGTGACCCACCACACACACCAGTGGAAAGCATCTGAGATCTACATTGGAATAAGTCACCGGCATTTTCTTGGTGTGTTAATCTGTGGGAAATTACAGTCTGTAGGGTTGTAGTGTATCATCAGAGAATGTCAAGTATATTCCAGTATTATATTACTCTGATGTCACTGCCCAGCATTGTTTTGGTCTTTTTCTTGCTAACAGATACATTTATTAGAACTTATTTCATGTAAAAAAAGAAAGAATTTGAAGTAATTTTTAAAAATAAACAACACATCTCTTGTTTGATAATAAGGATTTTGCTAACTTCTGTCCTCTTGCTCTTTTCAGGTCATAGCTCATCCGTTTAGTGCTCCAGAGCAACATGTGACCTGAAGCAGTATTTAAAAGTGGAAGAATGGGTCAAAGACAGAGTTCAAAGATTAAACAGGGTAGTGTGTTGAGAGCTCTAGATTTGAAATTAAAACAAAGAGTAAGACCCCCCGTATGGTGAAGAATTAATTATACCCAAAGAAAGTCTGGCCTTGGCTGTTCATTACTGAGAGATGATCTCTTGGCTCCTGGAATGTCTTGCCTCATAGGACTGTCTTTGTTTGCCTGGGAAATTTGGCCACCACATGGTTGAACAATACAATTTGTAAAGGGGGCTTTGGAACATGCCATATCAGTCTGAAGGAAGTGGAGACTAAAGGTCAGCCATGTGGGCAAGCCCCCAATAAAAACTCTGGACACCAAAAACTTGGATATGCTTCCCTGGTTGGCAGTACTGTTGAGCATTGTCACCTACCAGGGCTGGGAGGAGGTGACGATGTCTAGAACTCCATAGAGAACATGGAAGCTTTGTATTTGGGCCCCTCCCAGATTCTGCCCTATGTGTCTCTTTGTGGCTGGCTCATTTGTATCCTTTTGCTAAATAAAACTTTAATTGTAAGTATTGTGCTTTTCTCAGTTCTGTGAGTCATTCAGGCAAATTATCAAACCAGAGAGGCTAGTGAAACACCTGAATTTGTGATTGTCATCTGAAGTGAGGGCATCCTTGTGGAAGACTGTCCTCTTACCCTGTGAAGTCTGTCCTAACTCTGGGTAATTGGTGTCAGGCATGATTGCATTTCCCAAAACACACATTTAGATTTAGATTTTGGTACTTTCTGGTTTGCTTATTTCCCTCAACTTCAATTTTTAAAAAATCTTTAATCTGGGGGTAGTTCTGTTTTATTTTCTTCACAAGGTTAATTATAAAGGTCAAAAATTAAATAATGTGCCAGGTGCAGTGGTGCATGACTGTAATCCTAGTGGCTCAGGAGGCTGAGGCAGGAGGATCACAAGTTCAAAGCCAGATTCAGCAACAGTAAGGCACTAAGCAACTCAGTGAGACCCTGTCTCTAAATAAAATGCAAAATAGGGCTGGGGATGTGGCTCAGTGGTTGAATGCCCCTGATTTCAATCCCTGGTACCCACCCCCCCAAAATTAAATAATGGTATAAAAGTTATTATGAAAACAACAACATGCCATTTAAAATTGTAAGAGGTCATCAAAATATTTAAATATTATTATAATGGAACTAAATGGTGGGGATGCATGTGGCAGAGGTATGGATGGCTTAGGCAAGATGTCTTTTCTCTCTCTCTTTTTTGTTTTTAGTTGTAGGTAGACACAATACTGTTATTTTACCTTTTTTTTTTTTTTTCAGTACTGGGGATTGAACTCAGAGGCACTCCACCACTGAGTCACATCCCCAGCCCTATTTTGTATTTTATTTAGAGACAGGGTCTCACTGAGTTGCTTAGGGCCCTGCTAAGTTGCTGAGGCTGGCTTTGAACTTTTGATCCTCCTGTCTCAGCCTCCCGAGCTGCTGGGATTACAGGCGTGCGCCACGGCGCCCAGTTTACTTATTTTTATGTGGTGCTGAGGATGGAACCCAGGGCCTCACATGGGCTAGGGGAGCGCTCTGCCACTGAGCCACAACCCCAGCCCAAGACTTCTTTTTCAATTATTTATTACACAAATGATAATTGAATTATATTGCATGTAGGGCATTGGAACAGAGGGCAAGTAAGGGCCCTACCCCCGTGGGGCTTATGTTCTACTCAGTGAGAGAGATAATAAGAAGACGAACGAGGCGAATAATTAAACTGCAGTCATTGTGAAGGTAGCAAGCAGGATAATAATGGTAACGATCCCATTGAAAGAGAGCTTCTCAAGACAGGGTGGCCAGAAAAAGGTCTTGGAGGAGCTGATGTTTGAATAAAGATTTTAAGGAAGAAATCAAGGCTATTTTATGCAGAAGGAGAGCAAGAGCAAAACCCTGAGGTGAGAAAGAGGTTGATATGTCTGAAGAACAGCAAGGAGGTCTACTCAGAGAACACAGGTTGGAGATAGTGTGGGTTAGATGAAAAAGGGCCTTATGTACCAAGGAAAGGATCTGGATTTTTAAGAGTCATGTGAAGTGTGGATGGTTTTTTATTTTTAGTTGTTGATGGACCTTTATTTTATTTATTCATGTATTTATATATTTATACATAAACACTAAGAATTGAAACCAGTGCCTCACACGGGTCAGGCAAGCACTCTATCACGGAGCCACAACCCCAGCCCAAGTGTAGATGGTTTTAATAGACAAATGGTATGAATCGCTTCAAGAAAACATGCCATGGGCTAGAGATGCATGAAGCCCTGGGTTCAATCCTATCCCTAACACCACAAATAAATATATACAACAGTGCTTAAAAAAAAAGACATGCCAGCTGCTGAATGGGAAGAGGAGAAAAACAGAGAGAGATCATCAGAAGACTGTAGCTGTCAGGTGAGGGTGGACATAGGAGAGACAGAGAAGTGATCAGATTCTAGATATGCTTTAAGGTATACCCTCTAAAGACTTTCTGATGGATTAGAGGTTGAGGGTGGGGAAAGAGAGAGGAAGAAGCCCTCTGGGAAGCAGATGCTGAGAAGTTAGGAGTGTAATAGACACTTGAAGAGGGTAATGCCTACAAAGGAAAGGGGAGCCGGGTTCGGTGGAACATGACTGCATTCCCAGATTCCCAGTGACTTGGGAGGCTGAGGCAGGAGGATCACAAATTTGAGGCCAGCCTGGGCAACTTAGCAAAACACTGTCTCAAAATTAAAAAAATAAAAAGCTCAGTGGTAGAGCATTCCTGGGTGTTCAATCCTTAATCTCTCTCTCTCTCTCTCTCTCTCTCTCTCTCACACACACACACACACACACACACACACACACACAGGAAAGGGGAGAGGAAGCAGGACTGGGCAAGGGGCACCTCAACCTCAGACTGAAATGCAGATAAATTCTTGGGCAACTCATGGGGGGAACTCCAGAGGAAAGGTGTTTCATAGAAGAGTTCCTACTGGGCAGAAATTTCCAGGCCCTGACAACCTTTTCACTCTGCTCAGTCATTGGCCAGGGGCTGCCTTGGAAGGAGTGGGCCTTGGGTGGAAATCTGAGATCTGAGACAGATCCTGAAGGCACTAACAGCTGGAGGCTAGCAGCTAACTATATCTCTTGTGTTTGAAAGGCAGGATCTTTTTTGAGACAGATTTGAGTGATGCACTTCTGTGGCTACCAGAATCTTCCTTTTATTCCACGTGGATCCACATTTTGATACACATCGGGAGTTGCTCTTTTGGACTTCCAGTTGGCTCTTTTCTTAAGGGGACTTAGAAAAGTGGGATAACCACAGGTTGTTGTGGTTTGGGGGCTGCAACTGGTACCTTATCTCCTTCCATTATCCATTCTAAATTCCATTCTCGCTCTCTGCTAGGGATGATGCCATTATCATCTCTGCTGGTCTTGATGGCTTACCTAGTAGTGTAACATAAACCCTTATTCTCAAGGGGGAAGGAGTCCCTGATGACACTACCATCTATAGGCTAGGCTGCACTTACCACTGATGCCAAGATAGATCATGAAGATAGTGCCAAGAGGTGCCCAGGTGGATCATCTGAGTTCCACACATATTCTTGTCCTATGGTACAATAGCAGCTATAACTCCTTTTGATGATCAGGCTCAATATTCTTGCCCCAGGCCCCACTCAAAACCTCAGCCTTGCATGCTACTTAGCATGTAAGGTGAAGCAGTATTCCTGGATGTGGAATATGTTGCCTTCAGAACTCAAAGAGGCCTTTCTGGCATTGTGTTTCCAAGAGGGAGCAGTTTGTCTTTTCTTCTAGCAATAATGTCCTAGAATATCCCTGACCATGGGACACCAGAAAATTTTACTGAAAGGGCAGGTTTCAGTGTATTTACAGGGTTTATGTCCTACTTTCTAAAGTGCATGTGTCTTACCGAGGCTTCCAGGTGGAAGTTACTTATTGCTCAGTTTCCCCCAATCAACATGTCATTGATGCAATGGGTCAATGTGATGTTCTGAGGGAAGTACAGTTGGCTTAGATCTTTTCTGAATATATCCTGATATAGATTGGGAGAGTTACCCTGGCTTGGGGATAAGGAAAAACTAAATGAATATTGTCCAGTCCTTGCATATATTGTTTCTGATTCTCTTTCATTGTTGCGATAAAGAAGAATGCATTTGCCAGATGAATGGACACATGTCATGTACTTGAAGCCATCTTCATGTGTTCTAGCAGTGAGATCAGATCCAGCACAATAGCTTCAATCAGAACTTGAGTTGGCTTCAATCCAGGACCCATGTGTTTTCTGCAGGAGCCTTATTGGTATATTACGTACAGGCATGATGGAGACCACTTTCTCAGCTTCCTTGAGATCCTTAATGGGATACTGATTTCTATTTTTCTTCCAAAATAGGATATTGTTTTAAATTTACTATCTTGGCCTAAGGAAATGGAGAGAAGGGCACAATTTCAGAGGCTCCCATTTAACCTTTCCCCTATGATAATTCTTATATCATAAACCAAGGACCCAATGTGGGAGCTTCTCCAGCTCTCAGGTATATTAATCTGTTGCAAGTTCAGGGACCGGGGCAAAGACCACCAAGAGGGGTAATGGATCCAGTGGACCTACTTTATGCTGGATTTCAGAGGACTCCTTTTCCACTCCCCTTTGAGTAGTCTCCAATTGCTCAAGTGCTCCAATCACTTCAACCTTCCCAATAGTTGGAACTATAGGCACTTGCCACTATGCCCAACTCAGGACTCCATTTTTACCTGGTGCTTATCCTGTCACTAATGGGGATCTATAAATGATATTTCAGGTCTTTAAATATCAGTGTCATTTCTGACCTTATGCCCAGTATTCAAAACACATGAATATTCCCTCTGCCCCTAGTTTATAATCGCCTGAGAAAATATCTAATTTCCTCTGGGAGAAGGACTGGTAGAATTATTATAGAATATTCTTGTTGTGATACTGAAGGGTCCTTTCTCCTGAGAACCTGGCTGCTTTTTTCATTTAATAGATTTCAAGTCTGAACACTGCCTCAGATCTAGAAAATGGGCAAGAAATTATGACTTTTCTTTTGAGTATTTAAAAGAATTTTTAATTGTAGTGAACAATATAAAATTTGTAATCTTAATCATTAAGTGCAGAGTTCAGTAGAGTTATGTATATTCACAATATTATGCAACTGAGTCCCAGAACTTTTTCATTTTGTGATACTGAAACTCTATAGTCATTAAACAATGACTCCTCATTTTCCCCCACCCAAGACCCTGGCAATCACTATTCTACTTCCTCTTCCTATGAATGTGATTACTTTACATGTTTTATATAAGTTGAATCATGCAGTATTTGTCTTTTTGTAACTGGTTTATTTTGCTTAGAATAATTTCCTCCAGGTTCATCCACATTATAGTATGTGACAGTATTTCTTTTCTAAGGGTGAATAATATTCTATGTTCATACCATATTTTATTAGCCATTAATCCATAGGTGGACCCTTAAGTTGCTTCCACCTCTTGGCTGTTGTAAATAATGCTGCCATGAACATGGGTATGAAGATATTTCTTTGAGCTCCTTCTTTTATTTTTTGGGATATATACCCAGGAGTGAGATTGCTGGGTCATATGGTAATTCTTTTTTAAATATTTTCAGGAACCATTATACAGTTTTCCACAGTGGTTGTACCATTTTAAATTCCCATCAACAGTGCACAAGGGTTCCAATTTCTCTACTTCAGGACTTTTTGACTTTGCACTGGGGCAATTGTGATCAATCTCCTGCTCATCTATTATATATATTAAATTTCATTATGTGTATTGAGCAGTGTCCTTGTTGATTGCCCATCTATTTTGTCCCTGGGGTTATCAACTATTATTAACCAACAATTCCATGTGAGTTAAGTTCCCTCAACCAGGTGTTTGACTTTGCTGATCATTAAGATAATTGTGATTCCCTGGGTTCTACTACTGCCGCCTGGCCTGCTTGCTTGGCAGTGGAATTAGGAGTATTGTTTCTACTGCTATCAATAATCCAGCTCTGTTACTCCGTCTCCTACCATCATGCCTATCCTGCAGAAGAGAGCCATCCATTGAGGTTAGTGCTGCTGGTGCTCCTCTCATCAGTACACTCTTTCATATTGTGGTGAATGAAGCCGGGCGTGGTGGCGCACGCCTGTAATCCAAGCGACTTGGGAGGCTGAGTCAGGAGGATCTCGAGTTCAAAGCCAGCCTCAACAACTTAGCAGGGCCCTAAGCAACTTAGTGAGACCCTGTCTCTAAATAAAATACAAAATAGGTCTGGGGATGTGGCTCAGTGGCAGAGTGTCCCTGAGTTCAATCCCTGGTTCCAAAAAAATAAAATAAAATAAAATAAAAAAATATTGTGGTGAATGTTGTGTCTCAGGGTCTTCTATGAAACATAATCCCATAGTGAATCTCAAATCATCCATTCCAGTATGTCTAGTTCCCTAAGCTTCTAAATTCCTTCCTTTACAGCAATTCATGAATTTCAACTTTGCTTAGTGGAGGGCATCACTTTTTCTAGGATTCCATAGCACATCTGAACCATGTCCTGTGGTCCATGCTGAAGTGTAAATCCTGTATCCCAAAAGGGTACCCTCCAACCGATAAACTCTTTCTTATTCAGTGTTATATTCTGGTATTATCAAAATCTAGATCCAGGGTTGGGAATGTAGCTCAGTGATAGAGCGCTTGCCTAGCATGCACAAAGCCCTGGATTCAATCTTCAGTACCATCGAGGGAGAAAAAAAAAAAAAAAATCCAGATCCATGGGAACCTCCCCAGCTCCTGTTGAAACATGTTGGATATTATTTTCTTTCCTCCCTAATGAGGTCCAGCATGTTCTTGGCTGAATTATGCTGTGACTTGGCCCTGGTTATCATTTTGGCAGCCAGGAGAGGAGATGGGGCAGATCTGGAGGGGCACTCCTGTTACCTTGTAAGAAAAGACCTCTGCATTGTTTTTCCTGAGTGGCAAGTGATGTTGGCTTTTAATGGGGAGGGGTGGGATGCTTCTGAAGGCTATGAGGGTTGAGGGGAAACTGTAAATTAAAAATCTTTGGTTTGCACTAAATGTCCCCCTAACGTGTTAGGGTTCCAGTCCAGAGTTCCTCAACCAGAACCCAGATTTTGATATGGCAGAGCTACCTCCTTCAGTGGAGGGTAGTTCTTGAAGCTCCACATCTCTCTTAAGCACAGTTAGTCTTCTTCTTACACTGTTCTCCTACCTTGGGAGATAATGGCCTCTTTGTAAGTACCAGAGAGGACACTGACCTTCACATACAGTTTCAATTGTTAACTACTTTCCCTTATCTCTCTAAGATACCAAGGCAGTTTAGTAACAACCAGCCATTTCTATTGTCCTTGTATGCATTGTACTGCTGTACTTTTCAAATGTCCCAGTTTTTCATCGGCCAGGGTGGTTCCTTAGATCAGATCATCTTCTTAAATTACTACTGGTGAAAGTTGATTTTTTTTAAAGTTGGAGACTGTTCCATATCTCTGTTTTCCTTCAAATTTTGCTTACAAATTGAAAAGTTCCTTTTACTTCATCCTTCTTATAATATCATTCGTAGCTAAGGAAGCTTTATTGGTACTTTCACCATTATACCTGGAAATCATCTTAGCCATCTCCAGTGAGTTTCTTAGGTACATTTTCACTTCCACAGGTAATATAAATGACTCTATCTCTATAATACATGGCAGAAACTTTTTCTAGTTCCAATAGCAATTTCTTCCCTGATCATCCAGCCTCTACTAACATATCCATGCTGCCCTTCTAGCCCCTGCAGCTGGTCCCAAACTCAGTATCACATGTTTGAGTTTTTAATTATGGCAACATCCTACTTCCAAGAGCCAATTTTTGTTTTGGTATGCATTGCTGAGTAACCAAGCACCCCAAAACTTAATGTCTTAAATCAACAACGATTTATGATTTCCTCAGAATTCTGGAGATTGACTGGGCAGTTGGTCCTCTGGTTTTGCTTGGTTCACAGCCTTTAGTTGTATTTGGCTGGAGGCTTAGATGTTGGGATGGAACCACGTGGTCTGGGGACCTCTTTCACCACATGATGTCATATCAAGGATGCTAGTCCTGCTGAATGGACATGCAGCTGAATTTTAAGAGGACCAGAGTGGAAACTACAAGTTTCCTTAAGGCGTAAGCTCTGGAACTTACACTTATGGTACGTTCTATTATTGATGAAAGCAAGTCATGAGATCTGAGGAGCAGTTGGAGAAATAATAATGCCTCTTGAATAGAAGGAACAGAAAACTCACATAGAAGAGGAGATGGGAGGTTGATAAAGGACTTTTTTTTTTTTAACGCTGGGGACTGAACCCAGGAACACTTAACCACTAAGCTACATTTCCTGTTGTTTTTTGAAAAATTTTATTTTGTGGGCACACACCTGTAATCCTACCAGTTCAGGAGGTTGAGGCAGGAGGATGGTGAATTCAGAGTCAGCCTCAGCAACTTAGCAGGGTCCTAAGCAACTTAGTGAGACCTTGTCTCTAAATAAAATATCTTTAAAAAGTGGGGGTTGGGGATGTGGCTCGGGTTTTAAGTGCACCTGGGTTCAATCCCTGGTACCAAAAAAAAAACAAAAAACGATTTTTTTTTTTTGAGACAGGGTCTTACTAAGTTCTTTGCTAAATTGCTGAGGCTGACTTCGAACTTGCAATCCTCCTGCCTCAGCCTCCCAAGCTGCTGGGATTACAGATGTACACTACTGCACCTGGCTGACGACCATTATTAAATAATCTATCACATTTATAGTGGTTTAAGACTCCTTTTAGACAGGTAGAGATATCAAATAGGCACTTGGCTATGAGGGCTTTGATAGGGGAGGTTTGGGACTTAGGCTTGAGAAATGCATTCGGAAGTCATCACCATATAGGCATGGCACATTATGTGAATCATCCTGCTCTCTGGGTTCCTGGTTACTGCCTAAGTCTGAATGTCGCACAGAGGCATAGTACTAGCAGTGTGCTGCTCTCTGCAGCCAGGGCTGGTGGAGGCTGGGGGTGGAGGGAGGAACATTCTGTTTTTGAAGTTGGCTCTAAGTCCACTTCACCTCTTGCACATAAAGCAGTCCACTGTAGTCCTCCCTCCCTCCCACTTCCTTCTCCATAGAAATACACATTAGGGATGGAGGTTAGGACACTGGGCTAAAGACATGACAAGAACCTATTCCACTCTCTTGCTTTGTACCTGAGGAAAGGAACCCTGGGACCTGGACCACATGTTTGTAATCCCAGTGACTCGGGAGGCTGAGGCAGGAGGATTGCAAGGTCAAGGCCAGCCTGGGCAATTTAGCAAGACCTTGACCCCGAATAAAATACAATAAAAAGGGCTGCAGATGTAGCTTGCTTGAGGTCCTGGGTTCTATCTCCAGCACCAAAAAAACAAAACAAAAAACAAAAAACAAACAAACAAACAAAAACAAAAAAAAGAAGAAGAAGAAGAAAAAAGGAATATTGGGAGAAAGGGGATGTTTGCACTCATGGTTTTAATATCTGGAGGAAGGAAAAGGAAAAATGAAGTTGAGTCTAGTATTCTGAAAGAAAGAGGTGATTTCTAGGCTATCCCAAACTAGCTGGAAGCAAAGAGAAGGAGGAGTAAAGAGTTGAAGGTCATGACTCAGATCTAGAGTTCCAGTGCTTGCTTTTCTGAGTTACTGTTCCTCATATTAAGTCTTTAGGAAAATTGCCTTAAGTCCATCCTTGCTTTAGTGGTATCAACCTCTATGCTTGTGATCAGTTAGGAGAAGGTGGGAATCTGTAATTTTCAACTGTTCTCCAACCTTAGCACACTTCTCCCCACACTTGCTAACTCTCCAAGATCCTATATTTAAACTGGTCCTGCTAATTTTTGCATTCTCCCCATTCTTGCTTCCAAACCGTGGCGTTGCAGTGGGGTTGGGCTAAGGCATGTGCATGACTTTCGGGCTCCATCTCTCATTTCCTGAGTGGAGCTGGGCTGCACTAATTGACCTCGAGGGTCTCAGCTGTGCTAAGTTGGGTGTTTGTTAGATCTCGTTAGACTTGTAATTAGTGCAGGGAATCTAGGTCAGAGGCAACCGTTGGAGTGATGGTCTCCTGGGGCATGAATAAAAGTGGGGAAGAGCAAACAGGTTCCTCATTCTGTGGGTGGGATGAACCGGGGATAGTGGAACTCACGTGATACACAGACACAAGATCACGTGCAGAAATGCACTCAAACTCTGGTGTGTGTGTGTGTGTGTGTGTGTGTGTGTGTGTGTGTGTTCGCTCCTGCTTTTACTCGGGTTTCCTTCCAACCTCTCCATATATGGTGTGGCTCTAGAGCAGGCTGGGGATTGGCTGCTGTTGGGAGACCGGGAGGTAGAAGGATAGCAGAAAAAAGAAATAAACCTAGCTTGGGGAGGGAGTGAGAAGGCTGTGTGTGTGTGTGTGTGTTGGCACTGGGGGGCACGGTAGCCCAGTTCTGAGGGTGGTAGAATGGGCTAGATCTGCTTGCCTGTGAGGGGCGGATAGGGGAGAGATTCTTTAGGGCTCGTTTCTGGGGAGAAGGAGGTAAATTTACTGTTGGCCGAGGGGTTGGGAGAATGGGTGAGGAGGGAGGCAAGAGCTATTTCCCTAGGGTTGGAGCTTTAAGCCTCACATGGTGTTTGCAAGGGTTGGAGTGGGGGTTAGAAAAATGTGCTTTTTTCTTTTCTTTCTCCTTTTCTTCTCACCCTAGACAACCTACAACTATGCTGTGGAAATTGTGTGCAAATTAACTCATCAGCTATCCAGGCCAACACCTCAGACATTCTTCCTAATGGAGGAAGATCAAGACTGTGCCTTTATCAGCTCCCCCAACCTCTCACAATGTAATGGGGAGGAAGGGAAAGAGTTGATGAAAATATTGAAATATGAATCAAGCATTTAGTTCTTTACCTGTCTTTATCCATCACTGTTTCAGCTCTTGCTTCCTGGATTTTCCCTTCTCCCCATCCTGGGGCCACCCAAAGGTGTTTCCCTTCCCACTTCATTTGGTTAAGAAAAAACATATTGCAAAGTTGTTGGGAGGGAGAAAGGGAGGAAAAATACAAACATCCTGAAAAATGCCTGTTGGCCACTATGGAGTAAGAAAGTTGCCCTTTGTAGCCATGGAGCTCTTCTTTACTCAATCCACCCATTTACTGCATGATGCAGTTTTTAGGAGGAAGTAAGGGAAATGTTGCAGGAAAATGATTTGGAATGAAGGGAGGGAAGAGAGGTGCTGGGTGGAGGGGAAATTAGAGTAATGCTTTATGATCCTGTCATGGTGCCTAAGCTCAAAACAGTTTATGTTAAAACATTTTATTTAGTTAGTGCTGGGAGTTGAACCCAGGGCCTTCCACATGGTAAGCAAATGTACCTACTGAGCCAAATCCCCAGACCAGAACTCTTGCTAGTAGCCCACCACAAAGATATGCTGTTTTTCTAGAGGGAAGCCTGACTTCATGTTAAGTTCTGAAATTCTTGAAGACCAGGAATAGTGTTTTCTCCCTCTTTTTAGCTGGCACACTCTTTCCTTTGAAGAGGTATGAGCACAGCTTGGGGCCTGATCAAGTGTGTGGGCTAAAACTAAGTGAAAATGATTAACCCTGTGCACTCACTCTCAAACTGGGCTCGGCCACGTGAACTTACTGTTCATTGCCCACTGAGCCACACTGGAAATAGCAGTCATAGCAGTCATTTATTGACTGACCTGCATTTTCCACACATTGTCTTTACCCATTTAACAATTCTGCAGTTTGCAGATGAGAAAATTGACAGTCTGAAAACTTGTGTCTCACCCAGGGCCTCATAACCAAAAAGGGACAGAGAACTTGAATCCAGATCAATCTGGTTGCAAAGCCAGGCTCATGTCCCCAGTCTTGTGATCTGGATATCCTAGCAGTTGCTGGAGAACTGGAAGCTGCTAATTTTGGGGACCAAACCCCAGGACCCAGTGCCCAGCTCTTCTTGTCTCCCAAGGTCCCTGACCTTTCTTTTTTGCTTCCCCTCACCTGCCATTCCCCTCTCCAGTGTCTCCCTTCATTTTCTGGTTCCCCTGGGAACCACGGATGATTGGCATGTTGGGACACATTATGTCATTCTGGATTTTGTCTTTTTCCTCATTATGTGGGAGTGATAAGGAAGAAAGAAA
>JAJEJO010004527.1:19717-42488 GCA_020662805.1 Glaucomys volans
GGTCTCTTCTCTGTTCTCCATCTTATCTAGTATCTACCCATCTTTCTAAATTGCTGCTGGACCCAGGGGATTGATGATGGTCATATAGCTCCCTTCAGGGGAGTGATAGCTCCTAAGTCTATCTCCCTTTGTTTTGGCAAGGCCTGGCTCCTCCAGAGCTCTCCCCTTCCCAGGCATCCCTGGCTTTGGGCTGGGAAGTGACCAGAAGCCTTGAAGGACTATGGGTGGAGGTGAGACAAGGTGTTGCCAGGGGGATCCAAGAACAATTCCCAGAAACACAAGGCCAGGATGCAGGATGACGCATTATCCCTCCCCTTCCCCTCCTCCCTAGAGTCAGACTATCAGCAGAGGCCAGAAACCTTGGAGAGGAAAGTGCTGGGTGTGTATATGTAGCCAGGGGAAGAGAGTAACTTGTTCTGTTTTCCTTAGGGAGAGGGAAGGGCAGGGAGTTCTGGCTTGGACATAGGCTGATAAGAAGCTCTGGAGCAGGAGATGTTGAAGGGGTTAGCGACTGGGAGGGCCAGGGTAGGAGACAAGGTGAGACAAGCAGTAGGACAAGTATATTCTATTGCCTAGAAAAGATGGACACTCCTGAGAGCCTTGTTCTCCACTGTATTCTGTTTCTTTCCCCCTCCCGCTAATTCTCAAAGTCTCATTTATAATTACTCATCTTCCAAATTAATATTTCCTTTCCTCTGATTCTTCATTCATTGCCCATAGGAAGGAATTTTTCACATGCTTGCTAAAAGTTGTCTACAGCCTGACTTCCTCTACCATGAGGTTTCCCTAAGGTCTGCCTCAGAAGGTGCCCCAGCCCTGAGAAAGGGCACCCTTTGAGAATGAGGAAAATGATCACAAAAAACACAGACAGAATTCTATGGTGAAAGTAGTTGTTGGAGACCTTGCCTTTCTAAGGGGAAATTACGAAAAATGACCGACGTAAATGCTGGGAAAGAGGGTTAGGAATTTTTCTGTATTAAAACATAAATTACAAACAAACTATGCATTTTGTTTAAATCTTGAATCTGTTGGTTCTGGAGCTTTTGGGAAGTGGATAGAATAAAACCTGAGAGTCCTTGGTCAGTTTAACATTTAACTCAGGCCCACTATATCATGCAAACTGGCTCTGAAGAAAAGTAACATCAATATGCTGTTCCCTCTTTTGCTGTGCCCTTCCCAATGGTGGGGGGCAGTTGGCCTCAGGACTAATCAGATGCTCCTGACTCATAGGACACCATGCAGAGGTCACTGCATCCTTTCCCTGGCTCTGTATCCCTTCCTCCACACACAAGGTTCAACTGTGTTCTTTCACCCCCAAGCTCTGCTATTTGGACAAATAAACAAGGAAAAAAAAAAAAAGTCTTGTTTCTTCTACCCTTTCACTGTTCTCTAGTTTCTCATTTGACGCGTAGGAAGTTCTCATGATTGCTCAGTGGAGTTTCCTGCCATTATCAAGTTTGGGAAAGACAAGAGATACACTTTGACTCTTTCTCCCTCTTTCTTTTTAAACTGGAAAACCAGAAAATTGTGGAAAAAACTTTCTGTAGGATTTGTGATTGGCAGAAATGACCCTTAAAAATAAGTCCTCCTGTCAAAGTCTTCCCTTACCTCACTCCAAAGACTCTCCACCAGCAAGTTCCCAACTTAGAGTGAGTAGCTAGGTTCAGACATCCCAAAGAGGGATCTCTTCAGCCCTGGCATGGCTTTGTTCTTCCCTAGTTGCCTCAGTAGATACTGTTTCCAGATGAGTACTTTCTCTTGGGCTGCACATGTGTCTGTTTCAATACCATAAAAGGATTTATTTACCTAAACATAATCTACTGAATAAGAGTGCCTACTGCCGAAAGCAGAAGAGGTTAGACTCAAGGAGGGCTTCCCAGCTAGACTGGGGTGAGGCATCCTGAGGGGAGTACAGGACGGTCTACATCAACATAGTCACAGAACAGCAATTTCAGTTACTCAGTATTACACCATGTTATCCCCCCAAGCATTAGGGACAAAAGGGAGAAGAGTTTGGATTTAATGATCTGGATGCAGGTTCTGACCAAATGTGGTCTATAGTATTCATGTTTAACTACATAGCCAAAACCATGCAGACATAGAGGGACTCATAACTCCATTTTTCTTCCCTCTGATACAAATAGGGGTAGGCAGGAAGGGGACAGAACAAGAGTTGATTGCCCCCTCTTTTTTTAACTGGAGCAGAGAGGTACCGAAAGCATATTGGTTAGGGACATTGAACTCTACAAACATTAAGTATCTGGCATTCACAGATACACTACCTGAGATCACAAGACACCAACCCTGGGTTGTGTATTTTCTATGATTCAGGGTGGCTGTGCTACTGATAACCCTACTGCAGATAGGAAAAGGAAGCCTAGTTGGGTTAGGGTGGTGGGACAGGACAGGGAAAGCTGAACATCGAGTTTCAGCAACATTAGCACAAGGGGAAAATATTCTATGTTTCAGGAGGCCAGGACAGGTTAGGTGGCACAGCAGGGGACACTTAGAACTTATGGGACCTGTTAGGAGCTGCAGTCAGAGAGGTATTTGCAAAGAAAAAAAAAATTATAAGAAGCAAACTCAACTTCTAATTCTTACTCAGACCTTCTCACTAAGGGGTGACCTTTCTCTGTAGAATAAGATGGGGTATAGAGTAATGTGACCACTGATTTTGCTTGGAGCCCCTGTGGGCAAAAAGTGGGGAATACTAGAAAAGAGAGTTAAGTTAGAGGTAAAGGGCACCTACCTCCTTCTCAGAGATGTAGAGCTGGTCCCCTTTTAGCACCACATAGCGGTTTTTCCAAATCTCCCTGAAAATCCCTTTCCCGCAGAATTTCCGGACCCAGCCGACCTTCTCTGGCGGTGCAGACTGATGATTTCCATCCTGAGGCCCCTGTCCGGGGGCCAAGATAAGAACCAGACGATTAGGTGATTATGGCTCGTTCTGTCTCTTAAAGCGCCTCCGAAGGCTGGAGCCGGGAAGCCCAAGGTCCGCTCCCCACTTCTGCAAAGGTTTTCGCTCCAAGCAACTCTCCATCACTCCCCTCCCCCCCAAATAAACAACCGAAACTGAGAGAGGAAGGGGCCAGGGCCTGGCCAAGTCAAGCCGAGCGATGGTTCTCCGGATGTCTACCCAGGTCCCCCACCCCCTCCCCCAGCCTCTCCTTGCAGCGCCGGGACTAACGGCATCTTATTTTATTTCTCATTGTCTTCTCGTCACCGCAGAGCAAATGCAAACGGCTGCCTGTCACCCAGAAGAGGAGGAGGGTGCGGGTCGGGCAGAAACTAAGCCAAGTTAAGGCCCCCCAACGCAAGTAAACAAACAAAAGCCCCCCTGGCGTCTCGGCGCGGGGCCGGGCGCACCCGGCCGCGGCGGAGGGGACCCAGCAGCCGGGGCGGCAGGAGCGGGGGCGCGGCCAGGGTTGGGGCTGGGGGCTCGCGCAGGCCGCCCAGGCAACAGCCCCGCAGCTCGCAGCCCCGACGGGGCCAGGGTCGTGGCAGCACAAAGTCAGGTGCGGTCACGGGGTCGGCGAGCGCACTCACCCTCTTGGTGGAATTGTTCTTCTTCATCATTCCCGGTGGGCGCGGGCGCGGGGTGTGGGGCCCAGTGGCGGCCCCGCGAGGGGGTCGAGGCCGCTTCGAGGGGCTCCTTCCCAGCGGGAGGGTGGCGGAGATGTCCCGGCGCCGCCGCTGCTCCGCCCTCGCTCCCTCCCTCCCTCTCCCGGACTCTCCCCCTCTTTGTAGCTCCGGTTACACTAAAGGCCGGCCTCCCTCGCACTCGCACTCGCACACACACGCACGCCCGCTCCCCGCCCCTTAGCGCCCTCCATCCCGGCGCCCACGCGGCCTGGGCCCCCGAGCGCGCCCCCGCCGCCCACCCGCCCGGCCCAGCGCGGCCGCTCCCCTGGCCCGGCGCGCAGTGGGCGGCCCAGCCCGCGCCCCGCAGCTCCATCCGCGGGCCCGCTGACGTTGCGAGTTCAGAATAAAGGGCGAATCGCGGAGCCGCAGCGAGTGCGCTCCCCCCGCCCCCCCGCCTTTGTTTCTGACTCACGGAGGGTGAGGAAGACAGACCTGAACCCAGCCGAGACCCAGACTCAGCCCGTCCAGCGAGAGGTGGAGCCCGAAGGACAGACCGCCCGACCTGCGGAGACACCCTTCCGAGCGGGCGGAGTGGATAGCAGAGAGACTCCGATTTGGGAAGACCGGAGATAACCAAGATCGAGCTCATCTCCCTCCCAAATCCAAAACAAAAACAAGAACGTGAGCCGGCAGGGCGCGTCACCAAGAACTAGCATCGGAAATTCTCGCTCCCTGGGTAGTAGAGAGTGACCTGGGTAGGTCAGATGTTGGGGAAAAGTTTTATGCTTCCAAGGGTATTGTGCTGGGGATGGAGTGGGAGAGAAGTTACTATTAATACACCTCCCTTCTAGTTTACAAAGCCTCAGGCCTTATTTGAGCCGCAGAATAACCCCAAATTGAAGGTGGATCTTGCGATCTCCATTTCACAGGGAGCCGGTGAGACTCAGAAAGACTGCAGGTTTTGCAGACGCGGCCTGAATAGTGCTGGCAAGAGAACTCTGTCTCCAAAGCCATGATCCATTCTACCAGGGGGCTTTCAATATAAGCTCCAGGCGAGGCTTAAACTTCCTGGGTATCTTTCCCTGCTGCCCTGCTTTGTAAACATCAGATCCTGTCTACACACTGGAGTCCAGTGTAGGGAAGGGATCAGTGCCCAGAGGATGCTCTGGCTAGGGGAACTTCAGCTGAACCCTCCTACCCAGATCTGCCTCAGAGCCTACAGGACGCATCTTAATACCTTCATGTCTTTCAGTACATGTGCAACGGGAAAAAGGCAGTAAGGAAACCCGCGTTTAAGTACTGGTTTCATCACGACTCTATGGCCTTTTATCGACACTGAATTTCTTTAAGCCTCTGTTCCTCAACATATTAAATGGTGAGGAATGAACTGCCATTTCCATCAACAAGGAAAGAGGAATATATGAGATGACCTGTGAAAGTCCTTCTAAGATAGAAGTTTTGTTCTCTAGGGCTAATCATGAGACAATAATGAGCTAATAAACACATTGCCTGACATATGGTAGGCACACAACAATAGCCACAAAACGAATTAAAAGTCCCTGGCATGGAAGAGCAGGGAAAAAGCAAAATTCTTTTTCTGGAGATGTCTCAAGATAAAAGGTTGGCTAAATTTGTGGAATGAGTGACTGAGGATATTTTGTATTTTTCAGGTATTTGTTAAATTAAAGGGGGATGCCCTCTCTGTTCACAGACCCTCCCCCCTTGCCTCCTAATCCAGTAATATTCTTCTCAACTTCTTTCCATTTACCATACTAATGAACTAATTTATTTTAGCCAGATGCAGAACTTTATCCTTTCAAAGTACTCATCATTTCTTTAAATCTTTAGTGCCACCTTGTGAGGCATATAGAAAAAGTATTAATATCCCCACTTGGGAAATTAAGAAATGGTATGGCGAATCTACTGACTTGTCCAAATTTACACAAGTTACTGGCTAAATGGATTTGAACCCAGGCTTTCTAACTCAAGTCAACTATTCAAATGTTGTGCATACACACACACACACACACACACACACACATACAGAGCACATTTCTCAAAACATCCTCTCCTCTTCCTACTATCTCTATTTCCTATCCTGTTTAAAAAGTGATGAAAAAAAGAATGAGAAAATCCTGGATATCTTCATATAAGAGCAAAATGTACCAATATGAGGACAGTGGTGAAGAAATCAACCTGTATGGTTTTTTTGAGGGCTTATTAGCCAGGCAGATTGGTGTAGTGTGGATTAATAAATAGGGGTTGGGATTTGGCTCAGTGGTAGAATATTTGCCTAGCATGCGCAAGGCCCTAGGTTTGATCTTCAGCATTGGGGGCGGGGAGTTCAAGTAGATTCTGGCTTATGGGAAAGAAAGGTTTAATGACTTGACCCATCTTCCTCCCAGTAACTCTTAGTCAACAAATACCTGAGTCCCTTGTAAAGGCAAGGTATGGGGCTCCTTGTGTACCACATCAGATAGGAGCTACAGCTTTGTGAAACATCAGGCAGAGGGACCCATAAAAAGTAACCCTCCAAAGTAATTTTCAGATTCTAGAGCAGATGCATGTGGGCTGCAAAACCTTCTCTGCCTGTCTGCTCCTTAAGATGTTACATAATCTCTGGCTGGCTCTCTCTTTCTCCCTCTCATTAACCTGAACTATTGCACTGTTTCATCCTATCATCCTGCCCCTACCTTCCCTCACATTTTTCTCCCTTTGTCATGCCAGTCACCCCTCTTTCCACATGCCATACTCTTACCCCGACCTGTTCTTTTTTTAATATATATAACTTTATTTTACTTATTTTATGTGGTGTTGAGGCTCCAACCCAGTGCTTCACATGTGCTAGGCAAGTGCTCTACCACTGAGCCACCACCCCAGTCCCCCCAAACCTGTTCTTAAAGCTAATTTCTTTCTTACCACTTGAACCCAAAGCAACTGATTTTAGATATATGGGGGACTGTTTGCCAAAAGCTTAAGTGAGAAATTGGAATAAGCACTCTTGAGTTTCTTTACCCATTTTTGCAGCACTGTCTCCTTAGTGAGCTTGATGCTACCATGTACACAAACCACAAAAATAACTCACAAACTCTCAAGCCAATCTCTGTCTTTGGTGAAGATGAGAGACTGGGAGGACTTATGATGGGGTTACCTCCCTAATTATGTCCATACTAATTACTGCCAGTAATTTTTCAGTTGAATATTTTGTAAGTAACTCTACTTATTGGAAAAAGAAGACCACCAAAGGCAAAAACTTGTGAATTGCTGCTTGCAAATTTACTGAGCCAAACTGTTACCCAAACAGTTGTTTAAAAACAAATATCTTGCCGGGCATGGTGGCGCACGCCTGTAATCCCAGCACTTGGGAGGCTGAGGCAGGAGGATCTCGAGTTCAAACCCAGCCTCAGCAACTCAGCGAGGTCCTAAGCAACTCAGTGAGACCCTGTCTCTAAATAAAATACAAAATAGGGCTGGGGATGAGGCTCAGTGGTGGAGTGCCCCTGGGTTCAATCCCCAGTACCAAAAAACAAAACAAAACAAATATCTTTGGCCGGGCGTGGTGGCACACGCCTGTAATCCCAGTGGCTTGGGAGGCTGAGGCAGGAGGATAGTGGGTTCAAAGCCAGCCTCAGCATGGACAAGATGCTAAGCAACTCAGTGAGACCCTGTCTCTAAATAAAATACAAAATAGGGCTGGGGATGTGGCTCAGTGGCCAAGTGCCCTTGAGTTCAATCTCCAGTTCCAAAAAAAAAAAAAAAAAAAATCTTTTGACTTTTGTAAATGGGACACAGGTTTTAACTAGGGTGTTTCAATCTATGGGGGAAAGGGTTATTAAAAGCATACAAGACTTTAATTAAAATGATGTTTTTAAAGGGGAAAATTAAGGACCAGTAATAATGGAATCAGTTCTGCAAATCATATATAAAAATGAGTCATTGTTAGCAAAGAAATGCCATTTTTTTTTGACAGTGGTATTAAAAAAAAAAAAAAAAACCCTTGCGGGTGGTGTTCACATTTTAGATTTCCAGATATTGTTAGTTGAATAGACAAATGGAAGCAAGCAAATAATGAAGAGAATGATTTAAGAATTTTTTTTTCTTTTATTCCAAAAACTTATTTTGCCAAGAGGAAGGGAAGCACAGGTAATTCTGCTTGAAGGAAGACAGAACTTTCCATGTTTTTTTGAAGACTATGTAACTTACAAAACACTGCATTTAACATACTGCCTCCCCAAGTGCAAAGTGTTTCAAAAACTTCCAAAAAATGAAGAATTTTTAAAAAATATTAAAAAAGACTTTGATCTAAGCTGTAATGTGAATAGAATCCTATGGCTTCACATGAGTGAATGTAAAGAAACAACAGCTGAGAGCTGAGAGGAGAGGAGAAATGTTTCACTGCATTGGAATCCTTGATAGGAATCCGGTTATTTTGCATAGTAATTCTATATTCCCCAACTTAGAGAAAGGAATCAATTTTATTTATCATTATTAGTTAAATTAGCAAATGGTTATTTATGTGCAGACAGTGTTCTAAGCACTTTACACGTATTATCTCATTTAATCCTTAACAATCCCATGAAGAAGATACTATTATTACTCCCATTATATAGATAAGGAAACTGAGCCACAGAAGACTAAAGGAGGGATTGTACTGTGGTGTTTTTGCTATGATGATTTGAGAGTGCCTTAATTTCCTGGCATCATTGATGTTATCACTTTCTACTGCTTTCAAGAGAGGCAAATTGGGGCTGGGCTTATAGCTCAGTGGTAGAGTGCTTGCCTAGCATGTGTGAGGCACTGGGTTTGAGCCTCAGTGCTATATATAAAAATAAAAATAAAAATAAAAGTAAAGGTCCATTGACAACTAAAAAAATAATTTAAAAAAGAGAGGCAAATTGATATCAGGATTAATTATTACTTTGGTATACTTTAAATATCCTCGGGTAGAGGCAATGCCTGCATTCTTTGGTGTAAAGTCATCTCAAGTCTCACCTTATAAATTTCCACAAAGGAACCCCAAAGAAATAAAATCAAATCACTCATATCTTTTCACAAAATCAATTTTTTATTGTGATCATACATGGTTTCTCAGTGCCACAGAAAATCCAATGTACGGACAAACAATTTTTGGATGGTTCTCTAAAGAAACATGGTGAGTTCTCAGAACTGAGTTGTGTAGGAATGTGGTTAATACAAAGAAAAAAGGGTCAAGCAAAGAGAGGAAATTGAGGAAGGTGGTATGTATATTACATGATTACTTTTTAAATCCCCCTTGGCTCTGATAATCCTATTCCCAAGTAAGATCCCAAGAAAATCCATCACAAACTGAAGTGATTGTACTATCAAATACACAAAGAATACATTTACTTGATAAAGAAACCACAGGAAAAGTGGGTTGGGAAGGGTTCAGACTTATTCTCAGTGCATCACTGGGAGTCTTGGTGTTTGTGCCAGCCGTTCAGGAATTGCAGGCTACTAGGAGATGAATTCTAACAACAAGCACAAGACCCCTCTCCAAGCCCTCTGGTCAGTGGGGAAGGCCTGTAGTGGAGGCCAGAGGGGAAGCTGTGCTATTTTCTTCGCTCTTCATCATCTTATCTCCTGCTTGCTGACCTGGAAGGAACTTGAGAGCTCTCCTTGCTTCGGCTGTGCAGTCCAGAAGCCAGAACTTCCTCTAGGAAACTGACAAAGAGACTTAAGATTACTTAAAGGAAAAACAAAAGTATCATCAAAAATAGAATCTCTTCTATTAAAAAAAAAAATCTCTTGCTCATGACATTGAACTACATAGACAGAAAAGAGTATGCAAAAGTACTGGTCTGATATTTGGGTATAAAATACAAGTTATCAGTTGAGCCTTAATACATCCAGACTAGAAGGAAAGTCCCTTTGTGTTCTTCCCCAAGGTTCTCACTGTGTTTGTTTTTTAGATTAAATTTTTAAGGTCTGTTAAGATAATATTTTGCCGAGTGAGGCGGTATATGCCTGTGATCCCAGAGACTCAGGAAACTGAGGCAGGAGGTTTATAAGTTCAAGACCAGCCTTGGCAACTTGGTGAGAACCTGTCTCAAAATGAATAAAAAGAACTGGGGATGTGGCTCAGTGGTAAAGTGTCCCTGGTACTAAAAATAAATAAATAAATAAATAAAAAAGAAAAACAAAAGAGATATTTTAGGTTTGAAATTTCTAGTTAGGAACCCAGAATTTTAAGGGGCAAGGCTCCTATATTAACTCAGGACCATGTTACATCAGCATCTTCTATCTATAGTCTTGAAATTGCCTCAGAACTTATACTGTGCCTTGAGTGACTTCCTTATCCAATCTATTCTCCAAAGAGGCACCAGAATAACTTTTCTAAAATACAGATTATATCCAATTGTATACCCTCACCTCTTCTTTAAAACCTTTTACTTAGAGAAAACTGTATATAACGTTCAAAGCCCTTCATACTGTAGCTTGATAATAACTAGTGTTTACATTTACTGTGGCCTGATAATACATTGTATTTATTTTGTTCTGAGAACTGTTTTATCCATATATATGTGCATATATATGCATGCAGCCCTATGAAACAGCTGCTCCTATTATCCTTATTTTAGAAAATGAAGAAACAAAGTTATAGAAAGGTAAGTGACCTGCTAGGGTCACAACAGCAAGTGAGTGGCTTAGCTGGGATTCAGACCCATGCTCTAGAGACCATGCCCTTCAGCGTGATGTAAGGCTGCCTCTCACTTTTCTAGGTCAATGTCCCACAAGATAGCCTGTGCCATCCATGCCCAACAGCACTCACTCTTCCCTAAACATGTCACAAGCTTTCACACCTTCGTGCTTTTGCTCTAACTATGCTCTAGGTCTGGGATGTAAGGTTGCCCCTTCTCTCTTTGCTGAAATCTTTTTTATCTTTAAGGCTGAGAATCAAAAGTCATTTTTTCTGCAAAGCCTTCCCAGACCCCCCCATGCTGAACTGTCACTTCTACCACTATTATCACTTAGTCCCAGTGCTATTTTAGCACTATATTATTAACTTGGTACTGTGTATATTCTTGTTGCCAAAATAGACCATGAACTCCTCAGGGTGGAAATAAATTTTACTCAGCTTGTTTCTCCAGGGCTTAGCAAAGGTACCCGATAAAGGTATGCTAAATAAATAAATTAATTAAAATAGCAACCCATTGGCAAGAGAACCTTCTCTTATAACACAGGGGTTATTTGGATGGTATTTATAAGTATGCTCAGGACTTTCTCAAGAGAGAGATCTATAGAAGACAAAGGGTTGGAAGAATGACCAGGTAACTTCTTGTTTTATAGTTTTAGACCTGGAAGATTCTGGCCTTGAAGGATTTAAATTCCAAACTCCTTCAGAAAAAAAAAAAAAAGTTAAGTGGAGGGAAAGTAGTTAAGTTCATTTACTCCTCTACTGAAATACTGGCATCTATGTGTGTCCTGGTCTGAGCCAGTTGGACTGAAAACACTTTGGAGGTTAGAAAACAAGTGTTAGGGAGTGAGGTAGTGTTGCTTTTTTGAAAGAGAACATAAGAAGTCTTTCATTAGTGACTTCTAGTAAGAATGAAACAAATGTGCTGGGAAGCCCTATAGGAATTTATCAGGTGATCTTTGCTTCATTTCCAACACTGCTACAAAGGAAAAAATAACTTTGCTAAATTTATACTTAAAGATCCTCCTCTGTATATCAACAAGACCCTACATTCCTGACTGCAAAAGGAAAACACTATATTTTCCAAATCTAATTTTGCTTCTTACGGTCATTGTGACTTAAAAAAAAAAATCTATTTGGGGACTTTGGTGAGTCATTGCACAGAATGCTTAAAAAATTATGGGCAGTGAACATATTGGTAGCTGTACCCTAAATTTAGTCTATGTTTAAAAGCAAAACAAAACAAAAAGAATGATTTTTCTTTCTAGATTTGTTTTAAATCAATCTCACTTAAAAAGCAAACTCAAAAATCCCCATCTCCTGTGGTGCTTTAATCCAATTCAGTGCAGTTTAATTCAATTTAATGAATGTTTACTGAGCATCCATTGTGAACCAGGCATTGAACTAGGAGTATGAATGAACACCTGTTATGATTCTTAAGGGGCTCTCAGTCAGAGACAGATACATAATCACAGTTCAACATGAGACATGGTATAAAACCAGTACCAGAAACTCACTAATCCAGTGAGTTAACACTATTGCTCTTCTTGGTTTGTACTATCATCAAGGGTGCTTTCCTGACTCTACGGATAGAGGAAGGTGGGTGGGAAAAAAAAGCAGAATCCTCCACCCCTGATTTTAAAAAGTCAACCTCAAAAAGTCTTGAGTCACACATTAATAAACAAGTGTCTTCACTGTTAAGTCTCTGGTATAGGACTAGGGACCAACACTTACAGAATTAAAAATTTTAATTACTAAAGTAATTCAGCTAATTAATTATATCCCTAAACCGGGCTATATAACAAATTACATATGCGTATATATGTATATTTAAATTAAATGTATTCCTCCTTTTTCAGTATAATTTACAGATAGAAATTATAAGTGATGGGAGAGGGAAAAATGGGGAAAGGTTGATCAGTGTGTACTAGGTAGGATTAAGAAGTTCAGGTGTGCTACTGCACCAGACGGTGACTACACATAACAATAACGTACTGTATATGTTAAAAAGCTATAAAAAAGGATTTTAAATGTTTCTACCATAAAGAAATGAGAAATATTTGGGAAGACAGATGTTTATCCTGATTTAATCATAATACAATGTATACATGTATTGAAATGTCACATGATACCTCATAAATATGTATTCTTATGTTTTTAGGTATCACTGGAAAACAAATCTCAAAAAATCACACGAGTTTCTTGTAACAAAGAAACAAGGGAACCTAAAATCGGAATAATGGTATGATGAAAAAAATAAAGCGGGGGGGACTCATAGGGAACAGGAAAGTAGAAAAAGACTTTCAGAAAAATGAGAAAACCCTCAAGATATTAGCTTTAATGCAGAAGTAAGCTTCTAATTAGGTTAAACACTTGCAGATGTTTGAGTATGGGTGTTGGTGAGGGAGAAGAATAGGGTGAATTCTTTTCAAAGATAAAAACAGATTTGATCAACAAATATTTATTGAGCACATACTGTATCCGAGGCACTGTGCTAGAAGCTATGAATACAGCAACAAAGAACATAAAAACCCAACTCTGAAATCATGGAATTTATATTCCAATGGGGGAATAAGGAAGATAAAAGTAATTAATGGGTTAATTATAATAACACAACAAGAATAAGGTAGAAACTGTGCCACTTTACAAAAAAATTGAGGCACAGAGAAGTCAAGGTCTTTTATCTTACAATACCAGGCACTCTAGCTTCAGAGTCTGTTCTCCTAACTGTGATGTTACGCTGCCTTGCTACAGTATGTTAGATGAAGAACATGCTATGGAGAAAAATAAAGCAGGTTTAAAGAAGAATTGGAGATGTTGTCCATGGTGTGAGATTTTTAAATTCAGTACTCCTGGATGATCTCACTGAGAAACTGACATTAAAGTCAAGACCTGAATGAGATGACAGAGCATTTATCTGGGGAAAGAGCATGTGCAAAGGAACCAAGGCTTAGAATGTTCACTGAACAGAAAGGAGGCTGGTACGGCTGAAGTGAGTAAGGCGTTGGGTAATAAGGAATGAGATCAGACAGATTAAGGAAGGAGATGGAGGGAGTGTGATTGTGCAAAACCTGCTGATCCTTTTAAGGATTTCCATTTTTTGGGTATGAAGTGGGATATTTGGAGGGCTTTTCACAGTGACATATCCTAAATTACATATTTTCACATGATCACTGTACTCCTATATTGAGAAGAGGTTGTTGGGGCCAAGGGTGAGGCAATATAATAACTACAATGGGAAATGATGGTGTGATGGATCCGAACAGGGAACCAAGAGGGCATCAGATTCTGGACTTATTTTGAAGGTAAGTAAGGCTCATAGGATTTTGATGAATCAGGACGTAGATGTGAGAGAAATGGGGGAGTCAAGAAAACACCAAGGTTTTTCATCTAAGTAACTCAAAGAATGGAAATGCCACTGAATTGGGAAATCTGAGGAGGATTATGTTTAGAAAGAAAGATTATAAGAGTGTGTGTGTGTTTTTAATCAGGACTAGGGATGGAATCCAGAGCCTTATACATGCTAGACAAATACTCCAGTGCTTGGGTTATACCTCCAGCCCCAGAAATGTTTTTTTAATCTCATTAAATATGGATGCTTATTGGACAAGTAGAAATGACAGTATAGAGGGAATATGGGTATAGAAGTCTGGAATTTGGGGAAGAAGGTCAGACTAAAAAAAGGGTTTCAATGGAGGTGGTAGTATTTTACTTTCAGGGGGAAATCTGGCAATTTCTGGCCACATTTTTCATTGTCATAATTGGCATCTAGTGGGGAGAGGCCAGGGATATTTCTGAAAATTCTACAATGCAAAGGACATTTCCCTACAACAAAGATTATCTGGTTCAAAATACTACAGTGTTAAGATTAAGAAACTTTGGACTACAAATAAAAATTTGGGAGTCAGCAGTGGAGAAAGAGAGAATTTAAAGCCAGGATACCAGAGATTGTCAAGGTAGCACATGTAGAGATAAGAGATGGTCTAAGGACAGCGTCCTAGAGATTCCCCAAATGGGGGAAAACAGCAAAAGAGACAGAGAAAGAATGGCCACTGAGGTAAGAAGGGTAGAACAGTGTAGTTCCTGGAAGCTAAGTGAAAAATTTCAGAGGCTGGGTGTGTAGCTTATTGGTAGAGTACTTTCCCAGGATGTGTGAGGCCCTGGCTTCCATCCCCAGACCCTCAGGGGGAAAGAAAAAAGGTTTCAGAGCGAAAGAACTGACCAAATGTGTCAAATGCTGCTGATAGGTCAAGACAAATGAGGAGTATGTTCACTCTGGGTTTAGCCATATGAAAGTTCCTAGGGACCATGACAAGAGCTATTTTGGGAATGAGTGGAGTGAAGTGGTTTAGGAGAATGTGGGTTGAAGAGGATGGATGAGGGGAGGAATTAGATATAATGAGTGTAAACAACTCTTGGAGAATTTTGCTATAAAAGAGACAGAGGGGCTGGAAGAATAGCTCACTTGTAGAATATGTGCTTACGTGCACATAATGAATGTAAAGCCCTGGGTTCAATTCTCAGCACAAGGGGAAGGGGGTGGGGAGGAAAAAAAGGAGAGGATACACAAGAAAGCCCTGAGAGAAAAAGGAGGCTAAAGAGAGGGTTTTTAAAGAAACAGCAGCATGTTTCTATGAATGATCCATTAGGTGGGGGGAAAATGATTTAGGAAAGAAAGGGGGACAAGTTTGGAGTAATACTCTGGAGTAGGTGAGGCAGGATGGGATCTAGTGCCAACATTTTAGAAGGGCTGGCTTTAGCCAAGAGCATTCATCCAATGTGTCAGAATGGAAGGTAGTGGGAAGCAGTGGTAATGGGAACTGTGGATGTTCTTTCCTAATGGTTTTTCTTACCAGATGACATCTTCATGTGCGTATCCTTAGTATAAAGTAGGTATTGAATTAAGTGTTTGCTGAATGACTACATGAATCAGATATACATTTTTTAAATAAGTTAAGACCTCCCAGTATAGATGTCACCTACTATGCTAAATACCCAATTGCAATTGTAACAGGAGCAAAGGAAAAGGCTGACATTCAGCATCTATGTCTGAAATACCAGGAATCTCACACACAGAGATCATCCTGCTCCTTGCTGGATATATACTTTACCCATAAAGAACTTCTCATTATCTCTCAAATGTGCTTTTTTTCTTCTTCTCCTCCTCTTCTTTTTCTTTTCTTTTTTGGTACTGGGGATTGAACTCAGGGGCACTTGACCACTGAGGCACATGCCCAGCCCTATTTTGAATTTTATTTAGAGACAGGGTCTCACTGAGTTGCTGTTTTCTCAACCCTGATGGCTCAATCTTCATATGGAAATCCTACTTATCCTTTAAGGTCGAGCTGTCCTCTGTGAAGCGCTTCCTGATTACTCAGTTGGAATTAGTTATTTCTATGTAGGACACATTTTATTTATATTCATTGACACTTCTCAAATTCTTATCAGACCTAAGAACCCCTAATAGCAGAATAAAACAAATTTCTTGGTCTTAGAGATGTAGACTGGATTGGTATACCAGTTAATACCTTTCTTTGACTAGTGTTTTAAAAATGCGTGATTTTATGTTATTTTTCATAAATTGACCTTTTAAATTTTGACAAACATGTTTTAAGGCACTTATCAGTTAAATTATTTAATTCTTCCCCACATATCCCTCCAAATTATAAGAAAATGGTGATTTCAAAAAATATGTCATGTTTATTTTGTGCCTTTGTGTGTCCCTAGGACTAATAGTATCCTAATTTGAGAAAAACAGATTTGTTGGATTCCCCTACTGGATCATCAAAGACAGGCATATCCTAGTTAATTTTGTATTTTAGCTTCTACCTTGAATAGTAGCTTGCTCTCAAGCAATATAATAATATTCTGTCAATTCTCTTGGTTCATATTTCTTCTGTTACTGAGAGGAGCAACAGAGATAGTAAAAAAACAAAATAAAAACCCCTTACATGTCTATGGACAGGTGAATGGAGAAGAAAACTGGTATATTCATATAATGTACTGAAAAATGAATGAACAAGTTGTCTGCAATAATACTGATAGAATCTTAGAAAGCACTGTTTACTGAAAAAAGTAATAATACCATTTTTATAAAGCTCAAAAGCAAGCAAAGTCAAACATGTTGTTTAGAAATACATAGATAAATGACAAAAATACCACCTTCTTCCACCAAAGCAAGGGAATTAAACACAAAATTTAGGAGAGTGCTTACTTGTTATGGGAAGATAAGGGATGTAATTGGAGAGGAACACATGGATAGATTAATGTTACTGACAATTTTCTAGTTCTCTCTTGAGTTAAGTGGACAGTTCAAGGACATTCATTATATAATTATGCCTTCTAAATTACATGTTATATATCTTATTTTATAAATATCAAATGTTATATTAAAGTACAATAAAAAACACAAAAGCTGAGTGCTGCACAAGATTCTTTTTCTTTTCTTTTTTTTTTGGAACTGATGATTGAACCAGGAGGTGCTTCACCACTGAGCCACATTCCCACACATCCCCAACACTTTTTATTTTTTATTTTGAGACAGGGTCTTACTAAGTTGTTTAGGGCCTTGCTAAATTGCTGAGGTTGGCCTCAAATTTGTAATCCTCCTGCCTCAGCCTTTCAAGTTGCTGGGATTATAGGTATGTGCCAAATGTGCCCAGCCAGAGTGAGATTCTTTTTTAAATATATAATACATATATTTAATTGCAGATAGACACAATACCTTTATTTATCTTTTTATGTAGTGCTGAGGATCAAACCCACTAAGCCACAACTCCAACCCCAGAGAAAGATTCTTTACTCTAGATTTTCTCAGAATCTTTAACATGCAAATGTGAACTGTGATTTTCCAAAAAAAGGGAAATAGTATTTTACAAACTTGGTTGACTATAAAATCCTTTTTAAAAAATGGAAAAACTATCAATATCTCCCCAAATTTTCTATAGAATGGACCCTAGGAACCAATTAAGGTATAAAATATTTCCTTGATTATAATCAGTTCCATTGAGGTTAATTCACCTCTGATACTTTCTTCCAAAATATGTAATTGCCTATTAAAAAATATAGCTACTCCTTCTCAAAAAATATAGCTACTCCTTTTTACTGGACACCTGACTTATGAAAAACAAACATCAAGAAGAAACAGGACAAAAGAGAAAACAATGGAATTCTACATGCATCCAGCATTGTGCATGTCTCATTCCTTAGAATATCATGTGAAGAGAAAGGAAGAAATTACCCTTAGATTCCACAGGCAAAAGATAGATTCCTTGAGACAGAAATGCCTGTAATATCAGTCACATAGAGGTCTGAAAGGAGGTTATCATCTGAAAATGAAAAGAGCTATAGATGTGCTTTCCCACCACTGGGAACATTCAAGACCACATCGATTTGTCAGAGGAACCATAACTGCAGGAGTAGAATCATGGCCATTATTAAAGAAAGAAAGAAAGAAAGAAAGACAGAAAGATAGACAGAAAGAAAAAAGCCCCAAATAACCCAGCTGTAGCAACCATGGAGGCTTCAGACTCTTTGCAAGTCTTTAATTATAGTGGTACTGATGCTGGGGGCTTCAAAGGGAAAACTTTAAGTGAGCACAAACACGGAAATGGACCTCCTAAATTTTTTCTCCTTACAGACCACAAAGGTTATCTAGTATCTGGACTACCTCCACAGTACATTTTATCACTGCCTTGGTATAATAATAACATAATACTGCCCCTGATCTATGTTAAAGTAAGAGTTCTTAAAATAAGTAATACAGTTTTGGCAGACAAATGAAGTGACCCATTATACATTAGTTAGCATTTTTGAGCTTTTTCTTCCATTTTAATGTTTTATTATTTTACCCAACAAATCCTGAAGAAATAAACACTGTATTGGATTTTATACACTACACAAAAAGGCATTTCAACTTGTGAGATAGAATGTTTTCCTATAACATTTTCCCATAAGTCAACATTCTGGCTGCAAGAAAGAGAAACTCATTCAAATTAGCTAAAGCAAAAGAAAAATGTTTACTATATGGAGGTGGAGTAGGGAGTGATGAATTGGAAGATCGCTTTGGAACCAGACAGCCTCTACCTCTCTGATTCTTGTTTCACTCTTTAAGCTTCACACTATTAATCTAGTTCATTCTTTTTTTTTGAACCAGGGATTGAACTCAGGGACACTCGGCCACTGAACCACATCCCCAGTCCTATTTTGTATTTTATTTAGAGACAGGGTCTCACTGAGTTGCTTAGTGCCTTGCTAAGTTGCTGAGGCTGGCTTTGAACTCGCGATCCTCCTGACTCAGCCTCCCAAGTTGCTTGGATTACAGGCGTGCGTCACCACGACCCGCTTAGTTCATTCTTTTTTGCATCTGGGTTGAAGTAAACCGGTTTTTAGCCAATCTTTTCACATATAAATTGATGATTTAACAATTTAAGAATCATCAGTAGCTAACCTCAGTGTTGGCAAAGGCATGATGTGAAAGTACAAATACACTTTTAGGTTTTTACATTACAAAAGTATAAGAAGACTTTTCTGGCTGTCAATTTAGTAATTTACCATCTTAAAAATGCTTACACCAGCCGGGTGTGGTGGTGCACGCCTGTAATCCAAGCGACTCAGGAGGTTGAGTCAGGAGGATCACGAGTTCAAAGCCAGCCTCAGCAACTTAGCGAGGTCCTAAGCAACTCAGTGATACCCTGTCTCTAAATAAAATACAAAATAGGGCTGGGGATGTGGTTCAGTGGCCGACTGCCTCGGGCTGAAATCCCCGGTTCAAAAAAAAAAAAAAAAAAAAATGCTTACACCCTCTGATGCAGCGATTTCATCACAACATTGCCAGCACACAAATTTGAGTGTGAAGTCTAGCTTTGTATTTCCTAGCTATCTGATCTAATGCAAACTACTTAATATCTCTATGTTGTAGTTTTTTCATTTAAAATTGTGATCATAATAATCTTACTTCTTGGATCATGAAGATTAAAAGACATAATATACATAGTGAATTAAGCAGACTGGCATATAGCTTATCTTAACTGAACAACTGGACATGTGTATAATGATGTGTATATAAAGTAATGTTTATTATAGCACTGATTATACAAATGAAAATTACAAAAAATTAATATCCAACAATATTTGTTTTGTTCTTCACTACAATCCAGTCTCAAGATAGCTCCTGGAACTTGGTGCACAGTATTTGTTGAATGAACAAAAACTGAGGACTAAATAAATGTGGCACAATACAATAGAATGTGATTCAGTTATTAGAAACGACATAGGTATTTTCATTGAAAACTTTCTTTTATTAAAAAAGGTATATATATTTATAGAAAAAGTCTATGTATCAGGATGATGACAACATTCTCCATGATGGGATGGTGGCAGTATGGACACTTTTATTATCTTCTCCTTGTTTTTTCTTTTGTTTTTTTACCCAGGGCCAAGGACCAAACTCAGAGCCTTGAGCTTGCTAAGCAAGTGCTCTGCCACTTAGCTAAATCCCCAATCCCTATTATCTTCTTTTTGCTTAGCTGTATTTAATTTTTTCCTACAAGGACTATGTATTAACTTTATAATGAAAAGCTACTTTTAATTTAAAAATACATTATGTACATAAATAAACTGGAATCAGGAAACATACCTAGATTTTAGTTTTTGGTTAAACTCACTCTAAAAGAAGGATTTTTTTTTAAATTTATAAACAACAGAAATTTATTCTCACAGTTTTGGAGGCTGGGAAGTCCAAGCCTAAAGCAAGCAAACACATAGTCTCTAGTGAGGGTTCTCTCTCTGATCATAAAGAGCACCTTTTTGATGTGTCCTCATGTGGCAAAAGGACAAGCTAGTTCTGTAGGATCTCTTTTATTTTATTTTATTTTATTTTATATTATTTATTTTTTTATTGGTTCTTTTTAATTATACATGACAGTAGAACCCATTTTGATATAATTATACAGCAGGGAATATATCTTTTTTTCCACAATGTAAATTCGCACAATTCATATAATCTTACATATACATAGGGTAATACTCTCTCAGTCTATTATCTTTCCTTCTCCCACCCCCTCCTGTCCCATTTTCCTCTACACCATCCATACTTTCTCCATTCTTTTCTAATCTTCCCCCAACACCGCCCCCGCTCCCCTCCCAATTATGTATCAGCATCATAACATCAGAGAAAACATTCGGCCTTTGGTTTTTTAGGCTTGGCTTATTTCACTTAGCATGATATTCTCCAATTCCACCCATTTACCAGCAAATGCCATAATTTTATTCTTTAAAAGAAGGATCTTATTAGATCTCATTTATATGTTTAATTTTCCATTAGCCATTAAGATCTTACAAGTGTAGAACATGTCTTTATATTTCTAGCACCTTGAACAGAACCTTACACATAATTGAGTATTCAATAAATGCTACATTCTATCATGACTTCTGCAATGTTTGTTTAATACTTCGGTCACAGGAGGAAAATAAACTCCCAAAGAAAATCTTTACAAAGAAGGTAATGGTTTCAACAGTTTCAAACAGAATCTTGAAATGCCCATAAGTGAAGAAGAGAGTTCTCTGGATTCTTTTCTCTTTGAAATGCAAATTCAGTCATAGTATCCTAATTTTTCTGTAAATAATTCAGAGAACGAACCAACTTGTGGTTACAGGAGAAGGTCCAAGTTTCTAGTGTTACTTGTTAAGGTAGAAATCTATAAAGTACCTCTTGATAACATGAATTGGCCTCTTCCTGGCTTCAAATTTAATCAACTGTTCTCTAAGCTCTTAATTGTGTTCTCTACAAAAAGATTAATGTCACTGATTTACTGTCACAGTTAAATCATTATCAAGATTTAGGCATCATATCAGGTAGTGATGAAAATAACAGTTATTACTAGTTATCAAGTTAATCACTTTTATTCAAAGAGCAACATGGTCACTTAAATCTCATTCTTAATCATTTGCGTGTTTGTGTGCATGTGCATGCGCGACTGGGGATTAAACCCAGGTGTGCTCTACAGCCAAGCCAGAACCCCAGACATTTTTATTTTTTATTTTGAGACTGGGTCTTGGCTGTTGAGACAGTTGCTCATGTTGGCTTGGAATTTGTAATCCTCCTGCCTCAGCCTCCTGTGTTACTGGGATTATAGGTGTGGGTCACTGTGCTTGCTCTTAATTATCTTTGAATGACAAAAATCACTCTTGTATTATTTTCCTCCTGCTCTGGTTTACAGTATTTTTTAGTAGACAAAAAGTTCACATTTGTCTATTTGGTAAAAATATATTTTGCTTACATTAAAAGCAACGGGTTAAAAAGAAATCAGCTAGGCAGATCTAAAATATTTCAACGGAGTGCCCACACACCCAGACTAGAAACAGACTGTTCAATTCCAACTTTACTAATTAGTTTTATGATTTTGGGCAAGGTATTTAATATCTCAATTTTCTCAACTGAAAAACGAGGTTGATGATAATAATAAAAGTATCTAATGTGGGTTGTGACAAATGAAACTGAAATGCATAAAGTATTTGTAAATCACAAACGAGGACTGCATAAGTAGCTTTTTGGCAGTGTGTATGCTAGGCAAATATTCTATTACTGAACTACGAATCCCAGACCACGCATAGGTAATTTTAAATGTTTTGATTTATATTTTATTTATTTATTGGTGCCAGGGATTAAACCCAGGAATGCTTAGTCACTGAGCCACATTCCCAGCCCTTTTTATTTTTTATTTACAGACAGGGTCCTGCTAAGTTGCTGAGGCTGGCTTTGAACTCAGAAGCCTCCTGCATCAGCCTCCCAAGTAGTTGGAATTACAGGTGTGTGCCACCATGCATGGCTTGGTGGCCATATTTAAAAAGTAAAAGAAAACAGGTAAAATTAATTTTAATAGCATATTTTATATCAAAAATATCATTTTAGCATGTAATTGAATTGGAATTATTAAGGACATTTTTCACATTTTTTGTACTAAGTCCTGAAATATGAGAAATGGTTTATACTTGTGGCACACTACTTACAAAATAGCCATATTTCCATGTTCTCAATAGCTCCATATTGCTAAGAGGCTACTTCACTGGACAGCATACATAAAAAGTATGAGAATACTAGCACATAATATGTGTTCAATGTATTTTGGTTCTTAGTATCATCACAACCTGTCTTAAATTGCTATAGTATTCCTCAAAGTGTGTTCCTCAGAACACCAGCTGATATCAAGTGTTCTGGGACATGGCATTAAATAACACTGAATCATGCAGTAAGAAACTGGGTCTTGAGACTGGGTCTTGGCTGTTGAGACAGTTGCACATGCTGGTTTGGAACTGGTAATCCTCCTGCCTCAGCCTCCTGTGTTGCTGGGATTATAGGTGTGGGCCACTATGCCTGCTCTTAATCATCTTTGAATGACAAAAATCACTTTTGTATTATTTTCCTCCTATTCTGGTTTACAGTGTTTTTTAGTAGACATTTAGAGACAGAGTCTTGCTAAGATCTGTCTTGGAGAGGAGGAGAGGAGGAGAGGAGGAGAGGAGGAGAGGAGGAGG
>JAJEJO010004527.1:56357-98218 GCA_020662805.1 Glaucomys volans
AAGGTTACCCCACTGACCACTGAATTATGTATAAAACCTACATTTGTCATTTTAGGATGCAGGGCTATCCATCCAAGTAATAACATCTAATAGTTCTTAAAGTTCATACAATGTCACTACCATTTTATATTCTCCTAAGATCATAACTACACTGACATTTCCATTTCTGGACTTAAGGCAGATTATATAAAGTGAAAACTGTCTGATAACAAAACACATAGAAAGGATAAAAAAGACTAAACATCCTCTAAATGAATATCTAACCTCTTAAGAAGAAAAGAAATCTCCAAGGGTTATCACAAAAATGGAATCAGGCTGGGCGCGGTGGAGCACGCCGGTAATCCCAGTGGCTCGGGAGGTTGAGGCAGAATTGTGAGTTCAAAGCCAGCCTCAACAATGGCAAGGCACTAAGCAACTCAGTGAGACCCCATCTCTAAATAAAATACAAAATAGGGCTGGGGATGTGGCTCAGTGGTTGAGTGCCTCTGAGTTCAATCCCCAGTACCCCCCACCCCACAAAAAAAATACACAAAAAGTCAATGAACTCTGGACACTGACAAAGATGTTAAGTAATCTGCCTGAGTTAAAAAAATATATGTATGTATACACACACATATATATTTACCACTAAAGGTATTTCTATCAAACTGTGAAATGGAAGTTATAAGACAGAAGGTACAATGAGATCTATTTCTGCCCATATACTCAACATAAATGTCTATACAGGCTTAGAAGAGTCTGAAAAGCCAAAATGTAATAGTAGTTAGATTATGGGATTTTTTTTTGTTTTCTATATACTTATTGAATTCTAAAAAAACTTCAGAATAAGTATATATTACATTCATAATAAAGGTGAAAGTTATATATATTTTTTAAAATCAAACAATAATACACAATGAAAAAGGACACAAATATCTCTAATGATCCCAGTTATCCATGCATTGCTCTCTCAGGGTCATTGAATTCAACCATCTTGCCACAGTTCTCCAGTTTCTTTTTCATCTACCCTTTCCTGCCAAATGAATCTTCCTAAAGTACTGTGACCCTCTTACTATATTTCATTGCTTAAAAACCTTCAATAATTTCCAATTTTCTACATAAGAAAGTAGAAATTCCTTAGCCTAGCATCTAAGCCCTTCCATAATTATGACAATCAATCTTTTTACTTTAACACACATTCCAGATAGTTACTTGCTGTTCTTTGTACATGTATGTTGCCGACAGCTTTCATAAATTATTCATGTGGTTAACTCTACCTAGAATATACTCTTTCCATATGCCAGTTTTCTACCTAAGGCTTAGTTTGTTTACTGTCTTCTCCATGAAATGTTTGCTAATGTCGTATAGCCACTCTAAGAATCTACGTGTCTTTTCTCTGTCTCTCCAGGAACTTATTTTCTTACATTTTATTCATCTTTCCTAATAGACAATGACTAACTTGGGACAAGATCTTCAGTTCTCTTTGTAGTCTTCTTATTAAATACTTATTGAATGATGAAGTTAATGAACAAAATAGAAAAACTGACAATTCAATGCCATTATGCTAGATATTTTTAAAGTGCCAGCCTATGACTACTGGATTTTTCCTTCTTTGAACACAGAACACACAAATTGTTAATAGCATAGGATGGTTCTCCAGGTCTTTGACCTAATAAAGTGACTGATGAACTCAATGGACTACAGATCCTTCATCTCACAAATGCTAAATTATTCTATGAACTGATGCTGCATATACAGAGCATTTGGTTAATAGCAGTTTGGTCATCATTGACCAATCTCTCCAACATACAAGGAATCTAAGCTTTCTTCTCTGGGAAAAGGGAGAGAGTTGTAGCAATGATTGTTGTCTTTTACCTTTTTGTATTATGCACCGTGGTTCCTCCCAGGACAATCCTCACTCCAGGAGTGGTACGGTTCAGGTTATAAACTGTTAGAGCCTCCTCATAAGTGGCTCCTCCAATTACAAATACAATGATATCCTGAGGTCTGTGAAAATGAAGACAGATAATGTCACAAGATAAGAAAAAAGTTAGGGCAAAGACTTGTTGTTATTATTATATACAGAGTTTTAATTTCTTAATCCTTTTTTTGGTGGAGGAAGCAGAATTAAAGCAGAATAGAATAAAAGGTTTAAAAAAAGTTTTAATTATCTGAAATTGGCAGGAAACAGAGCAGGAAATGCTGAATAGTGATTTGCTTTCTGTTTATGAGCGGATGTCTTATAATTTCTGTGCTGTGGATTTCAGAATAGCACAATAGTGTTTGGTGGAACCAAATGTAGAAATATTCTTTCATCTTCAAGAGGCTACAGAACACCACACTGGGACATGATATCAATACAGCACTAATTTGTGCTTGTATCATACATCTCCTTTCATGCGTCAAATACTTGGTACAGTGTTATTACAATGACTTCTGTTCAGAGACCTCAAAGCATTTTGGAAAGTAATAGTATATTTGGATATCCCCATAACATGGGAAACATTTAATATTTTGAGTGAATAAAAGGAATGTGACACATAAATTAATGGTGCTTCCAAGAATTGCACCTCTTAAATTTTTGGTTTTAGAATCCTTTGATAAAGCAAGAAAAAGAAACCATGGAAACCAAAAACCAAAAATCAAAACAAAAACAAAAACAAAAACATAAACAAAAAAACCAAACAAGAGTGGGTGTAATTTTGATACTGGACATGTTGACATATCTCATATCAGCTCAGTCACTAGCTTCATTTGGATGGCACTATGTTGTTTTACTGTGTTTCAATCTTTATCAAAATGGCTTCATAACAAATGAATGATTCTCCTATTAGCTTCATTTGCAGATATCAACAAACAACTTATATTTTTTAAAAACATTTTTTAGTGGTAGATGGACACAATGCCTTTCTTTCTTTATTTTTATGTGGTGCTGAGAATCGAACCCAGTGCCTCATGTGTGCTAGGTGGGCACATTACCATTGAGCCACAACTCCAGCCCATATTATTTTTAAAGCTGCTATTTGTCTTGTTTTCTTTATCTTATGCCATCAAAAGAAGATAAAATTATGTCATCTTAGTAGGAAAGTAATTTTATTAAATCACTCATTGGTTATTATTTAAAACTACATCAAGCAAAAGCACCCATTTTGGAGGTTATGGCACAAAACTCAACAAACATCTTTA
The DNA here is from genome assembly GCA_020662805.1 of Glaucomys volans. Classification (NCBI taxonomy): domain Eukaryota; kingdom Metazoa; phylum Chordata; class Mammalia; order Rodentia; family Sciuridae; genus Glaucomys; species Glaucomys volans. The sequence goes on from JAJEJO010004527.1 coordinate 59,523, forward strand.
ATCAAGAGATACACATGCTTATGTATAAATCTTGAATAAAACCCCAACTCTACATTTCCTTTCTGTTTGTCTCTTTCTAAAACACCTTGAAGGAATTAATGTAGAGGGTATTTTTGTGGGACTTCATGAAAACAGAATTAGATATTGTAGCTATTTAAGTATGTTCAGATAGGATTCAAGTTGCAGAGATTTCCCAATTATGAAGAGGCAGTTATTTTGCAATTAACAAGGTAGTAAAGAGTCCATTTTGTGTGGACTTAGGACTTAAAACCATGCCTTTGAGACACTAAATTAACTTAATTGTGATCCTCTTGCCTCAATTAGCAGGAATTACAGGTGTGTGTCATTGTATCCAACTTCTAAATTTGCTTTTTTTTTTTTGTACTCAGTATTGAACCCAGGAGTCCTTTACCACTGAGCTATACCTCAGCCCATTTATTTTTTATTTTGAGATAAGGTCTTGCTGAATTGCTTAAGGTCTTGTTAAATTGCTGAGACTGGCCTCAAACTTGCAATATCCTGCTTCAGCTTCCCGAGTCACTGAGATTACAGGCAAGTGGCACTGCACTGGACTAAATTTACTTTTTAAGACAAAATAAACATCATTCAACCTACCCACCTGAAACAATATCCTAACACCATATCACTTTAAAAGTTAGACTGCTGTGCATGTATCTAAAAATCATATTTTGTTATTTAAAAAAATATTGGTTTTGAAAGGATAAATGCATGTACATAGTATAAAATACAAAAGGCTACACTGAAATAAGAATAAATTCCCTTCTAAGTTTTTTTCTTTAAATATTTTTTCTTTTGATATTGGGGATTGAACCCAGGGGTGCTCTACCACTGAGCTACATCCTTAGTCCTTTTTATTTATTTTATTTTGAGACAGGGTCTTGCAAAGTTTCCCAGACTGGCCTTAAATTTGTGATCTTCCTGCCTCAGTCTCCTGAGTAGCTGGGATTACAGGCCTAGGCCACCATACCCAGCTGTCAGCAACTTTTGACTAAGTTGAATCACCTGCTCCTCCTGGATATATTTTCTTCTCTTGGCTTCCAAGACATTATATTCTTGGCTTTCTCCCTACTCCATTAGCTATTACCTTTTAGCGTCTCTTGATGGTTCCATCTCAACTTCCTAACCTCTTAATGGTAGATTGCCCATATTCCAGTCATTGGTCCTTCTTCCTTCCTAACCTAACATATTCCCTAGATCTGCTCTAATATAGTGTCCACTAACTACATGTGGTTATTCAAATTTAACTTAATTAAAATAAAATATTCAACTCCTTAGTACTATTAGACACATCCAAATGTTCAATTGCCACAAGTAGCTCATGGCTACCTGCTAAGGTTTAGATATTATTTGAGGGTGTCCCCCAAGGGTTCATATCCTGAAATTTAATTTCCATTGTGGGGGGACTATGGTGTTTAGAAGCAGGACCTCTGGGAGCTGATTAGAGTTAGATAAAGTTATCAGGGTAGAGCCCCATGGTTGAATACTGGTGGCTATGTAAGAAGAGAGAAAGACCAGAGGATACAGACAATATATTCTCAGGAAGGGAGTATTTTATTTATTTATTTTTTGGTACCGGGGATTGAACCCAAGGGCACTTAACCTCTGAGCCATATTCCCAGCCCTTTTTTATACTTGATTTAGAGACAGGGTCTCACTGACTTGCTTATGGCCTCACTAAGTTGCTGAGGCTGACCTCGAACTCACAATTCTCCTGCCTCAACCTCCAAAGTCTTTGGGATTACAGACATGCGCCACCATACCTGGTTAGTATTTTTTTAACAGTAAGATTCCATATGCCATGTTCCTTAGGGTGAGAGACAACTCTACCAAGGCCCATTATACGGTTTTATCTTGAATAAATACTTATGAATTACCCAGATTGTTGGAATATACAGATTAATCCATTAAGAAGAGGAGAAAGAGTTTCTCCCTAGGGGTACAGTGACCATCTTGGTGACTAATGAGAAAAATCAGACAGTAACACCTTTGTTTTGAGTTTCTCATTTGATAAGTCAATTTAAAAAGCAGCTAAATAGACAAAAGAGAATCATACTGGAAAATGATGCTGCTTCTCTGTAGCTACTCTCTATCACCTACCTCAAGAGTACAGCTGTCTCTTACAGAAAAGAAAAGTAAGGAACTGGGAGAGAATAAACTCAGGCAGGCTCCTACAGTGTTGTCCTTTAGTTGATACTTTCAAGTTGCCAGGGTATTTTTGAAGAACGAAGAAAATGTCATGGATAGTTATCTGTGGGTGCAGATACATAGATGTATGGACAAAACATAAAAACAAGGATAGGGTCACAGTACTAGGTTTGACTATATACCTAACAGAGGTGACTATGCTGAATTTGATTATGAAAACATGAATACATGTTTTCCTGAGCCTCTTACTACTTATTCAATCTGGTTTAAGGAAGAACATCCATAAAAAATTTTTTTAATATCTCTGACGATTTTCCTGTCCATTCCTTTCCTCAGTTAATTTTAAAAGCAGATGTTCTAAGGCCGGGGATATAGCTCAGTTGGTAGAGTGCTTGCTTGTCAAGCACAAGGTCCTGGGTTCAATCCCCAGCACCACAAAAAACAAAACAAAACAAAAAGCAGATGTTCTGATGAAGCCAATGGTAAAATATTCAGCAAAATGTTTACATGAGGGTCAAAGCTAAGTGGAAAATACAAGTTCAATTTTTTGTGTACATTTCCTGTGCTCTGTAACTCACCATAGCAACCAAAGGCATTAATTAATGGAGATAGCAAACACTGGAAAACAGCAGCCAGTTTATGCTATAGCCAGCTATACAAAGACATCCTAAGAACCCAATAAATTTGTATTTTACTTTGTAAAAGTAAAATTTTAAAAAATTTTTCACATGCAGTATTTCTGCAAATCATTTCTTTTTCTTTCTTTCTTTTATTTATTTATTTATTTATTTGGAACCAGGGATTAACTCAGGGACACTGGGCCACTGAGCCACATCCCCAGCCCTATTTTGTATTTTATTGAAGAGACAGGGTCTCACTGAGTTGCTTAGGGCCTCGCTAAGTTGCTGAGGCTGGCTTTGAACTCGCGATCCTCCTGCCTCGGCCTCCCAAGTCGCTTGGATTACAGGTGTGTGCCACCATGCCCGGCTGCAAATCATTATTTCTAAATGTGAATAAGTTAGGCAGAAAAACAAATTTTCAAAGGCAATACTTTGTCTAATTTGTGGACCTTACATTTATGTCTAAAATTCAAAATTTTCAAATACTTGCTGATGGCAAAATTCTTATAAGCATACTGCAGGGGGAAAAAAAAGCCAGTAAAAAGAATTTCTGCTTTTATAGAAACAAAAGTAATTTGCTGCAACAAGATTCTACTAAATTTGTATAAACATGGACGGTATTTCCTTTTTAATTGCTTGACTCTGGAATGCATGATCATATAGCTCCATTTTCCCACCAAGTGAAAAGTTTGCTTCTTATTTTTTAAAAATCAAGGATAAGAAGCAATTCTGGAGAGAAATAAATAGCCTAATAATATTATATGTGGGAATCCCATCTGTAGGATAAAGATCAAACCCAATTTATGGATATGGCTATACTGCCAAATAGGTTAACAATTAATTTAATAGTTAAGGGCTAGAAAATTTCTACAAGTATTCTGGTTTTGTAAAGTTATATTCCTGCCGCATCTCCTCTGACACTTTCCAATATTATGACACCAATAAAACCAAGATGTTCTAGTATGAGATTTAAATCATTATAAAGATGACTAAAACCAATGACTTTTCTCAATGTGATGAACCAGGGCCAAGAAAGTAGCTAGAACTGACAGTGGGGCCAAGTAGATGCAAAGCCAAAATATTATATAGGGTTAGTAGCAACCTGCAAAAATCTAAATTTTCTGTACCAACAACCAAATTTATCCTTTGGTTCAAATTTTCCAAATACAAATCTTGGCAAATCAACTGCTATACATGCCCATATAATTTAATGAACAAATACTGAATACTTACTATTTGTAAAGCACCATGTTAACTACTGTGAAAACCTCAAAGATTAATAAAATGTATTCTTACTTCAATATTATAATGCTTAATTTAATAGCCAATGGGAAGGATAGATATGTATATTACAATTAACTACTGTCTCAATATCCAGAAATAAGGACTACTAATAATTTCTTATTTATTCTTTTTTTTTTTTTTTTTGAAACCAGGGATTGAACTCAGGGACACTTGGCCACTGAGCCACATCCCCAGCCCTATTTTGTATTTTATTTAGAGACAGGGTCTCACTGAGTTGCTTAGGGCCTCACTAAGTTGTTGAGGCTGGGTTTGAACTCACGATCCTCCTACCTCAGCCTCCTGAGTTGTGGGAATTACAGGCATGAGCCACTGCACCTGGCATCTTATTTATTCTTCTAGAAAGTTACTGTAGCCAGGCATGGTGGCGCAGGCCTGTAATCCCAGTGGCTCAGGAAGTTGAGGCAGGTGGATTTCAAGTTCAAAGCCAACCTCAGCAACTTAGTGAGGCCCTAAGCAACTCAGTGAGATCCTGTCTCTAAATAAAATATATATTAAAAAAAAAGGCTGGGGAATGTGATTGATTGGTTAAGCAACCCTGGGTTCAATCCCTAGTCCCCCCCAAAAAAAGTTTATTGTATGCATGTATATATATATGTGTGTGTGTACATATACACATACATGTTTGCATATGTATTATATATACATATTGCATATTTATTTTCAAGCATATACTCATTTTATACACACATATAGTCACATTTATGCTTATATATTTTTAAAAGGGATATGATAGCATCTTGCTTTCTAAACAATAAAAGAAAGTTTTGCATATCACCCCACAGAGTTATGCCATTTTAAAACAAGAATGCATAGTAATATACTGTAATTTAGATAACCAGTCCTTTATTACTGGGCATTTAACATGTTCCTAGATTTTGATACTACAAATAATGTTTTGGTGAACAACTTTATATATTTTTGTATACAAGTGCAAATATATTTGTAAGGGTAAACTTTTAGAAGTGAAATTATCAAGAAGGATTCTTTTCAAGTCTTCTGCAGTCTCACTTCTGTTAAGCAGAGCCAGGACGTCATGCACACATTTGTAGTTTTGTAAACATTTCTCTGCATTCCTCCAAAATTTCTTCAATTTTAGAAGCTTGGACTTTAGTTTCACTGTTTTCTCCTGACCTCTTTTCCTGGTCACTCTTATTCCCTAAAGTATTTAGCTCTGGCTTACTGTCCTCATTTTTATTTCTTCTCTTTTCAAAATATTCAGTGACTTTGACATTAATGTTGATTACTCATCTAACACCCTGGTCTCCTCACTCACACTGATTTTTTATTCTATCCTTTGTAACCACCCACATCTCTGATCACAACCAATCCTTCATTACAAGAATCTCCAATTTTACATCTCTTTAGCCAATAACCATCTCTCAATTTTTAACTCAACTACAAAAATGTTCTACTACGATAACTCTTTGATTTCATCAAACCTTGGATTCACTCACTGATACTTTTTTCACTATCTAATACCTTCTTTCAGTTTTCATGTTCCAAAATCCTGGTTGGACCGAACTATCTTCCTTCTCCACATTTAACCCAGAGTATCTAAAAGATGCTTAAGAAAACCACACAAACCAGACTCACCATTTTAAATTAATGACCACTAAGAGGCATTCAACCTTGTCCAAAAGGTCTATTTAATATTTCCCTGGTAAATCTGATTTCTAACCTACAAGATGACAATTTCACAATGTAATCTGTTTTTACCTTCTCCCTTGGCAGATAATCTGACATTGTATTTTACTAAGAAAATCAGACAGGATGACCCCATGTTCTCATGATCAGAACTATAAACCTAGGGTGGCCAGGTGTGGTGGTGCATGCCTGCAATCCCAACAACCCAGGAGGCTGAGGTAAGAGGATCACAAGTTCAAAGCCAGCCTTGGCAACTTAGCAAAGCCTTAAGCAACTTAGTGAGACCATTTCAAAATAAAACATAACATAAACAGGGCTGGGGATGTGGCTCAGTGATTAAGTGTCTCTGGGTTCAATACCTGGTACCAAACAAATAAACAAAAAATGAACTACAAACCTGGTGTATCTATACATATTGTTTTCTCTCCTGTTAAAATGAAAGTACCTTTGCCACTATCAAAGGAAATCTCTTTATGCTTTAGATATCCTAAGGATTTTACTTCTGCAGCTCTTCCTCTTTAGCTTCTTCATCATCTATTTCTCTTTCTTTATTGGATAACTCTCAACTGATTACAAATATGCTCTAGAATCTCTCTTGAACTCACAATCTCTTAGATACCATCCCATTTCTCTGTCTCCTTTATGCAAAATTTTTTATAAAGTGTTACATATATATGCCTCCATTTTATTGTATATCCTGTAAACCTAATTTGGCTTCTAGCCTCACTGAAACTTAGGAATAACATCAAAGACCTTCATATTGCCAAACCTGATAGATTCTTTACTTCCTTCACCCTCTTTACCTCTCAGAAGATTGGACAGTTTATCACTCACTTGATGCCTTTATGACACCATGTTCTCCTGGATTCCCTTCTATCACTCTGGTTTCTCCTCAGTCTCCATTGCTGGCTCCCTTCCTCTAGACAGTGCTTGATCCTCAGTGATCTTCTTTTCTCTCTTTATGCTTTTTTCTTAATTGATCTTATCTAGTCCCATGGCTTTAAATATCACTAACATCTTGTTAGCTCTCAATTTAGCATATGATATTTCTATTTGGTTAATAGGCATCTCCAATTAAACAAGACTATCTCTTCAAAACCTGAGCATTATTCTTGACTTCTTTATCTTTGTTCCATCAATCTACACCACTAAATAAATCTGTTGATTCTATTTCCTTCCTCAACCTCCTATCCAAACCACTTTGATTTCTTACTTGGACTTTCATAGTCATCTTCTCCTTCTATTTTTGCCTTCAAGAATCCATTTGCTTGACAAAGTGATCTTTTAAAACATAATTCAGCTCACATTGCTAAGATGCTTAAAGCTCTTCAATAGCTTCCTATGATATATTAAAATAAAAATTAAATAAAAACTTTTTAACCAGGGCCTACAAGGCCCTCTGTGATCCAGCTCTATTTATCTTTTCTTTTTTTGAAAAATATTTGTTTAGTTGTCAATGGACCTTTATTTTATTTATACGCAGTGCTGAGAATCAAACCCAGTGCATCACGAATACTAGGCAAGCACTCTACCACTGAGCTACAACCCCAGCCCCTATTTATCTTTTCAACTTCTCATTTCCTCCTTCCTTACTATACTCCAGCCACATAGGGCTTCTTTCTGCCTACTTGCCAAATTCTCCCTGTCTTCAAAGCCTTTGATCTGGTGTTGACTCTGCTTGGGATGCTTTTCCTCCTAATGGTTATGTAATTGGCTTTCTTGTAATTCAAAACTCATTTTAAATATCACTTCCTCAGAGAGGCTCTCTCCATCTAAAGTAGTTCTCCCCACTTCCACAGTTACTTTGCAGCTTATTATCCTATTTACATCCTTGATAGTACTTAGGTTTGTTTACTTATTTACTCTGTGTCTCCTTCATTTTAGTTCCTTGAGGGCAAGTATCTTTTCTTTCCTGCCACTTCTATACTCCTAGCATCTAAAACAGTTAACATATTGAAGGCATTAAATAAGCATCTGTTGTATAAAAGAAATGATTGAATTATTAACTACATACATATTTAGACTATAGTGACAAATGCTAACAGATGCCAACAATTGATAAATGCGCCTTTTTGGGGAAGAGCATTATTTTGAGCTTTGTTTGAGCACGAATCACGAAGCTTAGAAAGGTTTCCTGTTGTGCACTAATCATACACTATATATTCTCCTAGCCTATGATTTCCCTTTAGCAATATGTACCTAATTTCTTCCTCAGCAATTCTTATATGAAATACATAAGCAAGTTAATATTTTTACTTTATTCAAATTAATTAAAAGTCTCAAGCATAGAGTTGCATTTTTCAAAAATCCTCTCAAATGAATAACTTGGGTTGGTTTTCATTCTTCCCACTTAGTTGATATTTCTGAAACTTGATGTCAAGATCCTTAAGCATTTTATTTGAATGAATTTAACACCAGATGTTCAGCCTTTCAACCTTGGATTTTTAAAAGATGATCTTTTTTCTGTTTGGTATCAAATTATAGAGTTTTTTAAAAGAAACAAAGTGAAAAAATAAATTTCATCATATAAAAGAGTCATCTCAAAACATTTTCCCTTTTCAGAAATTCATTTTTTAAATACTATCCTCTAAAGCTCTTAGATTATTAGTAGCTGAAATAATAGAAGAATTATACTACTAGTATAAAATTTTCACATTAAACTACCTAATAGGGTTCAGCTATATATCTTAGGCCCTGCATAACATGCAGTCCAAATAAGAAATATAGGAATTTTTTTTACTAGTAGGATTTGTGTACATTTAAAATTTCAGGTTGATCTAAGTAAATTGTTCTGGAAAAATTTATTAAAATTTACTAACTACTGGATTTAAACTACAACTAAAAGAAAGTCATCTTTTTCTCCTTGTAACACATGGCTTTTTTAATTAGGTCTCTCAGTTTGTGTGCTGGCCACATTTGGCAAAGTCCAGTCCTCACCAAAAATAGTAACAACCTGCTGTTGATGGCAATCAAGCAGCAAATCTATTTTTGGCTTTAATATTTGAAACTCCAAATGCCAGATGCCATAGAACTGAACCTTAAATGGCATAAGTAAACTGGTCTGCTACTAAAACACAAAATATTAAGGATTGGGACTCTCCAAAACACCTCTTTATTCCAAAGCAATTATGGGGGAATTCATATCTAATATTGACATATGTAAAACAAAAAGAATATTAGAACTGAAACAGAGGAAGGGGGAACATGACATAACTTTGGTGTTTGTCCCTATTATTACTCTAAATGTCCTATTCTCAGAGTGTTTCCAGTTTTTGTTATTAATATATTTGTTACCTTACCTGTCTCTGAGTGTGCTGGGGCCTAGATAAGGATAGAGGTTTTCCTTAAGCTTTCCTTTGATGAGATGGTCCAGAGTCTCATGTAGGAAAGGCTGATGCTGGGTATATACATTTTCTACTCCCTAAAACAGGGGAAAATGGTTCTTATATCATTTTGGGAAAACTAGCAATATAACAGTTGATAATACTCATACTGGAAAAGGACATACACTCAATAGGATAGATTCAAATAGGTATTTTATAATATTTAAAAATTATTTTAATCTCCAGGTGTGGTGGTACACACCTGCAATCCCAGAGGCTCAGGAGGCTGAGGCAGGAGGATAGTGAGTTCAAAGCCAGCCTCAGTGATTTAGCAAGGCCCTAGGGAACTCAGCAAGACCCTGTCTCTAAATAAAATATAAAAAAGGGCTGGGGATATGGCTCAATGGTTAAGCACCCCTGGGTTAAATCCCTGGTACCAAAAAAAAATTATTTTAATCAAAAATGTAATCAGAAATGTTCCAATCTCATAAAAATACTACATTTAAAGCTAGCTATTATAAAAGAATTTAAAAACTGTAGTTGTTTAAATCTTTTATCATGTCTTTAATGCGTTTTCCTGTTTTGTGAAAATGTTAAATGACAAGTAAAGCGAGTGACAGGAAAGAACTATGTAGAAAAAGAGACTGTAAAGATTAGAATTACACATTTCTAGAAAAAGAAAAAAAAAAAACTTCAGGAAACATGAGAAAGGCTAGTAAATTAAAACTGATTTTTGACCATTAAAAAAAGTAAGTTAGTATTTTTAAAAGACCAAAAATGTTTGCTTTCTCTTTAATTTCCTTCAAAGAGAAACTATCTAAATCCCAAATTAAAAACAAATGAAGAGGAAAAATAGCTGTAACTAATAGAACTGTTCGTCCTTGTACTCTTGAGTACTTCCTGGAACTATCTTCAACTATTTCTTGCTTGGCTATTTGGTCCAGTGCGGATACTGCTCCAATACAGAAAGCACTGAAAGAAAGTTTTCAAGAGAATGTCTGATTTAATTTCATTCAACTGATCTAGTACTAAACCAGTGGCACTCATGAAGGTAATTTGAAGACCATAATCATTCACTCTCTGCCTTAGGGGCTGTGACTGTTTGACTGTTTCTCAGCACAGAAGAGATGTCTATACCTTCAATCCTTTGAGGAACTGTTTGGTAATAGCCACAGCATCTTTGGGGCTAAAGAGGTCACTTCCTCTAACCCGTTTACCACCATATTCAACAACTGCAGACACAAGCTATAAAAAGAAAAAAAAGAGAAATGATCTTTTATTGCTTAGGAATCAGAAAGTTCATTTAATTAAAAAATAACCTTTATTAAGGAAATGAAGACATGACAAGACAGAATTACACATTTCTATAAATAAAAACAGTATGATTTATCATTTGTTGGTACTAAGAATATGACAAAACTGGTAACTATTTAGTAGGTTCAATATATAAAATTGATTACCTTTCGATACTTGTCAGAAACACCTTTATTCCTGAGATCCACTATTAGTCCTGGCAGGCTGTTGCTGCTGTGTCGCTCATAGTGTAGAGCATACAGCATCACCAGGCGAGCAGCATCAAACTCTGTCACTTTGGGGTTCTGTAGGAGCCTCTTTACATTCTGAAGGAAGAGAGAACTGGTATTTATTCCCCCTTCACAATGAATGATCTCTTTACAGTGCTTTAGATTTAATAATTATTGAATACATCTGAATTCATGAGATGGCTAAAAAAGATATCACACAGGTCATACTGTCTCAACTATAGAAAATTAACTGCCTTTTGCTCAAGATAAGAATTAAATAAGAAAGTATATTCCCATTGTAATTGCTTTAGAAGAAAATGAATTTAATGGATAATTCCTGTTTTCTAATAACCCAAGTTGTCATTTCTTTGCTAAAATAAGGAACAGATACTATTTCCATTAGTCAATACAGCACATAACAGAATTGACCAGTTGACTTGCAACTGTATTACTTTCTCTTTGTGCTATTGATTAACCACTGAAGTGGAGATGAGTTGGTAGAATTTCTTAATCCCCAAGAAACATCAGAAGTAACAACATGTCTCAACTTGTTTGACAAGAGACATGAGTATGTAAAGCATGCAATCTCTAAATTGAGTATTTATGATCTTAAAGTGCAGATACAGACAGCAAAGGGAGCCAAAAGATGTTTAGATTTTTTCATTCTCACATTAAGGGTCTTCCATATGGTACAGATTTATATTTATTACACAGCAGAACAAATAATTCAGTTTAAGCCAAAAAATACTTTTTAAGTCCCATCAGGCACTATGCCAGGCATTGTTGGGGAAACACAGATGAGTTAGAGTCAACTTCTGTCCTCAATGTGTTCACAGACAATGAGGTAAAGAGGGGTGACATGAGTATAATCCATTCTGTAATAAAGTTTGTTTATTTAATGTACCTTAGCTTTATGAGAACAGTAAAAATGGAAATGGTATCAGTTTAACCCAGAAGGCATTTGATTTATATGCAGTTTTTCCAGCATGGACAGGCCTCCTGATGTTTAAAGAAGTTTTACCAAAATTTTAAGAGAGGAGGAAAAGAAAAGATGACAATCTTACAGAAGGATTTCTGCACAAAGGATCTGGTTTTGTAGCTTTAAGAGCTGCTGTACTTTCCACTATGTTAAACTATCTGGAGAAGGAGCAAGTGTAAATGAAAAGGAGGCAAAGATATTTCATTGTGTCAATCAAAACAAAACAGAATGACAACCAAAAATTGACTGATGAAGAAGGCTACCTCAAATGGTGTTTTTAATTTTGATGAAACTGGTCTCCATGAGAAGCAAATGTATTCAAGACTCTGGATCTTTGTTTTTCTTTTTGGGGTACCAGAGACTGAATTCACAGGCACTTGACCACTGAGCCACATCACCAGCCTTATTTTGTATATAATTTAGAGACACTCACTGAATTGCTTAGTGCCTCCCCGTTGCTGAGGCTGGCTTTGAACTCTCAATCCTCCTGCTTCAGCCTCCCAGGCTGCTGGGATTACAGGCTTGCACCACCACACCCAGCAAGACCTTGGACCTTCAGAAAACAAAAGCCCTAGGAATAAGGCTGCAGAAGGTGAACTAGCTGAATTTCTATGTGCAAATTCCAGTGGAGATTTAATTTGCTAACATTTTTATTATGATTGTCATTATTTTTATTGGTGCTCTGATTACAAAGTTATATAGATTTATTTTTTTAAAGTGATCTGCTTATAACCCTATCTTCACATAATCTGTTTATTTTTAGTGCATAATTTTGTAGACCATAAGAGTTTTCAGGAACAAATATGTGGTATCATAACAGATACATATGTATAAAAAACAGGCTGAAAATCAGTGCAATGGGGGGAAGTTAAGACAAAAATAAAGTACATCTGATTGTTGAGGAAACAGGAAAGACTTCATAAAGGAGGTGACATTTGCAAAAGACCTCAGAAAGTCAATAAAAGTTGGAATTAGTATAAAGGAGTGAAAGCAGTGCCATCATGAACAGGAATATGAAAATTAGAAAAGGGAATGTGAGAATGGCAAGAGACTTGGAGGGCACTAGATTCTGAGGACATAAAAACTACCCTTTGTATGGTACTTTATAATTTATAAGATGTTGTCCTACACATTATTTCTTTAATGTTGCACAACCACCATGTCCAATGTCTAAGAATTCTTCTGTATAGAATGAATAGGGACTAGGATAAAAATGGTGAGCGTCCCCAGAACCTCTCGAGTAGAAAGTTCTCTGAGAGGGACTCCTGTTGTTGCTTTTCTGGGTTAATATTTCACTACCATCATCCTTAAGAGACTAAAAAACAAGAAATTTCTCCTTTAGACCCATATTCATCAGAAATATTCTTAATATTTTCTTCCCTGTGTGGAATGTTTTCCACAGAACAGCCATGGAATATAGCTTCTTTAGAATGTCTGTTAGGGCTGGGGATGTAGTTTAGTTGGTAGAGTGTTTGCCTCACAAGACCAAGGCCCTGGGTTCAATCCCCAACATTGCCAAAAAAAAAAAAAAAAAGAATAGAATATCTGTTAAGGTGTCCTGTGTTCCACAATTTTCTACCATAATGTAAAAACATTACAGGGTACAATTTATTCATCAAGTACTTACATAAAATTTCACATATATTTTAATCCACTGGGCATAAATTTAAAACATTAAGAAACCCCACCTTGGAATCTCTGTTGTCACTTTTCTTACGGGCACAATGTTTCATTTCCTGCCCTTGCAGTCACTCACCTTTAATCTACTCGATTTCTGGCTGTCCTGTCTCTGTACTTTAAAGCAAATCTGAGATGAGATACCCAAGTAACTGTAAACCCAGATAATTGGCATGGAAACAGACCATTTGTAGTAATCAGTTAATACCCTTCCTGCTTGCTTCCTTCCTAATTACCTTCACTTGGAATCTTGACTCTTGGTTCTGAATCCCATTTAAGAATCCACTTCTATTTCTTGAGGTATAAATACCTACTGGTATTTAGATTCCCTGACTTGATTCAGCTCTCCCTTGAGGACTTTGCCCAGATCTGCCCTAGGATTACTTTAAGTAGATTAGTTTGCCTATTTTTGAGCTCTTAGAACACAACTCAGGGCTCAGGTCCATGATCTGGCTAGACTGATCTATTTTCTCATGAAAAGAAACCTGTAGGTACAAGTTGAGTTCTTTCTTGTCTTCCAGCTATATCAGTCCTTGAAAAAGCAAGGCTTTTTCTGTCTGACGTGATCCCATGCTATCTTTTGATTTTAAACTATCTCCCTCATGGCCACTTGACTCATCAACCTGACTGACAGTGGCATACGTTATAATGAGATTCCAGAGTACTAACCAGAGACAAGGAGGAAAAGAATTAGAAAGGCTTTAACTACAGAGCAGGTATGTGCCACATGGTAGTATTTATTTGTTGGAAATATAACTGAATTGCATAATTTTTTATTTAAAAAATATTTTTGGTTTAGATGGACACAATCCCTTTATTTTATTTATTCATTTTATGTGGTGCTGAGGACCGAATCCAGTGCTTCACATGTGCAAAGCGAGCACTCTACCACTGAGCCATGATCCCAGCCCATATAAATTTTTAAATTTCTCATTTCTCAATAAAATTTCCATAAGCTGCTGTGAGTGGGGTGCAAGCATGTAATCCCAGTTACTGGTTGGGGTGCAGTGTTGAGTAGTGATGGTTGTGGGGGGTGGAGGGTGGTTAGAGCCAAGGCAGGAGGATTGCAAGTTTGAGGCCAGCCTGGGCAACTTAGTGAAACCATTTCTCAAAAATAAAAAATAAAAGGGAATGGGGATGTAGGTCAGTCATAAAGGGCCCCTGGGTTCAATTACCACTACTGATGGATAAAATTTCCACAAGCCTTGCAACTACCAAGAGGGAAAAATACATGTCTCATAATGACAATAGATGAATAAAGAGCAAAGTAGAAAACTACTGTCTATTTAAGAAGATAGGATTCAAAAACTTTATCCTAGGGGGCTGGGAGGTTCAATCCCCAGCACCGCAAACAAAACAAAACAAAACAAAACAAAACAAAACAAAACAAAACAAAAAAAACTTTATCCTGAACTCTGACATTTGTGTAGGCCTAATCAAGAAACAGAAAAAGAAAAGCGAAAATACTGTCTTCAGAGGTCAAATTTCCAAAAGGAACTAACACTCACTCATAATGAGAAAACAATTATTTTCTAATATTTAAAGATTTTCCATTGTTTTTGCTGACTGCTTTTCGTTTTCTTCTATTAAAACTGATGAATTAGCACAGCAAAAAATCTTTTATGATATACATACATTATGCAAATTACAGATAAATTCAGTAGAGTATCCTTTTTTTTCCACTTAAGTTTAACCTAAAGAACAAGATTTCTTCCTTGCTACCTACCATCACAATAATATAGTAAAACAGTTAATGAATAAGTAATTAAAATAAAGATGGAAGTGTTCAACATGTTGATCTGATAAAAATGAGTGATCTAATACTCTAAAAGAACAGTGTTGTACAACAATAAAAAGCTTATTTAGGAAAAATGATAGAAAGTAGTCAGAACCCAATACTACTGACTGATAAATACATGTGAGAGTCAGTATTCTTTTTTTTTTTTTGTACTGGGGATTGAACCCAGGGGCACTCCACCGCTGAGTCACATCCCCAGCCCTATTGTGTATTTTATTTAGAGACAGGGTCTCACTGAGTTGCTTAGGGCCTCGTTAAGTTGCTGAGGCTGGCTTTGAACTCTTGATCCTCCTGCCTCAGTCTCTCAAGTGCTGGGATTACAGGCGTTTGCCACCATGCCTGGCTCTTTTTTCTTAACGACTAGCTAACATAAAATTTAGCTTCCTAGTAGGTCTCCTGAGGGTCAACATTATTTCTGAAATACTGATTAAGTGGTGGTTTAGAGGAAAAAAGGATTATTTTACTCTTAATTGATCAAAGTAAAATAATCCAATGTGTTCCAAACAGTTTTATTATAATTTTACAGAAAAACCTTTCTGAAATCAGGAAGAAATCCAAAGTCATCTGTGGACTAAAAAACATGTCCTGAAAACCAAAATGAAAATACAATGTACCATCAAATAATATTATGCTTTATGGCGACAATATTTATTGAAAATTTTAAGTACCTAGTACATATTTAGTGTTTTACATGTACTAGCACATTATACCCTCACCAGTCTTTGAGTTACGTACTCTTATTTTCTCGTACTTATAGATAAAGACTAGGGTTTACGGTAGTTAATAATTATTTTCAAACTCAAGTCATCAAAGGTTCAAGCTTTTAGGCAACATTCTATATTGCTTCAAATTGCTCCTCATTTTTCTAACAAATATTTATTGAGTTTTTAACCATGTGTCATTAACAGTATGATTTGAGATCTTTCATGCAAGATCAGGAAAAAAGGATATAAAATAAATCAGTTCCTCCTTCCAAATAAAATGCTGTGATATGATAACATGGGTGGGACTATGGGGGTGGGGTCAAAATTGCTCACTTTCTGGAGATGTTTCTTTTAATGATATGAAAAATCTTCATTACTATCAAATTAATCTCTTTTAAGAATGGATGTGCTTCAATAGTAGTACACTGCACTTTGGTTCTGGTAAAATTCTTTATAAATCATATTTTTGTTAACTTGTAGGATAGAATTGGCAGCAATTTATAGGTTAATTTTTTAGCAATATATGAGCTTTTCTTTTTCTAACCATGATATGCTTACTATTCAATAAAACAACCCCATCTCTACTCAAAAACCTCAATTCATTACTTCATGATGTATTATTCTCTAAGGTCAAGTCAAAGAATGCTATAGCCATTTAGGGATCAGGCCCCTGGCATCAACTTACTATCAAACAAAAGTTCTCTTTATAGACTATTTAAATCATGTTGCCAAAGAAATTCTTTATGGTGGGAGAGTCCAAATCTACTGCTTACTGTAAAACCCTAATATCCTGGACAAGAAAGTCTTCAAAAGATAAGTTTTAGAAATATAAAGTAGATCATAAATAGAGTTCATATTTTAAAAATATCTACTTTTAAAGTGAACAAAGTTTCAAAGACAGAATTACAATAACTTTTTCTAACTGATTTCCATACGGTAGAGAAATACAAATAAAGACACTAAAATTGGCTAGTGATAAAGTTTCATTTTTTTTTCCTTTCCATACTGAGGATTGAACCCAGGGGTGCTCTACCTCTGAGTTACACCCCCAACCCTTTTACAATTTTATCTTTGAGACAGGTCTCTCTAAGTTGCCCAGGCTGGTCTCAATCCTCCTACCTCAGTCTCCCAAGTTATTAGGATTATAGGTATGTACCATTCACACCTGGCTAAATTTGATTCTATTCTTTTAAAGAGAAAAGTCAAGTGATAAACATAAGAAAATTTAATTTTAGTTATAGGACAAAGTTTTATTTAATAAGAGGCAGAAAACTCATTTTATTGAGATAAAAATAGGAACACTTCTATTAGGCATATAAAATAACTAAAAACTAAGATTAGTGGGGTTGTTTAAAATAAATTGGCAAAGTTAAATAGATTTTAATACATTTTTACAAAGAATTAAAAAGAATGAGACTTTAGGTTCTGATCTGTCTCTGAGATACATGGTTAAGTTAAAAAAAAAAATGCAGATTTCTGTGTCCAGTATGGTAACATTTGAATTAAACACACACACACACACACACACACACACACACACACACACAGCCTTATACGCACATGGAGTAATGGAAAGGATTCATATGAAACTATTAACACACTCAATTTTTACTATACATCTCTTTTACCAAATACTTACACATTCTATTTAAGAAGTTTAAAGTTAAAACACTATTAAAATAATGCCAGTCTAAACAACAGAGTCCTTTGTGAAGACTTAGAAACACAGGGACAAAATAAAACAACCATAGAGAAGCACTTTACATAAAAATAAAATATAAAGCAAACAGTAACTTTATGATTTTCAAAATGATGGTGTTTTCTGAGAAATCCTGATAAACACTTTAAAAAGTTAAAATCAAAAACTAAAAATTTCAACAAAGATCTTGATGTAATAGAGTACCCATAGGTGGGTTTCCTTCTTTTGATTATACCATGCATAAAAATACTATGCTTAGAGGAAGGTGACCAAGATTTACAAAGCAACTATCATATGTGAAGCATTTCATGAGCACACTGAATATTCATAACAATCTGAAAGTTTGGAATCACTATACTTGATGGTTTGACAAAGTAAGAAATTTTTCCCCAAAAACTTTGGCAAGTAGAGATAAGATACTATCTAGGACAGCCTGGCTCCAAAGCCTGTGATGTTTCCTATATACCAGATCGGCTTTATTTTATGAAATCAAGTAAAATTGCAGTGGGGAAAGTAAGAAACTAAGTTTTAGCATATAAAATCCTATTATTGAGGAACTATGCTTCTTACAGGCGGCTTAGGAATGATTACCTCTCAAAGGACTCTTATTCCTAAATTACTTGTTGGTGACACCAGATTTTGTTATTACTCATGAACCTTGGAATTACCTCTGATTTGTTCTTTCACTCCTTATATCCAACCTGTCATTTAATTGTTTTCTCCCTTTGCAATGTCTCTTAGATTTTCCCCTTACTATCCATTGTTATTAATATCACTATAAGTCTATAAGCCTCTGTTTTTCCACCTGTAATGCATCCTTACTAGATTAAATTTCCTAAAATACTGCTTTCATAACATCAACTTTCTACATAAGATCCTGTACTGGATCTCTGCCTATCTCAGCAAATATAAACTCCCCTTCCAAGCTTCTTTATAAATGGTTCCTGTTTATCAATTCAATTTTATCTTTGCTTTTTCTTTCACACCCACTCTCAACAAGTCAAACTGTTCATTATTTCCTGCATACTTCTGCATCTTTTCTTTTGCTGTTATTCCTGACTGAAATCCTCCTCTACATTCTATTCATTCTTTATGGTTCATCTTAATATTGCCCTCACTAAGAAAGTACTCCTAATAACCTAAAATCCTATTACAGTTAGTATCACAATTTTGACTTGATTAAATACTATCTTGAAACATTTTTTTCTTATGTTTTAGTTTTGTTTCTTCAAGTAGACTATATTGAGGTCAGGGTCTAATTATGTCACTTTTCTTCTAAAATCCTCTGGTACCTCTCATCATTTTAACATTAAAGCCCAACCTTCTGCCAATGACCATCATTGGCCCTAATCTATCTTTCTAGTTTATCTAAAACCTCTCCTCAGCTTGTATTCTACATTAGTTCCATTGAATTATTCTCTGTTCATACATACACCCTCCATGCTTGCATACTCACTGCTGAGAATGTTCCTCCCTTTGCTCTGCTTGGTGCACTCTTACTTATTTAGCTGTCCAGACCCAGTTTTCATGTTACATTTCTCTAGAAGGCTTTAAGAAGCCTCATCTTTGTATTTCCTGTGTACTTTCAGACTCTTGTAAATACCTCTGTCATAGCACTTACTGTTGCATGATATTACAGTTCCTTACCTCCCATTATGTGAGTAAATTGAAGAAAGGGATGGTATCTTATTCATCTCTGTAGCCCTAGATCCTCATAGCAGTATGTGCATATAGGAAGCAGTCACATATTGTGGAATGAAAAATAATCTTCAATAATTTTTTTAAAACTTAGATAAGTATTTTATCTTTCAAGGTCTTAATAACCCTGTGAAACAAGTATTATTATATCTATTTTACAAATGAGGAAACTGGCTCAGAGATTTAAATCAATAGCTCCAGGTCATAAAGCCAATAAGATGTAAACCACATACTAAAATCCAGATCTTCTGATTCTAGTCTACTGCTCTTTCTAATTAACTAGGCTGCCCTCATAAATACTCAATTAACTGACTGAACCTTGGGGACTGCATTTTGTACTTCTTTTGTCGCTCTTATTATATATCTTTCTTAATGGTGTTCATTTGTGTTCTTGTCTTAATTTCTTGTTAAATGAAATTCCATGTTGATGAAGAAGGATTACTTGCCTTTGTATCTCTTGCTCTGCCTGGCACAGTGCCTTACACATAGTGGGTGCTCATCAAATTGGACTGACCTGAAGAGCACTAGAATGGTCATTTTGACAGGCCAGTTCTTGCTCAACCTCTGAAACCTCCAGCAGATTCCGCTCACTGACCAACCGAGACAGTTCTCCGACCACTGTCACATGCTTTGATACAGTCCCAGACATCTTCTTAAACTGTGGATAATTCTCAACAAAGGCCTGCCATGATAAAACATCAATGGGAGAGGTTCTGTTATTTTTTGATGGCGAATAGACAAATGTGAAGAAGGAATAATTAAAAAAAAAACGTCAGGAGTTGTTTTTCTGCACAGGCTCAGGCACCTACAGCTCTCTATCACATAGCATTTTGTTATGCTTGAGAGAAAAATTGATATATGTCAACAGACTAAGTCTTTAAAGAATACAAATATGACTGAACAACGGAAAGAAGCACATGGCTTATTACGAACTTCTCACTATAGTGTTTACTAAAGAGAGACATTACAGAAAATGTCTCAACCAAATCAATTGAATCAAGGTAGATATCACACCCAGAAATTCCAGGAATCTTGTTCACATGAATAATTCCACAGTGTCACATGTGAGTCACCCGTGTATATATTCAATTTACCTTCATGTCTGCTATTGATTCTAGTTTTTGCTGTTCTTTTGGTTTCTTCTTCTGAAAGTCTTCCATGAGATTCTTTATATTGCTACCAATCTCTGCAAAGTTCAGGTACATATTCTGTGAAAAAAGAAGGTGGAAGACAGTTCATCAACTAGTCTTTCAGATAGTTTAAAAGAAGTGAAAAAGAATCCTGAACACAAAACTGAAGGGCAAATTCCATTTTAATTACCAAATTTGGATATTAGCCAGGATACCAGTGATGAATACCATTATTATTCTCACAAAAAAACACTGGAAGTGAGGGAAGTAAATAACTATGTGATCTCTATGGGAAAAAATACTGTTAAAGGATCAGAATCCAAGTCTTTTACGTTCTCTTGAGATGCAACTTATCTACAGTATGCTTCTATCATTTTTTTGCATGAAATCCCATACCTGTCCCCATTCTAACAAGTCAATATTGACCTTCTCACATTAAAAACAAACAAAATTTAAAAATTTTAACACCACCTACATTAGCATAGAATTCATCATTTTCAGCAGATAGAACCACCTCTCTTAAGTCTTTACTAATCCCCGGCACTCTGGAAAGATCAATCCGATTGTTGTTTATGCCTAGTAGTTCATGAACCATGGCCTGATATGTCCACTAAATAAAGAATTAAGACAAAAAAATTGGTTACTGACAAAACATGGATATAGTACATATTCAGGAAAATAAGTAAAATTGATAACATTCTTAGTTACTAGTCTGCTTTACATGAAGATTCTCTATTTTGTTCAAATTTTATTAATAGTTTATGCTATAATAAGCATTAAGACTGTCATTTTAATTGGTTAAACACCCACAAGTCAAAATACTTTTAGATTTCACACTTCTGGAAGAAAGACAACAAGATTAATATTCTTGATAGAAAGAAAACAAATTATATTTATCATTAGCTCTAATTTTTGCCTGTGAATTAAAGAGTATATTTTTGGCTTCACAGATAGGGCTATATTGGTACTGCAGTTACAAGCTGTGCCATTTCCTGTACGCTTCTGTGGTTTTTCTGCAGCATGAGAAGTGTGTTCTTGCAGATCTGAGTGATGCTATATTTATCCTGGGAACACTAATATTATCAGAAAAAACCTTATGAGTTGGTCAAAACTGGCATATTCAGACCTGACTCTGAATCCATTTTGTTTTATATTTTTACCTAGTATAAATTACAAAGAAGATTATTTCCTAAAAAATGTAATTTATTTGGTAAAACTGGAAAGGAGAAACTCCCAAATTTTGCCTTATCACCACTAATGGAGAAATGGATTACTTTTTGTCACAAATCCATAACATACAACTAAGTATTTTTCAGCATATTATCTTTTAAATCTAGAATTCAAATACTAGAAATATTTATATAAATACATTTTAGCTTAAACAAACTAGATTTATTAATAAATAATTTATGAATTAATAAAAGAAGGCGCTTTATTTCCTAAAACATTTGCCAAAGGAACCCTTAAAAAAGCAAGTTCCATTGGTATTTAAAATAAATACAATGTAATGTTTTATGCTTCAATGGACAGGATTCTGTATGTGGTTCTACCACACCACTTCACTCTGTAATTAAAATTATGTGTTTTCTGCTTTCCTCATTGGACTATGAGCTTTTGAAGGCAGAGACTCTCTGTCTCTTAACCTTTTATCTCCAGTATTTAGTTTAGTACATGGCACCTAACAGATTCTCAGTGAAATTTATTGAATAAATGGTTGCTTTACTTTATGAGACACAGTTATAAGCACTTATTTTCTTTCTAATATTTTAAATTATCAAAAGTTTCTTTAGTGAACATATATTACTTTCAGTTTTAGAAATACAGGATTATCTTATACTATAAAGAAGTTTTTTTCCACAGTCACAGATTTCCCTTATTATAAGCTGGGCAGAAACTGAAACAGATTCTGCCTTTCCTTATAAATCTAAAGTCACTATTCACAGAGCATCTACTAAGTGCAAGGAACCATACTTTTACTTGAAGGAGAACAAACAATGGTGAGACAGTTTGCCTTAACAGAACATGTAATCCAGGGAAGGGTAAAAACAACAAAAGACAGAACTCAGAAAGTGCAGCACCAAATGTAATAGAGACACAAAGCTCTACAGTGATTTTAGGGAGAAAAGAACCTGTCTGAATGAAAGAATAGTCTTCAAGAAGATGTTATATGACTTATATGGTTTTAAGGCAATAGATTTTGATAAATGAAGATGGGAAGAGAAGGTATTCCAACCATTCCAGAGTTTAGACAGTGGTCACAGAAAAAGCAATATGTCAAGAAACCATGTGCCTTCTATGTAACAGGGAGCTATCAGGGTTTTTTTTTGCTCTGCTTTGTTGTTTGTTTTGGGGGTACCAGGGATTGAACTCGGGGCACTTGACCACTGAGCCACATCCCCAGCCCTATTGTGTATTTTATTTAGAGATAGGGTCTCACTGAGTTGCTTAGCACCTTGCTTTTGCTGAGGCTGGCTTTGAACTGGCGATCCTCCTGCCTCAGCCTTCCGAGCTGCTGGGATTACAGGCATGCACCACTGCGCCCAGCGAACCATCAGTTTTATAGGTTCAGCACGCACTGCTAAGGCTCTTATATGCCAAATTCAGGGGTGTGTGTGTGTGTGTGTGTGTGTGTACGCACGTGTGTGTTTTAATCCAGCAAGCAGATGGGAACCAATGAAGATTTTTAAGCCAGAAGTAATAGGATTGGAACTGGTCTTTAAGAAAAGTAACTGTGCTTTGGAATATATTAGAGTGAAAAGAAATTAAAAGAAAGGAACCAAACAGATGACTATTTCAGTATTCTATACTAAGGCAACAGCAATAATAATGGAAAAGAGCAGACAGAAGGCAGCACTGGAAATTAGAATCTATGACTAGGCAAAAATAAATAAACAATGGAAGATCAACAGAGGAGAAGAGGGAAAATAAGGGGAGGTAGGAGGGAAGGGAAAGGGATGGGGGATGGGTATTAAAATAAAATTCATTACATGTATGTTTTATCAAAATTAACCCACATATTACATATATTTATAATGCTCTAATAAAAACAACAACAAAGAAACACAAACAAAAAAGAATCCTTGATTAGGGGTGGGAGTAGTGGCAGAAAGAGATAGGAAGGATGAGGCAGAAAGGGAGTGACTGTGACTGTAGTTGAAAAAACAGTAATACCAAAACACCAAGAAATACAAGGCAAAAAACAAGAATAGATTTTTAAAAAGGAGGCAAGTAGGATGGACCATGTTTGCAGTTTGATGAATATCACTTTAAAATTATCCTTGTATTATGCTAAGAAAGGGTTCTGCACCTGGTTAAGCAATGGAGTGATGGCATCATCGCAGCGATCTAAAATAAGTAGTAATGGAGGAACCTCTGTCCGCCGGAATTCAAACAGCTCATATTCTTTAGTTATTACTTGCTGTAGGTAAGAGAGAAAGAAGGTTTAGACAACCAATTAGGTATAGACAGAGATGATAAAAATAGGAAATTAATAAATAAAATCACTTTCTGCAGTTCTTCATACCTTTACAGGCCTTTCATAAAAGCATTTAAAACTTTACAAGTTTTTTTTTCAACTTTATTAAGTTTTGCAGCATATTATTTAAGAGCTTAGGACTTGAAACTCTACTTTACCAGTTGTTTATCTGGACTCAAAAAAGTTAAAACATTTGTGAATGTTTGTTAGGTTGAATCCAAACTTAGCTTTAATTTACTGCTTTACTTCTTTGCCAGTAAACCTAACACATCATCATCCCCTTGGTTGTAGAGAAAATATTCCAGATAGTTTCTAAACACAATAAGGAAATGAATGGCCTTGATGTTTTGGAACCAGGGACAGGGAATGCTGTACCTTTACACATTCTGCAAGTCTCTTTGCTGCCTCTGATGAAAGTTGATAACGAATCATGGGACACTTTTTCAGAGATAAAAGGAGAGCTGTCAGTCCTTGAGTTGTTCTGGAGAGCTGAGCTGGATCCCAATTTCGACCCTTTTTGTTAAAAATATACATTCAGAGAAAATATTTTATTTCTCTTCCAAGTCCAATTTCTTGCTGGATTAACTCCCACCTGATAAATTATTTTTTAAATCCTTTCCTTTCATACCTGACAGCAACCCAAAATATTGAGGGAAAACAAATGTGGATTCACAGCAATGTAATCACCATAAAATTCCTGTAAATAAAGCATCAAGATCAGTCATTCCACAAATTCCATCAAGCAGAAATATTTTTATATGTGATACAATACTATGATATAAAAAACCGGTAAAATACAGGTATAAGAGAGATACAAAAATGTTCAAATAAAAATTGAGTAGCAATAGTCAGTGTGGTAGAATTAAAATAATTATAAACCACCAGCAATAATGATAAACATAAAAAAAGCTGTAGTGGTATACACCTTATATTTCTGGAGACCTCCATGTACTCACAAATAAGTAAAAATAAAACACTGCTATAGGATATACAATGTTACACTAAGATTAAAAAGAACTTTGTTGTCTAATGCATTCCTTTTTTTTTTTTTTTTTGTTTTGAGACAGGGTCTTGCTAAGTTGCTTAAGGCCTTGCTAAGTTGCTGAGGCAGGGTGGTACTGAACCTGTAATCCTCCTGTCTCAGTCTCTCAATCCATTGGGATTATAGGGGAGGGGCACCGTACCTGGCTAATGTATTCTCATGAAGAAGAATATGATTTAAAATAGGTCATTTGAAAAATTCATTTATCAGCCAGGCATGGTGGTGCATGCCTGTAATTCCAGTAACTTGGGAGGCTGAGACAGGAGGATTGCAAATTTGAGGCCAGCTTCAGCAACTTAGTGAGACCCTGCCTTAAAATGAAAAACAAAAAGGGCTAGGGATGTAGCTCAATGGTAAGTAACCTTGGGTTAAATCCCCAGTACCAAAAAAAAAAATAATAATAATAATTCATTTATCACCTAGCAATTCTTCTGAAAAATTCAAAACTAGTTTATTTGTTGCCCCTGAAGACAATATTTTCCACTTAGGTGATAAATATATTCAAACTTTTGTGATAAATGTATTTAAGAACACTAAAGAATTCAAAAAGGAAAGGTAATACAATATGTCTTAATGTGATTTATTATATAGCATGCAGAATAAATGCTTAGGAGTTTCCAAGTTTTAACCTAATGACAAAAGTCACTCATTACCTCCCACAGAATAATAACTACAAATAGAACTTTAAGAACTTTAACAATCTTTCTTGTTATTCTCTCCCCATTAACCCAACCTGTTGAACATTCTTATAGTGTGGTTCATAGGACATACTTGACTGTCCCAATCCAGTGAAACTCTTCCTACCGATTCATTGGCCCACTCTCCTTTACACTTAGTCCTTCAATTGTTCCTATCCAATTTGATATCTCTTCTAAGCTTTCTGAAGATAAGTAGAGTCTGGCATATTTATTCTGTCTAACCAATAGCTTCCCTTATTTTGAGGCAGCATCTTCCTTACTTTTAGACAAGAATCTTTTAAAAAGGCCAATAAAAGACATGTGTTACAGGACCAACATGTTTACCTGAACCTCAGCCACAACTTCCTGTTCATCAGCTTCAGCTAATGACTTCACATCACTCTTGCTGATCACATTACTGAAATCTGAAACAGACACATAAGTGTGGGTGTCTCAAAAGAGATTATCTCTGCAGCAATAAGACATAAATGGGTCTGAGAGTTAAAGCTTAATGAATAAGCAATGTTTGATATATATTGTGGTACATGTCAAACCACACACCTTCAAATTGGAATGAGAAGCATAAAGCATGTTAAATGCGTAAATTCATAACAATACTAAAAAAGGGGGCTATCATTGGAGGATACTAGAGAACCAAGTTATTATATTGAAAATAACAAAGGGAAGGAAATAAGCTCTTATCCTCCTTTATATGTAGAAATTGTACCAAATAATAAATGAGGAAACATTTTCTTTATGGAAATATTCCATCTAAAAACCAAAGAAAGAATGTTAACAATTAGAGTTTCATTAATTTTCCCAACCCTTAATGAATCAATAGATGGATCTAAGCATTGTTTATCTACAGCTGCTAGTATCACAAGAAGAAACACCCAATGAAACTATACCACATCACTTAAGTATTCTTGCCAAAAGGAAACTGAAACTTAATCTAATTAAGGCTCTATATCCACCCACAAATTTATAGGTACAAGGATAGAAGAACATTTTAAATTGCAAGGAACATGTAAAACTACCCCTACAGGGATACAATCAGCAAGATCCAGGCTGAGGAAAACTTAGTTTCTTCAATAAATAAATTGAATGGAAGGGAAGAGACCTACAGAAATTAAAGAGATTCAACATATTGAACAATAGCAATGTGTGAACTTTATTTTGATCCGGATTCAAACAAAAAAGACAAGAGAGAATTTGAAATTTGATCACTGAATGAGTATTTGAAAATAGAAAGGAATTATTTTTCATTTTTTATTTGGTTATAATACTAGTATTTTAAAAAATGACTCTGTATCTTTTAAAGAGTCATACCGAAATACTTATGGATGAAATGTATGACGTCTTAGATTTGCTTCAAAATAATACTGATGGAGAAGGTGTTAGCACAGCTAAAACAGATTGGGCATGGTTCAATAATTGCTGAAATTGGATGATGGGTACATTGAGATTTGCTATACTGTTATACATTTGAAAATTTTCATAATAAAAAGATTTTTAATAAGAGGAAAAGCCTGTTATACAATAGATTTAATAGAACTAAAATATACCAAAAATTAAGAAATAAGATGAACAGAAGGCCAGTTTAAAGTCAATATAAATTGTGCTGAAAATTTATAATGAATAAAATTACTATATAAAAATGTATCTTAACAAATAAAATTTTGAAACTGAGGACTCTCTAAAAATTTCAAGTCTATTTTTTATACATTTAGTATTAACTAATATAATTTTTTTCTTCTGCTTCATAATTATATCCCAAATTAAAGGGCCTTTAGAAGGAGAGTAAATACTAGATTTATTATTATTAATCTCAATTGTTGCATGAAAGAACTCTCTTTAGAGGAAACAAGGGTCTTTTGCCACATGACCTCATTCAATTTTTAGCAGAGATTTAGTAAAAGAGTGTTTTTATTATATATCCAATCAAATGTGGCAGCACAGAGAATATGAATATGCACAGATATTCCCTATGCTGCCATATATATACATATATACATATATATGTTGCACACACATATATACAAAAATATATATGTAGATTTTATTTATATATATAAACTGACTAAGGACCTAGCTTGGGATCATACTAAAAAATGCTGGAAATAAAATACAGAGACAATACCAAATGCTTGAGAGGATGCAAAGAAACCAGATCACCAGTATAATGCTAGTGGAAATGTAAAATGATGTAGTTATTCTGGAAAACATTTGAAAGTTTCTTAAACACTATAAACATGTAACTACCATATGACCCAGCAATTGCATTCCTAGGCATTATTTATCTGAACAAATGAAGACTATATTCACATAAAAACCTGTATAGTGATGTTTACAGTAGCTTTATTTGTAGTAGTCAAAACTGGAAACAACTCAGATATCCTTCAATGGTGAATAGCTAAATAAAATGTATAGTGGATACTACTCAGCAAAAAAAAGAAATGAACTGTTGATACACACAACAACTTAGATGAATCTTCAGAGAACTATGCTGAAAAAAAGCCAACCCCCAAAGTTTACATACTGTACGATTCCATTTATTCCACACTTCTGAAATGACAAAATTACAGAAAGGAGAACAGAACAGTGGTTGCCAGGATTAACAAGGGGGTTAAGGTAGGAAAGAAGTGGACATGGCTCATAAAAGCCCAATATGAGAACCTTATGGAGACCGAAATGTTCTGTAGCCTGAATGTATCAATATGCTGGTTGTGATATTCTAGCACTGTCATGTAAGATGCTACAATAGAGGAAAATGGGTAAAAGATACATAAGACTTCTGTATTATTTTTTACAACTGCATGCTCTCTTTGTCAGTTTTCCGCTGCTAATAATATAATACCACAAACTGGGTAAATTATAAGGAAAATCAGTTTATTTTGGCTCATGGTTCTGGTCCAAAGATTAGGGCAGCATCTGTGGTTGGCTTTCCTGCTGATATCATCCTGAGGCAGTGCAAGGCATCACATGGTGAGACAGAGAGACCTAGCTAAACTAAGCTTTTATAGCAGATCCATTCAAATAACACTTTAACACTTCAATCACATAAATGGATCAATTACCTCTTAAAGTTTCCACCAATTACTTCTTAAATTTTCCTACCTTTTAATATAACATAATAGGGATTAAATTTCAACATGAATTTTGGAGGGGACAAACCATATTCAAATCATAGCACATGTAAACCTACAATTATTTCAATATAAAAAGTTTAATTAAAAAAGAAAACCTGCAGGGGCAATGGCCCATGACTATAATCCCCAAAACTGGGGAAGCTGAGGCAGGAAGAGTTTAAGTCGAGGGCAACTTTGCAAGACCGTCTTAAAATAAAAGTAAAAATGTCTGGGGAAATAGCTCAATGGTAGAGCACTGGCTTAGCATTTGTGAGGCCCTGGGTTCAATCTTCAGTACTACAAGAAAAGAAGAAAGAATGAAAGAAATAATGGAAGGAAGGAAGGAAGGAAAGGAGGGAAGGAAGAAAGAAAGAAAACCTGTGACTATTAGCCCTATACAAAAATGAGGATGAGAGACTGGCAAAATAACCTATTTTTACTTCTTGGAGTGTTGCAAAGGGCCAAATGAAATAAAATGAGACAACTCTATGAAACACACAGTCTTATTACAAATGTTACTTCTGGGTATCATTATTAAAGAAAATATGTATGCTTTATAGTCTAAACCCTAAAGTTCTAAAGCCTTTAAGTTATCTTTAAAACCTCTCCCATCTACAATTAAAAACAAAAAGTAAAAGAAAAGAAAAGGGCTGGGGATGTAGCTTAGTGGTAGAGTGCTTGCTTCACATGTGTGAAGCACTGGGTTTGATCCTCAGCACCACATAAATAAATAAAATAAACGTATTGTGTCCATCTACAACTAACAACAACAACAACAACAACAACAACAACAACAACAACAACAAAAAACCTTTCAAAATGCCCTGCTTACTGTTAAGTAAGTTAAGTGAATGTTATTTGCTCTTGGTTTTGGAAACATTACCAAATAGGCTATACCTACTCTACAAAGATCAATAATGACATCTAGAGGAGAACAGATGTAATTTCCACAGCAGAATGTATTAGATCAGAAAAATTCACATAAATTGTACATACAGCAAATGTAAACCTAGTTTACTTCATAGTTTCCCTATACACCCCCTACCCAAAAAGGTATGCACATAAGAGATAACTTCCTGATGGTTTATACTTTCAGACATTACATAAAATGGCAAAGAGAAGTGGGATGTTTTTGTCTGGTATGTAAAGGTAACCTCTGGTTTTCTAACAAACTCAAGTAACAAACTCTCCCAAATAAATCAGGTTCTATACCTCAATTAATAAGTGAAAAATAGTAATAAATATTCATTTTGTTTTGATGAAGGTGGAATGCAAAATTTGGCTAGTTACAACTTTTGACTTACTAAGCATCTTAAAAAAAATTTTTTTTTGAAGTTGTAGATGGACAGAATGTCTTTATTTTATTTGTTTATTTTTAATGTGGTGCTAAGGATTATTGAACCCAGTGCCTCACACATGCTAGGCAAGTGTTCTGCCACTGAGTTTCAGCCCAGGTCCCTTACTAAGCATCTTGAAAGGCAAAGTGAAACTTAAAATTCTTAATCAAGGCAATTAATGAATGGAAACCATATTTAGTTCTCTGAAAGAGAATGCTGGTCACAATACTTATAGTATTTCAAAAGAACACTAAATAAACTAGACTCCTATAGTGATGAATTCAATGAACTTGATATGAAGTGTTCAGAGGAACACACTAGCTGGGATGTAAGTACATGATTGAAAAATTGAATTAACATACTCACAAATAAAATATATACTATATTTGGGTCTTCGAAGTTCCTGAATCAGATAATCCACATTCTCCTAGAAAATAAAGAGCAAACAAATTTTGAGGAGAGTTGCTTAAGTAAAAAAATAACAAGCATTATCCATTCATTGATTTACTGAGAGTCTACTGTATGCTGAGATTGAGACTGTATATATGCTGGGCATTGAGGGCTGGGGACAAAAAGAGCTACATTAAACATAATGATCAGAATCATACATGATTTAATATCATATGCATAATATTAATTAATGTTAAATATTAATTAGCTGAGTTATCTTGGCCAAATTAAATATATAAAGGACACATATTGAAATACAACATAAAATTGATAATAATTCTTCAAATTTGCCTCAAGTTGCTTGTCTATAAATTGTATTCGTCTGATGAAAATTTCATCCAGAACATCGAAATGTGTCAACAACATTCAAGAGAAAATATAGTTAATTATATTCACTCTGGCTTTTAACTTATTGGACCTACGAGTCTGAACAATTAGCAATATTTGTAAACATTTGCAAATAGCAGGCAAAGACCTTTTCGATAATTGTATTATTTTAAAATGAGTGTTAGAAGTGAAAAATGATTATTTTTATATGGTTGAAATATGAGAATTCCAATTATAAAAGATTAGATTGCATGCTTTTTTAATGAAAGAACACATAAATTTCACTATAAATTAGGCCTCCAAAGTAAACATGACATATAATTTTTGAATTTTAAAAAAATATTACATTTACATACAATATTAAAATTAGTTTAAGAAATGCACATTGTAGTTGGGCACAATGGTGCACACCTGCAATCCCAGTTGCTCAGGAGGCTGAAACAGGATTGAAAGTTTGAGGCCAGACTGGGAAATTCAGTGAGATCCTGTCTCAAAATGAGACTGTAGATTGTAGAATATAGCTCAGTAGTAAAGAGTCCTGGGTTCAATCCCCAGGACCGCAAAACAAAACAACAAAAAAGAAATGCACATTGCTTATTAAATAGGAAAAATTTAACTATCATTTAGATTTAAAATGAATTAAAAATTAATTTTGTGATATAATCTCAAGAATTGTTCTTAAAACTACTTTAAACCTGAAATTACTTCCTTATAATATGCTAGATAAAAATGACAAAGTCTGAGAGTTTGAAAGAAAATATGTAACTGTGAATGATATTTTCTCATTAAAATGTAGGAAATAATGAACTTAATGATTCTTTAAGATCACTTTCAAACCAAAATTTCATGAGTACAAATATGAAACAATTGGAAACCACCATAACACAACATGCATTCATTAATTCAGCAGCTATTTAGAGTGTCCACTATGAGGGACATAAAAGTCAGAAAAACAGATAACATCTCTGCTGTCATGGAGCTTACTGCTGGTGAGACAGATATTAAGTAATTATACAAACCATATAACTTAAATCATGACAAGTGATGAGAGAGAAAGATGGGTGCTGGAAGTTCTTATGAGAGGAGAGTTTTACTTGGTCAGGAAGGCCAGGAAGTTTGTTTAAGGAGGTGAAGAAGTTCCAGGCAAAGGGAGGAGACCATGCAAAGGTCCTTTGGTCTGATGGAACAAGGGGAATAGAGTGAACTAAAAGATTAGTGTGGCTAATGCCACACTAAATTAGTGCAGGGTGTAAAAGGGGAAATAGTTTGAAATAAGGTTGGAGATATTGTAGGATTTAGACCCACATTGGGCCTTGCAGAAAACCGGAAGGAGTTTTGTTTTTATCATAAAAGCTATTAGAAGTCATTCAAGGATTTCAAATTGGGATGACACAATCGGATTTGCATTTTGGAAAGTACGAATGTGATAAAAGTGTATTTGAGCTTAAGAATATGAATGAAACATGAGAATGTACAAACTAAGACTAAAATAGGAAAGAATTTTTAAAGGAGATCCTCAAGCTAGATTTAGAAGTTGATGGACAAAAACTGACAAATGGCTGAAGGCCCTTTGATTAGGGGAAAATAAACAAGGGAAAGGATGATTAAAAGTCCTAGTTGACTAGAATGGAAGAGCAAAATGAGTACATAAAAAGGTTGGATAGGTAAGGGCAGACCAAATCAGATGAAGGAGTGCTTTAACTGATGGGCTATTAATCATGGAAATCAAATTGAGCCACTATAGGTTCCTGAGCATAGATGTGAATGAAATGGTAAAAGCTCAAGAAACTAATAGCTGTATATAAGATTCAGTGAAAATGGCATTCAGTAATAAGTATGGAGGTCAGTCCAGGAATAAAGTGATGTGGGTCTCAGAGTTGTTAACGACTTTGGGAATAGCAGTGAACCTATATGACATCTTAAAGGAAGAACTGGCTATAAGTGGTGAACTGAGCTATGGAAAGGAGAAGAAGGAAGGTTGTAACTCTGACAAACCATGATAATTCTGATGCCACAAATGATGATAACACAAATTTATTTTGCCTTCTTACTGCTTTCAGATCAGAGAGTTCTGCATTTGTCCAGACAAACAGCAGCTCAATTTACATAGTACCTTTGTAGGTCGAAGAAAACAAATTGCCTTCAGGTGTTTCATGATCTCTCGATTTTGAGAATCAATGCGTTCAAAAAGGTATACTTCCTTCTGAAGAATCTCTGATTGTGTGTATACCATACTCACTATGCCAGTCTGTAAAGAAGAATTAACTAAGATTATGCTAGTTCAGAATAACAAAAACAAGTCTCAATATTTAACCTTTTTTTTACATTAGCACTTAGGGTAATTTAAATATTAGCATACAGAATAACATTTATGGGACATCCAAAACATATAGTAATGTACCAGAATGAAAAACATGATCTCTCTGAACACAAACAATCCATAAATTCCTAAAAATAATTTCTCCACAGCCTTAGAGTTTTTTTTTTTTAAATTTAAAGTCTGTGGCCAACAAATAACCTGTGGTATCAGTTTGAGCACCCAACAACTGTACTTAAAGAATACAACGCTGAGTGGAAATAACACAGCCATCCAAATGCCGTCTCACATAGTAATGATTTCTTGGCAGAGACGCTGTTCCAGGTACAAAACGTCTGTGGGCAGCAGGTAAAGCCATTTACCTGAAAACCCACTGGACAAGCTTTATACAACTTTTCAGTTCCACACGGAACTGATCCTTATTATCTTTAATTAAATGCTACAGTGAAATGGAACCAGCTATTCTCAGGGAGGGAGGGTTGCTTCACAAACAAATACTGAGCAAGAGCAAACTCACCGTCTCTTTATCCATGAGAAGTACTTTCATACCGGGCCCGCTGTCTTCTATCATTTTGGAAACGTACTGCTTAACAGCAAAAACAACGTTCATGGTGGTGAATTGACAGGTGCCCTACACCCCTTCCCGCCCCCTTTTTCTTGCTGAATTAACACTCGGCCTGTTGGCGGGGTCTCAGCGGCTTCCGCCAAGCCAGGGATCGGCTTCCGGGAGTCCGGGCAGCCACAGTGTTGGGAGTTGTAGTTCCGCTGCAGAATCCTGAGGATGAAGTTTCTCGGCGGGATGGAAAAATGCTGCTGAGACATAGTGAGCCGGCACGCACTGGCGCGATTCCCGACGCTCCTTCAGCTTGGAGGTGCTGGAAGCTTAGACTCTTAGATCCCTCCCGGCTTTTGGTGCCTTAACCTGGCCTCGACCTGAAACCTCCCTTGCTTGGGTAGAAGGTGGCACTTCACAATATAAGGCAGGCTCGGAGGCAAGAACGACTGAGCGTCGCCGTGACCAGTGTTTGCCATTAACGCTGTTATGGGTGGCAGTGGGGGATGAAGCGAACCAACGTGGAATAATGCTCCTGGCCACCTGGTTCTTGGAGGAGCGGCGTTTGGCAAATCGCGCGCTGTATTTACTAGGCAGTGGCTGAGATTCTTCGTCGCTGACTTCCTTGGGTCATTAAGGTGGGGTAGTGCTCCGTGCTGAGGAAGAAAGGGAGGCCCGAGTTTGTTTTCCGAAGACAGGAGTAGCTTAACTATTTGCTGCATGGTAAACAAAGGGAACGCTTTGTAGCGATGTTGTGGGAGAGACCTTAGATTCCCAGGAGGGCGTGGAGCTGCGGTCCGCCGGCGGGACTCGCTGCCCACGGGATTATTGGAGCTGTGAGCTCAAAGGTTTGGCGCCCTCGGCTGTTGGGACTCCCCGGGATCCGAGGGACGCAGAGTTTATAGGGTCCGACGTGGGTCGGGACACTTGTGCTATCCCTTGAGGTTAGAGCAAACTAACATGGGAATTTAAAGGGATAAAGACATATTTTAAGAAATGTCAAAAGTAAAGCAACAAAAATTATTTTAAAACCATCAATTTCCAAATGTCTGCATTTGTGTTTACGACACACAGGTGTCTCCATCATGTTATTTCTGGAAAAGGAAGGTTGATGTTTGTTTTCCGAACCTTTACTTTGGGGAATTGTAAAATCTGGAAAATAACAAAAAAACAACTGCAAGAAGTCAGTGCCTATAAATGTTCATATATATTTCCACTAAAATGATGACCAGCGTTTTGGGATCAGTTTAATCAATGTATTCAGCATTTACAAGTAAATTATTTCAGTATCTTGTAAGAAGTATTCAATTAAAATAGGTCCTTAATCTGGCTAAGATTATACAACATATGCAACTTTCACATCCTTTAAAGGACACCAGAAGTCACTTGAAACATGGAACTTTTATCACCTCTGAAAATTGTGAAGAATGTTCTTTTCCGTTTTCCTACCAAGTAAATAAGGCTTCCCGTTGAATGTTTTATTTTTGAGATATGTTTTGAAATAAGTCTTTAATAACTACATTAAATGGATACAAAGTAAAATCAAATGTTATATAAAATTCTGTTATTTAAAAAAAATTTTAGTTGTAGATGGACGCAATGTATTTTTTTTAATGTGGTGCTGAGCATCTAACCTAGAACCTCACATGTGCTACACAGGTGCTTCACCACTGAACTACAACCCCAGCCCCTAAAAAATTCTGTCCTTGTCAATGAAAAATGTTCATATATTACAGAAAGCATTGAAACAATGCTAATGAAAAAAAAAAACATTACAAATCCCACTAGTTATTAATGCTTGAAAATTCACCTCCAGTCTCCCTTGTCACTTGAATTTGGTTTTTCTTACCTATAATTTGGACTGTATTATAGTATAAGTTTTTTTTTTATTTCCTGCATTTTTTAGAAAGAACATGGAAAAAGAAAAAGGCACATACATGAAATTTGTGGTTTTTTTTTAGACCATAGTCAATTTGCCAAAAATACATGGAAAGAATCTACATCCTTTTGATTATTTATCTTGGACAGTTTTAACTTTTTGAGGGAGGAGGAAAATGATAAGGCTTTCTAGCTTATTCCATTTCCCATAAAATTCCATTGATGTCAGTGACTGGGTTATTTTATGCATTGAGTGATAAGATATGGAGCATAAAGATTGTGAACAAAATGATTATATATTTAAAGGGTGCTATGATGGTCCTGAAGTTTGAGAGCATACTTCCTTCCCGAAGACAGCCACATATGCCTTTTTCAATGTCTCCAGATCAAGAACATTTTTTTGTATCCCCATGTCTTTAAAAATAGGGCTGAAACCAATGGTAAAGTCCAAACTCTTGCTTTGTGACTCATCCAGAATAAACCCAGAGTGATTTGTTATAGGCAACAGACAGAAAATTCAAAGTAATATGAAGTACCTTACTTATTTAATGTGTAAATAACCTGTAATCAAGAAATATATTTTAAAATAAAGACCTTAAACTTGGAAAATAAGTTGCATCTTTCAAATATGAATGATTATGCTACAAAAGCTTCAAATGCAGTTACTTGAGACATTTATTTTCATTGGGTCTGAGAAATCAAAGGTTTAAGGATAGACAAGGAGTTTAAAAATGTGATTGTTTGCATTTGCACATTTTATTTAGACTTGTAAGTGTGCAGTTAATGATAATTATTCAAATAATTACATGTACTTCAGCTTCCTCCAAAATGTATATTTAGAGGTTTAAATGCCTGTTTTATATTTAATCAAAATCATATGTTTCCCCATCATAACTGGAGGCTTCAATATAAAACAAAAAAATATGTGAAGAAGGTTCAGTATAATTATAATAAACAAATGACAAACTCTTGATTATTCTGAATTGTGAATTCACTAACATTCTCCTTGTATAAACTCTCCTCTCTCAAGTCCTGCATAGGAGGCAAGTAAAGATAAAACTCAATGAAACTACAGTTACCTAGATTTCCTATTTGATAGCAATTGAAAAAATATTTGGAAAAAGAATGTATTGGTAGTGTCAGACAAGCAGTCCTTATGCAGTATTCTTAACCTCTCTAACCTTGCTCTCCTCTGATAAATGGTGATAACATCATCTACCACAAGAAATTGTGAGAGTTAAATGAAATGATGTGCTGAAAGTGCACAGAGCTTGGCACATGGCAAATGCTACACACACACACACACACACACACACACAGACATATTAACTTTAGTTATTGGAAATAAAAAGATTGGTATGCTTTTTTAGCTCATTTCTTTACTTAGTGAATAGTTCCATTAACAAGAAAGTTTAAAAATAGAATTGATTTCAGAATTTGTAAACTATAACTTCTAAAGGTAGTTTCTATAATTTTATTTTCTGTTACTATATAATAATAGAAATATGCATGGGAAGATTTGGCCCACTCCATCGTAATTTGTAAAGCATGCAATTTTTATGAGGGCAAAACAGGAAAAATATGCTTCAAGTGATTCCAAAGGTTTAGAATCAAACAATTTATAAAATTTTCATCCCAGTTGTCCCAGTGAAAGCATTAATAGTTTCTAATTATTAAGTAAAAACTTATTTGCATTAAGACTTTTGTCTGCATATTCAATAATTTCAATGACTTCAGTTTTCTGGGTAAGTTAATTGATAATGGTCCCAGTGAATGGAGTTATATCTTAGCTGGGCTTGTATATAGCATAACTACCAATCAGCTGTTGAATCTTGTGCAGGCTTTTTAAAAAGTAGTGATCGTGAATTCATGGTTTTGATTACAAATAAGTTCATTTTTGAGAACTTGAGATTACCTAAGAAGAGCTGGATTTCTATGTGGGAACCATCCTACAGCAAGAACCATTCCTATGTACAGAAACTGCAGTCAACATATTGAAAGACCCAGGTAATTGAAAATTCTTTTACATGAGGACCTTGGCATTACCAAGGCTGAAATGATCTAGTTAAGTGAAATTTTGATTCTATGGGTTTGGAGTTATTGTGACTGTAATTCATTTTTTTCTTGTTCACTTTTTAACCAATTCTATACCATTGTGTAGGTTAGCAGTTTTCAAAATGTAGACTGTGGGATTCTTTTGTTTAAGAGAATCCAAGCCAACGTAGGTAGAACAGAACACTTGTTCAAATTAAGAAAATTTTTTCTGGACAAAAATTGGTGAAAATGTAGAAAAAAATCAATATATTGCCAGGAGGAGTGTAAAAATTGGTATAATATTTTGAAGAGCAATGTGGAAATACCTTAAAATCTGTCAATATATGCACTCTTGGGCTCAAAAATTCTACTCCTTAGTACACATCTAGAGCAGAGCTTTTCTTCCTTATTGTTATGCCAAGAGGGGCCAAGCAGGGCTTAGGTCAGCTGGAGTCTCTGAGCAGGTCCTTTACCTATATGTTTTCCTCGTGTGAATGGTCATGAAAGAAATTTCACTACTTTAGAGAACTCTGTGTGTGTGTGTGTGTTTTGTGTTTTCAGTTCCTGGGATTGAACTCAAGGACTTTTTTTTTTTAACCTCTAAACTATATCCCTACCCTTTTATATTTATTAATTTTTTAAAAATTTGAGACAGGGTCTCTCACTGAGTTACCCAGGCTGGCCTTGAACTTGCAAACCCTCTCCTGTCTCAGCCTCCCAAATTGCTGGGATTACAGGAATTCTCAAATGTTTATGCAACATGTACAAAAATGTTCTTAACAGTATTTCTGATAATAGTAAAAAAGTTGAAAGCAACCTAAATGTCCATCAATAGAAGAATGAGTAAAGAAATCCTATTTATAATAAACAGTAGTTTCATAATAGAATACTACATTCAGTGGTAATAAATGAACCAGAGTTAAGGGCATCTGTATGGTTAAATCTCAAAAAAATGAGATAAAAGCAGCATACACAGTCTATATAGAATTTATTATTTACATAACATTTGGAAGCATGCAAAAAACAATAGCATACTGATTAGGACTACCAGCCTGTAGAAAAATGTACAAAGAAATGCTGCATGCAAATTATAACCAAATTCAAATTAGTGGTTGTTTCTAGAGTGGAAACAAGAGGGTTAAACTGGCGATCAGTACAGTCCTTCAATTATAATGCTGGTACTATATTCTTAAAAATGAGTGGAGGTGTCGC
>JAJEJO010004527.1:98318-209992 GCA_020662805.1 Glaucomys volans
ATCATGTTGAGTGAAATAAGCCAATCCCAAAAAACCAAAGGCTGAATGATCTCTCTTATAAGTGGTTGATGACGCATAGCCGGAGTGGGGGGAGGCACGGGAAGAATGGAGAAGGGATGAATTGTATAGAAGAAAATGAGTGGTGGGGAGGGGGCGGGGAAGGAAAGATAATAGAATGAGACAAACATCTATACCCTATGTATATGTATAAATATGCAAATTGTATGATTCTACTTTGTGTACAATCAGAAAAATGATAGTTGTACTCCATTCGTGTACAAGGACTTAAAATTAAAAAAATAGATTAATTTAAAAAATAAAAAAATAAAAATAAAAAAATGAGTGGAGGTATGTAGGTATTATATCATTATATATGATATTGTATTATATCATTTTTCCCTGTTTTGTTTCATTAAAAATGTTTTCTCAACTTTACTGGTGGAAAGTCAGCCAACAGCCTCAGCTTTGAGCAGAATTAAGTGCTGGAAAAAATGTAACATTCATTCCTTCAATAAATATCTATTGCAGACTTTATCAATTTGCTATATTAATTTGCTAGGGTTGCCATAATAAAGTACTAAGACTGAGTGACTTAAACAATAGAAGTGTATTTTCTCACAGTTTAGGAGGCTAGAAGTCCAAGATCAAGGCATCTGAGATCTTTTGTAGATAGTTATCTTCTCCCCGTGTTTGTGTGGTCTTTCTGGGTGAGTCTGTGTGCTAATCTCCTCATTTTATAAGAATACCAGTCTGTTGGATTAGGGCCTGCCCTAATGACCTAATTTAAATTTAATTGCTACTTTAAAGAGCTTATCTTGCATTCTGAGGTACTGGACATTAGGACTTCAATATACAAATTTTGGAAGGGATACAATTCATTCCCTAATAGATGCTCATTGCTGAGCGAGTTCTTCAACCTTGGATGTTACCTAATAGCAAAAAAATATGTGGGAAGAGCAACTGAAAGTCTCTGAAGGAGCCACTGCTCATGTGGTATTTCTATACTTCAATCTTAAATAAGAATGTACAGTCCTATGTCTACCTTTGATTTCCCTCCCTCTTTTAAATTATCTTGTACTTCATAAAATGGTTGAGAATACTGAAAATATATGATATCAAAAAATGGGTATTTTTTCCTGTTGTTGCTGTTTGGTAATGTCAGATAAAATTGATCATGTAATCCATATTGATCCCTCCCACTTTTAACTGAACCATTTATATTTATATTCTGTAGTTAAGCTTTATGTTGATAAACATTATTAGTGAATGTTTATTTTACCCTAACTAGATTCAGCATTAAAGAAAGAGAATAAACACTGGGTGCAGTGGCACATGCCTATAATCCTAGCTACTTGGGGGGCTGAGGCAGAAGGATTGCAAGCTCAAAGGCAGCCTCAGCAATTTAGCAAAGCCTTAAGCAACTTAGTGAGACCCTGACTCAAAATAAAAAATAAAAGGGCTGGGGATATGGCTCAGTGGTAAAGCACCCCTGAATTCAATCCCTGGTATAGTAATAATAATAACAATAACAATAACAATCATACTATTCTATTCTTTACTTTCCCGGAAACCTTCTGTTTCATAATCCTTTGTCCATTTCTGCTAGTATTTGCTCCATGAAATGGACTCGTGACTATGCTCCAAGGACCTGAGGGCAATCCTTTCATTGTTACTTTTCTTCTTTGGATTTGATTAAGACATTTAGGGTTTAGTTGTAATGTTAGCTAACTATAAATCTGTTTATTCGTATTTATGGTCTTTACACAGTTATGTCCACATTCTTATAGGAAAAATTAGTGAGTGTATGTGTATAAAGCATTATGATAATGAAAAGTACTTTATTAGATGAAGCTTAACTGTGTTTTTCTACTGTATAATGTCTTATAGTGTTAAAACACAAACTTTGGAATCATAAGCAATAATTTTATTTCATGATTAAAGATTTATGGATACTATCTTAGGAAAAAGATTCTTTGGATCTCTTGTTTTGAAATATTTGATTTTATGACTTATAAATACAAGTTTACTGTATAATGTCATCATCCAATATCTGTACAGAAGTATACAGTATATGAAGGACAGGTTTGATCCTTGGATGCTTCTTAACTCCTCTCCCAGTGACCCTAGGCACCTCATGGAAGAACTTACCAATTTGAACTCTTTGAGGACAGATAGGAAGATAAATTAGTAAGTTTGAATTATGAATTTAAAGAAAATTGTTACTTTTTCAACTTTTTATTTTGAAATAAGTCTTAGAGAAAAGTTGCAAAAATAGAATTCCTTTATAATCTTTGCTTACCTTCCCCTAAAATTAACATGTTACAGAGATTTTAGAACATAGTACAAAGATCAAAACCAGGAAATTAACATCAACAAAACACCATGAACTGAATTAAAAACTTTGTTCAAATTTCACCAGTTTCCCACTAATGTTGTTTTTCTGGTCCATGAGCCAGATCAGAATCCCATGCTGCATTTAGTTGTCATGCCCTGGTTTTCTCCACTCAGTGACAGTTTTTCAGTCTTTCATGACTTTTTATTGATGATGTTAACTTTGATCACTTGGTTTAGATGGTGTCTGCTGGGTTTCTGCACTGTAAACTATTTATTTCCTTGTAATTAGCATTTATCATGTAGAGAAATATACTAAATGAAATGATGAAAAAATCTTGTTTCTCATGTTTCCCTGTTTAATCTTATCAGCAATCCATTGATAGGTCTTGCCTGAAACAATTGGTGTTTACATAACAGGGAATATTTCCTCATTTCTTCTACACTTATAAATTGAAATTCTTGCTGGGCACAGTGGCACATTTCTGTAATCCCAGGAGCTTGGAAGGCTGTAATAGGAGGATTGTGAATACAAAGTCAGCCTTAGTAACTTGGTGAGGCCCTAAGCAACTCAGTGAGTTGAAAGTACAAAGAAGGGCTGAGTCTCACTCTAGTCAGAATGGCAATTATCAAGAATACAAGCAATAACAAGTGTTGGTGAGAATTTGGGGGGAAAGGTACACTCATACACTGCTGGTGGGACTGCAGATTGGTGCAACCACTCTGGAAAGCAGTATGGAGATTCCTAAGAAAGCTTGGAATGGAACCACCATTTGACCCAGCTATCCCAGTCCTAGGTTTATATTCAAAAGACTTAAAATCAGCACACTACAGTGATGCAGCCACAGCAATGCTTATAGCAGCTCAATTCATAATAGCTAAACCATAGAACCAACCTAGATATTTAAACAGATGAATGGATAAAGAAAATGTGGTACATATACACAATGGAATATTACTCAGCCTTAAAAGAAGAATGAAATTATGACTTTTGCAGGTAAATGGATGAAACTGGAGAATATCATGCTAAGTGAAATAAGCCAATCCCAAAAAACCAAAGCCTGAATGTTTTCTCTGATAAGCAGATGCTGATCCATAGTAGGGGGTGGGTAGGGAAGAATGAAGGAACTTTGGATTATGCAGAGGGGTGTGAGGGGGCATGGAGATGAGAAGAATGGTAGAATGAGACCGACATTATTACCCTATATACATGTATTATTACATTACTGGTTTGACTCAGCACCATGTACAGCCAGAGGAATGAGAAGTTATGTTCCATTTGTGTACAATGTGTCAAAATGCATTCTACTGTCATGTATAACCAATTAGAACAAATAAAAAAATTTTAAAAAAGGGCAGAGGATGTGGCTCAGTGGTTAAGCACCTGTGGGTTCAATCCCCCATACCAAAAATAAATAAGTTGAAATTCTTCTGTAAAGAAGATCGCTGCATTTATTTATTCAATCATGTACTGGTGTCAGACACATAAATATTTAAGAAAATTATTTTTAAGTAATAGGAAGAATATAATATAGAACTTAAAGTTTCAGACTCTGGAGTAAACCAACCTGGATTTAATTCTGTGTGAATTTGACAAGTTACATAACCTCTCTCTGCCTCAATTTTCTCATTTGTGAAAGAAGGTAACAGCTAATTCTGGTTAGTGTTAGAATTGAGATAATACATGTAGTCTTTGGCCTAGCTTTAATTTGTTTTAGTGAATATTTTATGCTATGCTTAGTTTCACTATGTTTCCTCATCTACAAACTGAATATAAAATATTTGTTATATTCTTGCCTTCCTGAGAAATTATGAAAATTCATAAATAAATTTTAAAATGCTTTGTAATGTTAAGGAGTTTCATAATACATTCTAATTTCTTAAAAACATATCGAATTAGATTATTGCTATGATCATGATTCTGTTCTTGGGCTGTTCTATGGTGTTAGATACATAAAAGACCATAAATGTGATTAAATTATTTTTAAGATCTTAGATAATGTTTTAAGGTACCAGGCAAGTCATCTGACTTAAGTATAAAAAAATCCGTATTCTTATAACTCCTTAAATCTCATTAGGGATAAAGGAGTCTGGAGTATAATATTTTTTATGTTGAAATTATTCCATTAGGGCTAGGACTGTAGCTCAGTGACAGAGCACTTGCCTAGCACATGTGAGGCACTGGGTTCGATCCTTAATACCACATAGAAATAAACAAATAAAAGGCATGTCCATCTACAACTACAAAAAAATTTTAAAAAGAAATTATTCCATTAGAAATGACATTATCAATTCAATCAAGTGTTCGATCAAGATCACTGTTTTTCTTCACTAGGAAAAATATTATAAAAATTTACAAATTATTTTATTTACATATATTCCCACTTGAGGCAAATGACATTTTTTATTCTAATTAGTTATACGTGACAATAAAATGTATTTTGAAACATCATACATAAATAGAGTAAAACTTCTCATTCTTCTGATTGTATATGATGTAGAATTACACCAGTCATGTAATCACGTATGTACATAGGGTCATAATGTCCAATTCATTCTACTATCCTTCCTACCCCTATACCCCTCCCCTCCCTTCACCCCCCTCTGCCTAATCCAAAGTACCCTCTATTCTTCCCTAGCTCTCTCACTTATCGTGAATTAACCTCTGGCTATCAGAGAAACTATTTGGCCTTTGGTTTTTTGGGATTGGCTTATTTCACTTAGCATGATATTCTCCAACTCCATCCATGCACTGGCAAATGCCATAATTTCGTTATTCTGTTAAGGCTGGGTAATATTCCATTGTGTATACATACTACATTTTCTTTATCCATTCATCTATTGAGGTATTGAGGTTGGTTCTGTAGTTCAGCTATTGTGAATTGAGCTGCTATAAGCATTGCTGTGACTGCATCACTGTAGTATGCTGATTTTAAGTCCTTTGGATATAAACCTAGGACTGAGATAGCTGGGTCAAATGGTGGTTCCATTCCAAGTTTTCTTAGGAATCTCCATACTGCTTTCCAGAGTGGATGTACCAATCTGCAGCCCCACCGGCAGTGTA
Organism: Glaucomys volans; assembly: GCA_020662805.1. Classification (NCBI taxonomy): domain Eukaryota; kingdom Metazoa; phylum Chordata; class Mammalia; order Rodentia; family Sciuridae; genus Glaucomys; species Glaucomys volans. Next base: position 103,714 of record JAJEJO010004527.1, read on the forward strand.
CGAGTGTATCATTCCCTTCACATCCTCACCAATATTTATTGTTGCTTTTATTCTTGATAATTGCCATTCTGACTGAAGTGAGATGGAATCTTAGAGTAGTTTTGAAGTTCATTTCTCTAATGGCTAGAGATGTTGAACATTTTTTCATATATTTGTTGATTGGTTGTATTTCTTCTTTGTGAAGTGTTTGCTCAGTTCCTTAGCCCATTTATTGATTGTTTGGGTTTTTTGGTGTTGAGTTTTTTGAGTTTTTTTAATATATTCCTGAGATTAATGCTCTATTTGAGATGCATGTGGTAAAGATTTTCTCCCATTCTGTAGGCTCTCTCTTCACATTATTGATTGTTTCCTTTGCTGAGAAGAAGTTTTGTAGTTTGAGTCCATCCCATTTATTGACTTTTTTTTTAAGTTTTTTTAAAGGAACTTCATTTAATTTATTTATTTATATGTGGTGCTGAGAATCGAACCCAGGGTCTCACACATGCTAGACAAGTGCTCCACCACTGAACCACAACCCCGGCCCCCCATTTATTGATTCTTGATTTTACTTCTTGCACTTTAGGAGTCTTGTTAAGGAAGTCAGGGTCTAAGCCAACATGATGAAGATTTGGGCCTACTTTTTCTTCTGTTTGGTGCAGGGTCTCTGTTCTAGTGTCTAAGACTTTGGTCCACTTTGAGTTGAGTTTTGTGCAGGGTGAGAAATAGGAGCTTAATTTCATTTTGCTACATGTGGATTTCTAGTTTCCCCAGCACCATTTGTTGAAGAGGCTATCTTTTCTCCAATGTATATTTTTGGCGCCTTTGTCTAACATGAGATAACAGTATTTATGTGGGTTTGTTTCTGTGTCTTCAATTCTGTACTATTGGTCTACAAGTCCGTTTTGGTACCAATACCATGTGTTTTTGTTATTATGGCCCTGTAGTATAATTTAACATCTGTAAGTGTGATGCCTCCTATTTCACTCTTCTTGCTAAGGATTGCTTTGGCTATTCTGGGTCTCTTATTTTTCCAGATGAATTTCATGATTTTTTTCTAAATCTATAAAGAATGTTCTTGGGATTTTAATAGGAGTTGCGTTAAATCTATATAACACTTTTTTTTGTATGTCTATTTTGACAATGTTAATTCTGCCTATGGGAAATCTTTCCATCTTCTAAGGTCTTCTTTAATTTCTTTCCTTAGCATTCTGTAGTTTTCATTGTAGACATCATTCACCTCTTTTGTTAGATTGATTCCCAAGTATTTTACTTTTTTTTTGAGGCTATTGTGAATGGGGTAGTTTTCCTAATTTCTCTTTCAGTGGATTCATCACTGATGTATAGGAACACATTTGATTTATGGGTGTTGATTTTCTATCCTGCTACTTTGCTGAATTCATTTATTAGTTCTAGAAGTTTTCTGGTGGAATTTTTTGGATCTTCTAGATATAGAATCTAGATATAGAATCATGTTTCAGCAAATACTGGTAGTCTGAGTTCTTCTTTTCCTATTCGTATCCCTTTAATTTATTTCTTTTATCTAATTGCTCTGGCTAGAGTTTCAAGGATGATATCAAATAGAAGTAGTAAAAGAGGGCACTCTTGTCTTGTTCCAGTTTTTAGAGGGAATGCTTTCAATTTTTCTCCATTTAGAATGATGTTGACCCTGAGTTTATCATATATAACTTTTACAATGTTGAAGTATGTTTGAAATTTAAAGTAGGACATTATTTTTTAAGATGTTTCTCATAATGATCATAATAAATAACAGTCACCTTTTGTTGAGACCTTTACAAATATTTCAATTAGCTTTCACAATTTCTTTTGAGATGGGTATTATCTCCATATTAAAGATGCACTGAAGTTCAGAGAAGCCGAGTAACTTCCCCAAGGTGCCACAGAGTAGCAAATTGAGAGATGAATGCTTTTTCAGTAGGCCTTTTACTATATGTTTCTTTGTTTACATCCTCTTTTTGGAAACTAGACCATCATTTCCTTAAGAACAGAGAAGGGTTTTTTTCTATCCTTTTTACTTAGTACAGTGTGCTGCACTTAGAGGACACCCAATAAATATTTAATGTTGGTGAAACTCATTACTGGGCAAACTGCTACAATGGCATGCTAAATAAAGTATAGTTTTACATGGGCAGAACAAACAAAGAGATCAATAAACTTACTTAGGTAGTTCATACCAATAACTTTATTGAATGATATAGGAGAAATTCTGAGAAAAATATGAACACTCTTTCCAAATTCTCAAGTAAATTACAGAGGAGTGGAGATTTGACTATTCTGGTGGTCTTTTTTTATTTTTATTTTTATTTTTCCTGTTTTTTGCAGTGCTGGGGATTGAATCCAGGGTCTTGTGCTTGCAAGGCAAGCACTCTACCAACTGAACTATATCCCTAGCCCCTATTCTGGTGGTCTTTTAAGAAATGATGTGATATTTAGTCTTTTTCTGACCACCTTCCAGCAATGATTAAAGAAAGGATCATTTCGAAAAAAACTGTTAAGAATTTACTTGAGAAAGCATCAGTTTTTATTATTTAATTTGGCTTTGGAATTGCTGTCCAATAGAGGGCGCCATTGGACTACCAAGAAGGTTTCAAGAACTAATGGGTTCTTTAAAACTGGGAGCTGTCCCACTGAGTAATGGTTACATGAATGAGAAAGGGAAGCATTGTTTTGACTGAAGTAGATTATTAAAAGCTTGTTTATTGCAATCTGTAACATTTTTTTTCTTCTGAGACAAGGTCTTGCTAGGTTGCCTAGCTTTGTGGTTAACTGGGCTCAAGTGATCTCCTGTGTCAGACTCCCAAGTAGCTGGGATTACAGGGCATGAATTGTTGCATGAATTGACTACTATACAATTTTTTCATTTCTTAATACTAGATAAAAATAACTTCTGTAGGTTTCCAATCAACAAGTATTCTAATTTGGAAGATTTGTTTAATAATTATCTAAAGTATGAAATGTGGGAATATGATTATAATTTCCATTCATGTCTTATGGTAATATTGATTGATTGAAGCATACAATATATCTGTCAATATGAATATGTGTGTGTGTGTGTGTGCACACGTGTGTGTGCGTGTGCATGCACGTTAGGCCAGGCTTAAGAACTTTCTGTGCATTATTTTTGGAGCAGCTCTATCAAATAATGTTGTTATCCTCTTTTTATTTTTTAAATTTTTATTTTTAATTGACAAAATCATGTTTATTGCATACAACATATTGAAATATGTGTTATCTGCTTTAAAAAAAAAAGAGAAAAGAAGCTGGGCATGGTGACACATACTGGTAATCCCAGCTACTCAGGAGGCTGAGGCAGGAGGAACATAAATTTGATTCAGCAATTTAGCAAGGCCCTAAGCCAGAACCTGTCTCAAAATAAAAAATAAAAAAAGGTGGGGGAATCTCTAGAACACCTCTAAGAAAACATTAAAAAGGCTGGGGATGTAGATCAGTGGTAGCATACTCCTGGGTTCAATCTCCAAGACTGGGTCTCTAAAAACAAAAACAACAAAAAATGAGAAAATAGCATCTTAGGTTAAGATGATTTCCACTGATAAGTAACAAAACTGGGATTTGAATTTGGAAGTTCAAATCCATGCCTTTGCTTAGTAAATTTTATCACAAATGACTTTCCTCTGTTCATGGCACAAAATATGCAAGTAATAGTGAATTGGGGTTTCTTTTCCTTCAACTTTCAGTTGTTGTTGAAAGTATGTAGCAACATCTTGATGCCCTACTACTTACTTCAGGAATACTATTGGAAATTTTGACTTTTAATTTCCTGGTGGTATAGTAATTTAAGGTCAGATGCCATAGAATGATATGATTCCTGGTCAAAACACTCACATTTAGAAAATACCATGATAGGATGAAAAGAAAACTAAATTGGAAACCAGGTAATCTGATTTATAGTATATTTTACTAATATCTGAATGAGTTTCAGAACTAATCCCTAGACCACTGTCTTTCAGATGAAGGACTTGGAAACCTCAGGTTACAAATCTGTTTTTTGGTTTTGTATGTGGAAATCTTTGTTTCATATCCACATGTTAACATGTCTCATTCAATTTCTAGGAGCAGTGTAAAAATGTGATAATGTCATGTGCCTGGTTTAGCACTGGTGTAAGTGCTAAAAGGGTGTAAGGTTCAGAATCATTTGTCTTTGACATTTCTCAGGACACGGTCTTTCTTCTACCAGTGCATGAGTTCCTGGGAATAACTTATCCATTCTTCCTTTAATTTTGGTTAAAGCATTTCCTTAGAGGAAAAGAAGGCTGTATCTGGTCTTTAATTCTTGGTGAAGGGATATGGAATTTGTCAACTGTTGAGAGAATACTGCAAAATAATAGTATCAGAACCTCTCTATTCTTATTCTTCAGCTTTCTTCTGTGGAGGCATTTAGAAATTATATCTTTCTGAAAGTAAAATGATGGCATCGATTCTTAAGAAAAAAGTGAAGAGAATGGTCACCTAATTCTTATGTGAATGGTTAATATAATGCTGCTTTTCTTTCCTTCCTTTTTTTTTTTTTTTTTTTTTTTTGGCACTGAGGTATGAGCCCAGGAGCACTTTATCACAGAGCTACATCCTAGTCCTTTAATTTTTTTTTTTTTTTTTAGGGATTGAACCCAAGGGCACTCCACCACTAAGCCACATCCCCAGCCCTATTTTATATTTTATTTAGAGACAGGGTCTCACTGAGTTGCTTAGGGCCTTGCTAAGTTGCTGAGGCTGGCTTTGAACTTGCGATCCTCCTGCCTCAGGCTCCCAAATGCTGGGATTACAGGCATGCGCCACTGCGCCCAGCCTAGTCCTTTAATTTTGAGACAGGGTCTTACTAAATTGCTTATGCTGGCCTCCAATTTGCCATACTCCTGCCTTACCATCCCAAGTAGCTGGGATGACAAGATTATAAGCATGTACCACTGTACCCTGCTAAAGTTATTTTTCTCTACAGTTCTTAGAGAAAAGTCTTTGGGTCATGTATATAGGCACCTAGTTCTTAGTGGTTACTAGAGGATTTGTAGATCGTGTACATTCATTCAACAAGCATTTGTTGAGCACTGTGTTAGCCATGGAAATATAGCATTGAACAAAACACCCTAACCTCACTGAATTTACAATCTAGTGAGAACAATGAGATAATAAAGACAATAAGTAAAATATGTAGTAATTCTGTGGTGATAATTCTATAAAGAAAAGCAAAACAAGTTTAAAGAAAAGAGGTGGAAGTATACTGGAATGTGTAAGGTTTGCAGTTGTAAATAAGGTATTCAGCTAGACATGGTAGCACATGTCTGTCCCAGCATTCAGGAGGCTGAAGCAGGAGGATTGCCTAAGCCCAGGAATTTTGGGGCAGACTGGGCAAGGTAATGAGACACTGTCTTAAAAAAAGAAAAAAGAAGCTGGGCATGATGGCACATGCCTCTAATCCCAGCATGAGGACAGAGGATAGCAGATTCAAAGCCAGTCTCAGCAATATAGCAAGGCCCTAAGTTATGGAGTGAGAACTTGTCTCAAAATAAATAAAGGGCTGGGGATATGGCTCTGTGATTAAGCATCTCTGGGTTCAATCCCTAGTACAAAAAAAAAAAAAAAAAAAAAAAAAAAAAAAAAAGGAAAGAAAGAAAGGATTTGAGTAAAAAAAGTAATAAATAGATAAAGTATTCAGGAAATCATTTGCTGACAAATAGACATGGAGGAAAAACCTGAAGGAAGTAAAAAGAGTAAGCCACATGAACTCTTGATTAAAAAACAGAAACAAACAAAAAATTTTCCAGGTGAAGGGAAGAGCAACTGCAAAATTCCTGAGGTGGAAGTGGGCTGTTCATAAAAGAGTGAAGTGGTCAGGGTAGCTGGAGGGTAGTAGTCAGTGTAAAGGGAAAATAGATGATGAGAAATAGTTTCTGTAGGACCTAACGTGAGGATATTGACTTTCACCTTAAGATAGAGTGTCACTGGAGAGCTTTGAGGAGAGAGGATCACTGCTGAGAATAAATTGAAGGGGACCAAGGCAAAAGAAGGGAGATCAGCTAGGAGTTTTTAGAATAAATAGTTTAGGTAGGAGATGGGAGATTTCAGCTGGGGACCTGGAGATGGGGAGGGTGTGGATGGATTCTGGAGATTGTGACAATAGACTGTAGGAAAAGTGGGTTGTGTGGGGCAAGACTGCATTTCCCCCTTTAATTTCAATGTTACTTCTGTCACCTATAGGCCACACAACTGGAACTCAGAAACAACCGATTTTCATCTTCTTCCTTTTCCAAACCATGCTGTACACCATAGGAATTAAGACTAGCTTGTTTGGGGGAAAGTGAATGCTAGAGCAATACAAATTAATTAGATATTTGCCTTTGTAATCTATTGTTTTTGATATTGTTTTAAAGTTTCAATAAACTCTGAATGGAACTACAAGCAATCTCATCATTTCTGCTGCTTTATTAAAAATGCTTCTGTAATTGTGTTAATACATTACTTGTAACTAAAGAAGCCTTTGTGTCTCTTCCTTATAAATTGATGTTTATACCCTCTGTAGGATATATGAAGGCTTTTCCTCACATTTTTATATACTTAAAGCACTTACTATAAGAAGGTAGTAATTGGAAGTAGAATGGTGGATTTATATGATTAGTCTGAGCTTTACTGTTTTAATGATTATGCAAAATATATAATTAGTTTGTTTTTGTTATTTAACGTACATAGAACTGCATAGACTTAGCAAAGATGACATAAGGTAGAAAAAGGCAAGTAAACTGCTATCTAATTAAAACATTTACTTCTAATATTAGTAGGATAATAAGTTTCTCAGAGTTTTCTTTGTTTCCATGTTCCAAAATTTCCCTCAACTCTGGTATATGTCTATTAAGTAATATTTCCTTGAGCCCTCTCTCTCTTTCTCTCTCTTTTCAGTTCTGGGAATGGAAACAAAGGTCTTGTGCATTCTGGGCAAACATTCTACCACTGAGTTATATCCTCAGCCCCAAATAATATTTCTGATTTTAATAATTTAGTTTAAGACCAACACTGGGTATGGTGATGCACACCTGTAATCCCAGTGACTCAAGAGGCTGAGGCAGGAGGATCACAAGTTTAAGGTCAGCCTCATCCACTTAGCAAGGCCCTAAGCAACTTTGTGAGACCCTGTCTCAAAAGACAAAAAGAGGTGTGGTTGTGGCCCAGTGGTTAAACATCCCTGGGTTCAATTCCCAGAACCAAAAAAGAATTTAGTTTAAGAAGAAATAAAATATTAACTTTTTTTCCAATCACTCTCAGTGTTTGTGTTAGCCAGCTTCTTATTACTGTAACAAAATACTTGAGATAATCAACTTAAAAAGAGGAAAGTTTTATTTTGGTACATAGTTCTGGAGGTTTAAATCCATGGTCAGCTGGGTCCTTTGCTTTGGGGGAAGAATATCATGGTGGACAGTGTCTGGTGGCTGGGAAACAAAGGAGAGAAAAAGAGTAGGGGCAGGGGTCCCAATATCCCCCAATGACCTAACCTCCTCCCACTAGATTCCACTTCTTAACATCTCCCTAGAATCTCAAGCTGGAGCCTTTGGGGAACATTTTAGATCCAAGCTATAGCAATATTATTACTAATTCCCTTGACACCACTGAACAATTTTCTGTTTAAGGACATTGTTTACAACTACTGTATAAACATAGTGATTTATAATTTTTTTGTTTATTTAGTTTTTTAATGTGGTGCTGGGGATTGAACCTAGTGCCTCATGCATGCTAGGCAAGCACTCTACCACTGAGTCACAACCCCAGTCGTGATTTATAATTTTTCTACTTTATAACTGTTTCTTTTTTCTTCCTGTCAATTTAAAGGTACACAATTGAAGAAGCTTTTTCACAGATAATTCATCTCATTGCTACTTCAAATTTTAACTCTTATTTTTCACTTTTATGAAATTGGAAGGAATAGATGAATTATGTATAGACATTATAATGTTGGATTGTTATAAAAACTTTTCCTTGAACTTCAAATAAGCAATAAGTGAGGCATTTGGTCATTGCATATCTGAGGTATTTGGTCATTGCCTATCTGACTTTTGATAAGACTTTTGTGTTTTTATCCCTCAGGATATTTTGCACATTATATATATGTGCAAAAGTATGACCTAGACTAAACCTTTACAACTGTTAAATTTTTTAAAAATGTGATTGTGTGAAATTTTATTTATTTTTGTTACCAGGGATTGAACCCAGAAGTACTTAACCACTGAGCCACATCCCCAGCCCTTTATTTTATTTAGAAACAGTGTCTCGCTGAGTTGTTTAGGGCCTAGCTAAATTGCTGAGGCTCTTTGAACTCACAATCCTCCTGCCTCAGACTCCCAAGCCCATGGGATTTTAGGCATACATCACCATAGGTGGCTATTCAGACCAATTTTTGAACATGTTGTGTTAAATCACTAAGTATGTCTGAATCCTTAACTATGGTAGGAAGTGGATCTTAGTATCAGTTATTATAATCCTTACTGAGCTCAGGTACCTAAAATTGAAGAATCTTAAGAATCCTGAGGGTTGGAAAGTATTCAACCTTAGAGATTCAAAGTTCCCAGCATACTGTTTACAGATCTGAATGAAAGAACTTGGAGAACTCAGCTGAGAGGTTGGAACATTTTAATACTTGTGCTCCTCAGTGGAAGCAGGCCAGGATAATATGGAGGGCTGCCCCATGCCCACAAACAGGGGGGAAATATAGGATAGATTGCATGCCCACTGTGCAGATGGATTTCTTCAGATGTTTTATATTTTTTTACTTTACAACCAAGATTGGAATCAAAGTGCCCAGTTTCCTTTCTAAGTTTCCTTCATTATCACATTCCTTGGAGTCCTTCTTATCTCACCTGCATGGAACAAATTTTTCTAGGCACCAATTAGTGTTTACCCCAACAGAAGGGAACATAGAGATCATCTAGTCTGATGTAAAAGTCCCTTTTCAACATTTCTGGCATAAGTCACCCATTATCTGCTTGACTATGTTCAAATAGGATGAACGCACTAATTCACAAGAACCCTATTCTAGTTTTGAAGACCTTAAATTGTTGGAAATCTATTGCTTACTTTAAAGCCAAAACTGATCACCTATTTTGAAATTTTTGCCTTAACCCTCTGAGAACTATATGGAAGAAATATAAAGGATCTTTTGCTTGAGTGGCATCTCTTGGGTTCTGCCCATCAATACTTTACCACTGGAGCTACAATCCCAATCCCAACACAGTATTTTTAACATGACATGATTCCTAAGACCTTTCTACCTAGTGGAATTGGTCTGAACTTATCTAAAGCATATCATTGTGTCACTTTGAGCAATAGTTGTTACTTCAATGTACTAGAATAGACTCAGCTTGTTAAAAATGGAGACTCTGGGACCCTACCCCAAAAGACAGAGCTGGGCATGATGGCACATGACTGTGATCCCAATGACTCAGGAGGTGAGGCAGGAGGATGATGAGTTCAAAGCCAGCCTCAGCAATTTAATGAGACCCTAAGCAACTTAGGGAAACCCTGTTTCAAAATAAAATATAAAAGGACTGGGGATATGGCTTTGTGGTTAAGTGCCCCTGAGTTCAATCCCCCATACCCCGTACCAAAAAAAAAAAAAAAAAAAGATGATAGATGATGTGAGATGGGACTCAGGAAGCAATACTTTTAATTAATACCACTGGTGATTCTAATGCAAAGGTTTCTGGACCTCCTTTTGAATTCCTTACCTTAGGGCCTTAGCTGGGCAGGGAAGATAAATGTATAAAGTGACCCTTACAAGGTGGAGCATGGTAAAATGAGTGTCTGGGGACCTCCAGCTGAAGAAGGCATGCTAATCTTTAGCTCAATGGATGGAGCCAATTTTGAGAGTGTTTGCCCTGAGGTGGGGAACTGATTCTCTGGGTGGAAATGAATGTGAAGGGAGAGATGGGGTGAAAATATATAGTGCCAACAAGTAACTAAATGAATTACTATCTGTGAGATAAAAAGAATATTTGTAAATAACTCTTGAATTAAAGGGTAAATAGAAATAGAAATTTAAGACAACACTGAAAACATTACAAAGCAAAACCTTTAAGTGTACAGAAAGTGGTATTTTAAGAAATGTATAGCTTTAGAAATCACTAGTGTTTCACTTAAGAGACAGATTGAAAATCAATGAACCACACATTAAACTCAATAAGCTAGACAAAGAACTTCATCAACAATCCTTGAAAAACATTGAAGAATACAATCAAAAGAAATAAAAGCAGAAATTAATGAAGTGGAAAACAAACAGTAAAAAGTGTATTTGAGCCAGGCAACCTGGTACATGCCTGTTATTTCAGAGACTGGGGAGGCTAAAGCAGGAGAATCACAAGTTCAAGGTCAGCCTAGGCAACTTAGCAAGACCCTGTCTCTCAAAATAAAAAAATAGAAAAGGACTGAGGATGTATCTCAGTGGTAAAACTTCCCTGGGTTCAATCACCAGTATCCCCTACCCACTCCCCAAAACAAGGAAGAAAGAAAAAAAAGGTTCACTTGATTAATATATTAAAAAACTGATTCTTTGTAACTGCCCAATAGATAAATCTTTGGCAGGTCTGATGCAGAGAGAAGGAAAGATGGTGAGGGATTAAAAATACAAAAAACATGAAAAGAGAGGGGCTAGAGATATAGCTCAGTTGGTAGAGTGCTTGCCTCACAAACACAAGGTCCTGGGGGTCCAAGGTCCCCCAGAACTGCAAAAACAAAACAAAACAACAACAACAAAAAACATGAAAAGGATAAAGAGGGAAAATGCAGAAATAGGGAAAATTTTAAAAGCATAAGAAAGTATTAGAAATTATTTTACAGCAATAAATTATAAATCTAAGTGAAATAGAAATTTCTGGGACTATAGAAACCAAGTTGACTCAAAAAGAGATAGAGAATTAATAAACCAATAACTATAGAAACAATTTAAAAGGTAGTAAAAATTATTTAAAAGGCAAATAAGCACAACAATAGGAATATAATTAACATTACTAAACTATATACTTAAGAATGGTTAAGGGGATTGGGCACTTGAGGTCTTTGGTTCAATTCCCACCACCCAAAGGGGGGAAAATTGAGATGTAAATTTTATCTGTTTTATAACAATTTAAGAAATCACAATTTAACATATTTTTCATTAAAAGAAAGAAAAGAACTCCCAGGTTTAGGTGGTTTTATGGGTGAGTTATAGAAAACCTTTAAGAAAAAGAAATTTAGCAGTTATTTATATATTCCTATAGCATAGAAAATAATGGAACACTTGCAATGTATTTCTTTCTTTTTTTATTGGTACCAGGGATTGAACCAGTGGTTCCTTTTTTAAATTTTTTTTTAATTGTAGATGGACAATATGCCATTATTTATTTTTTATGCAGTGCTAAGGATCAAACCCAATGCCTCACACATGGTAGGCAAGTACTCTGCCACTGACCTACAGCCTCAGCCCCAGTGGTTCTATTTATTTATTTATTTATTTATTTATTTATTTATTTATTTAATTTCGAGACAGAATCTTGCTGAATTGCTGAGGCTGGCTTTGAACTTGTGATCCTCCTTCTTCAGCCTCTGGAGCTATTGGGATTATAGAGGTATACCATGTGCCCAGTAATATATTTCCTTAAGGTTAGCCTAATCTTTTAAAGGGAAGTCAATTAGTTTATCATAAAAACAAAAAGAAACATAACTTAAATCAATCTCACTTGTGAATCTAAATATAAAAATGCTAAGTCTAATATTAGCAATTTAAATTTGGCAATAGATTAAAAGAAAAAGAGATAATAGGTGTCTATAGAATATAAACTCCATGTGGGTGGAATCATTGCCACTTCCCTAATACATGCCAACTGGCAAGAAAAGAACCTGTGTATATTAGGTATATACATATTTGTTGAATTGAATAGACCTAGTTAATCAAGATTAATCCCAGTAATATAAGTGACAGTAGGGAATATGTTCACTATACTGAAAGATAAAGAATAAAAAAGATAATTGTTTAAAATACTGAAAAAACGTTTGATAAAATTTAACTCCCACTCTTAATAAAAGCTATTAGAAATAGACAAAGGAGATTTCCTTAATTTAATGAAGGCTAGCTATTTAAAAACTTAATTAAACATCACACTTTATTTTGAAATATTAGAAGCCTTTTCATGAACGCCTGCTGTAACTGCTGCTATTCAATAGTGTTCTAGAAGTGTTAGCCAGTGTGAAAGAAAATAAAGAGAGGCAGATTAAAGGGCCAGGGATATAGTTCAGTGGTAGAGTGTTTGCCTAGCATGTGTAAGACCCTGGGTTTAATCCCCAGCACCCTGCAAAAAAAAAAAAAAAAGCAGATTGAATTTCAATCACAGAGAAAAATGATGTGCAAAACTATATATTCTACATTATACTCAGTGTTTAATTTTTAAAATTAGCAAATATTTATGTAATTTTGTTTTTTATGCCTTTTTAATTTAAAGAATTAAAATTATGATAAGGTTTCATCTGCTAAGTTAGATACTTACTATCCAACTTCAAAAATTTTGTTGTTGTTGTATCTATTCTCCCATTCTCTTTGTTCTTGGAGATAAATGTCTTTATTACCAAAAGGTACTTTTGCCCACTCTTATTTCTCATATATGCTTGAAAATAGCCAAAGGTAAAGAATATGTCTTACTTAAAAATTAATAATTGTGTTTTTGTCTGTAGGATGAATATGAACAGAAGAGCAGTTTATCATTATTTTTAAAGGCCTGGATAACAGGGTACCAGAGTTTATGTTGCTTGCATATAAATCTTACCAGATGAATTCTAAAACTGAACTAAAGACATGCATGACCTCCAATTATTCAATTTTGTACGTGTTGCTGATGTTGACAAATTGGGACAAATATTTGTTTCATTAAGTAGATGAATTGATGATTTTAATCAATATGTAAATCACCTGAAAGCTTTTCTTTTCTTTTTTTTGTACTGAGGATTGAACCCAGTGGCACTTTACCACTGAGCTACATCCCTAACCCTTTTTATTTTTCATTTTAATATACAATCTCACTAAGTTGCTTAGGGACTCACTGAATTGCTGAGGCTGCTCTCAAACTTGAGATCCTCCTGCCTTAGCTGCCCAAGTCATGAGCCATTGAGCCCAGTCTGAAAGTTCATCTGGATAGCATACTGTTTTTTTTTTTTTTTCCTGGATTCAACCCTTTGTGGACCATTCTATTAAAACAGTTTTTAAAACATTCACCATAGCAGGGCTCTGTGTTTCGTGCCTATAATCCCAGCATCTTGGGAGGCTGAGGTAGGAGGATTACGAATTCAAAGTCAGCCTCAGCAATTTAGTGAGATTCTATGTAACTCAGTGAGACTATGTCTCTAAATAAAATATAAGAAAGGGTTGGGGATGTGGTTCAGTGGTTAAATGCCCCTGGGCTCAATCCCCAGTACCTCCTCCAAAATATTTCATTGTAGCTTTATTTATTATCATAAAAATATCAGGAATAGGATAATGATTGATTCCATAATGATGGCTTCACTTCTTGTGTTACCAGATAGGGGTTTGAGGAAGTTCTTCCAAGGGGGTAGTGATATCTCAACTCAGCCTGGTAGGGTTCTTGACTTATGCTGTTGAAAAGAATTTTATGATGCATTGAAAGCAAGGGACAAGCAGAAACTAATTAAAAGACAGCAAAGGTATAAAAACTCCAAGGGCAGGGTACAGATACCCTTCACCTCTCAGAGAAGATGATTTTCCTGGGAAGAAATGTGCAGGTTCCTAGGCAAGCTTTTTTGGAAAAGCAAATCTCATTTCAATTATTTGATATTTGGGGTTCAGAATATTTTTTCTTGGTTAAGTGATCTAGCCATAAATCACTTGTGGGCACCTTGTGTAGGTCTTTGACTCTGGTGACATTGAAATTGATTATGTTTTTATTCTAGTTGATCTGGTACAAGCATATGCTGGAGGTTTTGTTCATCTAATTAAAAACAAGCATGGTTGGTCATGCTTGTAATTCTGGGTCTCCATTTACTAAGGGACTCTTTCTTCCTGAGAGTTCACCTATCTTATTTGGAATATTGAACAATCACAAAATAAATGATGAAGACCATGTAGTAACATGGTAAAGTTTCATAACAGAACAATATATGAGCAAATAGCAGACAAAGAATGTCATGAGGAAGTAGGATGATGTCATGAAAAGATTGACTTTGAACCTGAAGCAATCAGAATCCCAATCTCAGCTTTGTTCTCTCATCAGCTATGTGACTTGACTCACTGGGCCCTAGTGTTCCCACTTGTCCAATGGAAGATATAATTAACTATTCTGCAGGTTCACTGTGAAAATAAGAAATCCTTTCCTAGCACTGTCTTTAGCATCCAATTGTAACATTAATTGAGCACTTATTATTATTATTGCAACCATAAAAGAGATGTAAATTTATTTAGGTATCAGGAATTGAAACCAGAGGCACTTTATCATTGGGCCACATCCCCAGTCCTTTTTACTTATATCTTATTTTGAAACAGGTCTCCCTAAGTTGCTTAGGGTCTCGCTGAGTTGCTGAGGCTGGCCTCGAACTTGCAATCTTCCTGCTTTGTCCTCCTGAGTTTCTAGGATTATAGGCTGCATCACCATGTTCCTCTAAGAGATGTACATTTAAAGGAGACAGTAGAAATATAACATTTGGTAACCCCCATAATCAGGATAGGGACTGGCATATTACTTTTCTCTTTTCTAGAGACTGGAACCCAGGAAGCTGACAGTTCTGTGTTAGAGGATATTAGATGTTCTAAAGGTCACTATATTTTGTGAGGGTACACATACAACCCACACCTGCACTCTGTGTTCCCCCTCTGTCTCTTAGTCACAGGCCTTAGGCCTTAGGCTATCTTTCTCTCCTGCTGCTATACCCGCTCATTACTTGGGCTCAATCTTTACCAAACCTTGCCCTGAATTGAAATGTTATATCCCCAATTTATCACTCACTAGAAAAAAATTTTAAACAGAGAAACAGTAAAGTGTTGATTTTATGAAGAAAGTTTCTAAAATTAATTATGCAAAGAACTTACAGTACTCTGAAGCATAAGGACATTTTTTAAATGCCCATAAGTAAACATAAAACAAAAAGCTGCAATGTCCAAAATATGCTATTTTGGACAAGCCAAAACCCACACAGATATTTGTATTTTTTGTTTAATCTAATGGCATAACACCTTCCCCCCAAATAGTAAAAACTCAAGCACTTTTATTTGAGCATTGGAAAACAATTTCTAGATTATTCTGACAGAATCCTGTTCTGTTAAAAGCCAGAGGGATGAGCTGCTTCAAATGTGTTTGCAGAAATGATTTCTTTTTTTAAAAGTAGCTCTGTCAGCTGGGAGCAGAAACAGAAAAAGAACAAACTTGCTGAATGAGGATAGGTTGGAGTAGGCCAGAACTCCTGTCATAATTCTGTAATTGGCATTCCTGATGCAGCTAAAAGAAGCCTGAGTGGAAAATCTATAGGGTTGTCCTCTATATCTAACTCAAAGTGCTTATGGGAGTAATTTTTATGTTCTAATTGTAAATATAGTACTGGTTATGACCTTAATGGAAAACAACAGACACTAGAGGTTTTGTATTTATTATTACTGTGTACTGCAACAAATTTTGGCTTACTTACCTATCTATGAATTGGTTCTAATACCTCTCAATTATATCCTACAGACTTTCCATCAGGGCCAAACTGTGTATATGAAAGCCTTTTGAGGGAGTAAAAGTGCTAAGTGAAAGAGGCTTATTAGTAATAATAATATGCTTAGAGCCATTTAGTATTATGGTTTCGGAATTTAACTAGCCTGGGCTTGAATTCTGGCTTTGCTGCTTATTGTGAAATACTTTTACACAAGCTTCTTTAACCTGTGTGATCCTCGGTTTTGTCCATTATAATACTTATAATAATGATCTAATGGGTTATTCTGAGGATTAATCAACATAGTAAAGTCAGCATAGATGATAGCTGCTGCTTTTATTAACAGCTACAGTAGTAATTACACTAATGTTAATTTTATACCTTAATTACAGAGGTTACCAGAGACTAAAGATATTCTATATCTTACTCCTGTTATTTACCACTGGCAAGATCTTTGAGGTATAGAGATGCTTGAGTAATCTTGGATGTCATTTAAGGATATAGCTAAGATTCTTATCTTCTACTTAGTTGTCTGGGCAGCAGAGAAAAGCATGAATTTGGGAGGCCAAAGGTAGGAAAATATTTTGTCCTCAATATGCCATATTTAAGCAATGTATATTACTGTATTAATAGACATCTTCTTGTCAAAAGTTAAAAAATAGTTAACACCAGTATCAGTAAGTGCTCAAGACAATGGACTGGAGAAATATAAAGCAATACAATTTTTTAAAAATTTATTTTTATGTGGTGCTGAAGATTGAACCCAGTGCCTCCAATGTGCTAGGCTAGCATTCTATCTCTGAGCCACAACCCCAGCCCAGCAATATAGTTTTTTTAATAAGGCAATTAATAGGTTTTAAAGATATAGGCCCTAAACAACTTAGTGAGACCTCTCTCTAAATGAAAACATGAAAAAGGGCTGGGGATGTGGCTTAGTGGTTAAGTGCCCCTGGGTTCAACCCCCAGTACCAAAAAAAAAAAAAAAAAAAAAATTCAAACTTTGACCCAGCATTTCTACTTTTAGGAAAGTTCTCTAAGGAAAAGAGATGTAGAAAAGATACAAAGATATGTAAATGGATGTTCTTCCCAGCATTATCTGTAACAAGTTAGATGAGTTAAATGTCTAATAATAGAAATTGGTTAAGAATGGTCTATTCATAGAATGAAATAATATACAACTATTAAAAGTCATGTTTGAGGGTAAAATACCTCAAATGCCTTTAGATTTATTTGCTGTTTGGACAATAGGAAGTGTTAAGAATTGTGGTGAATTAGAGTTCATGCTCCACCTAAAGGCATTAAAATTCAAATTATAAAACATGGTTCTGGACAAGAAAAGGCAGAGTCTGAAGTCTATCTACAAATTTACTATTTGAAATATCAGCTGTTGAAAAATATTCAAATGTGGGAAGATATTTATCATGTAATTTTAAGTGACTAAAGTAAATAAGACCCATGTACATATATGAATATACTACACTAAATCTCACCATCATGTACATCTACAAGGCTGGGATCCTAATTAGAATAAGATGCATTACATGCTGTATAAATATATAAAAATATATTCTACCGTTATGTATAAATAAAAAGAACTAAAAAGAAAGTAAATAAGAAAAGTACTGATAGAGACTGGTAGAACATTTGCACTGGATTTGGTCCCCGGCACTGCAAAAAAGACCGAAAAAAGTTTAGGTAAAGAATGACTCCGATAATTTTTAGAAATATGTGTGGTTATAGATAAATCCCTTTTCTGGTTTTTGGTTGACCTGTCTTACCTATCTGGAAAGATATCTGCCAAAATAATAATAGCAAACACTTACATATACCTAACAAAGGTCCATAGATTGTTTAAAACACATATGTTAACTAATTTATTTTCTTGGTAATCATAGGTACTAACACTAACCCCTATTTTACAAATGATAAAGCTGAAACAGAGGGAGGTTAAGTAACTTACCCAAGGTCAGATAGCTGAAAGGTGATAGAGGTGGGAATTCAAGCTTAGGCAAGAGAGTCTGGGCTCTTAACTGCTATGCTGTATTTAAACCAAAATGTTATAATTTATCTGAGATTTCTTGTGTGCTTTTTATTTTCTTTGTAATTTTTGGTGTTTAATTTTTTCCTGTAATAAACATATGTTTCATAACCAGAAAAAAAGTCAAAGATTTTATTAAAATACATATTTATTGCCTAGACATGTGCTGCTTTTGGCTTCTCCAATTACTGTTTTCTATTAATGAAAATTAGTTTGTCTGGTTTGCTGGCTGAAGCCTTAAGCCCTGAGGAAATAAAAAATAGGACAGGTAAATTTTATGGAGGTAGAAGGGAGAGGAACAGGCCTAACAGGCGCTGTGGGACAGCTGAGAGCATTGAGCCAGAAACAGCAAGAGTAGGTTAATGAGGAACGCAACGAGGAGTGCAGCGCAGGTGGCTGTCACTGGAGAAAAGCTTTGTTTAGGCCTGGCCTTGTGCCTCATCCAAAATATGGTGGCACAGTGCTCTTTCAAGTTACTTAAAATTTTCTTTAATTTATTTCACAATTTATTTCTTTTTTCTCTTTTTCTGTGATTTGAACCCAGGAGTGCTTAACCACTGGGTCACATCTCCAGCCCCTTTTTGTATTTTATTTAGAGACAGGTTCTTGCTGAATTGCTAAGTGCCTCGCTAAATTGCTGAGGCTGACTTGGAACTTCAGTCCTCCTGCCTCAGCCTCCCGAGTCCTTGGGATTACAGGCATGTACTACCACAACCAATTTCACAAATATTCTTTGCATTCCTCCTTGCTAGACACAATTAAGTATACTGTGAAAAATCATAAAAGAAGCTAATAGTAAGAGTAATAAGGAATTCTATAACATTTCCTATGATATAAAATAATATTCCTGCCAGGCACAGGGAATCATATCTGTAATACCAGCAGCTCAGGAGGCTGAGGGAGGAGGATCTCATGTTCAAAGCCAACCTTGACAAAAACGAGGTGCTAAGCACCTCAGTGAGACCCTGTCTCTAAATAAAATACAAAATAGGGCTGGGGACGCACCTCAGTGGTGGAGTGCCCCTGAGTTCAATCCCCGTTTCCCCTCCCACCCCCCAAAAAACAGTAGTGTTTTAAAAGAAATGCATCATGACGAGTAGGATTTATTCCAGGTTTATAGGAATGACAATATTAAATAATGAGTAAAATTCACTAGATACTTTAGAAGGGGGAAAGAAATATGATCATTTCAACAGATGTATAAAAAGGATTGATAAAATTCAACATCCATTCCTGAGTAAATAATAAAAACTCATAGCAGGGCTGAGGTTGTGGCTCAGCTTGCCTAGCACATGTGAGGCACTGGGTTCAAATCTTAATACCACATTAAAAAACAAATAAATAAAGGCATTGTGTCCATCTACAACTAAAAAAAATTTTTTTTTACAAAAAACCTCATAGCAGGAAAGGAATAGAGAGAAAAATTTTCAACTTGATAAAAGATTCTTAATGTAACTGGGGGCAGTGACACATCCTTGTAATACCAGCCACTTGGGAGGCTGAGCCAGAGGACTGCAAATTTAGCAAGGCCCTAAGCAACTTAGCAAGACCCTGTCTCAAAATAATAAATAAAAAGGGCTAGGAATGTAGCTGAGTGGTAAAGTGCCTCTGGATTCAATCCCCAGTATCAAAAAGAAAAGAAAAAGATTCTTAATGTATAAGAACATATTATATACATATCTTCTTATACATTAAGATATATATGTGTCTAAGATATATATAATTATATACTTAAATATAATATAATAATTAAGTGTATGTATTATATATAGTTAATGGTGCAGCTTTAGAAGAATTTCCAGACAAGGGAATTCATCACTACTATTCAACATTTACTGAAAGTCAAATCAATGTAATGATATAAAAACAATAAGAGGTGTATATACTGGAAAAGAAAATTGTCTTTATTTGAAGATGACATAATGATCTACATAGAAAGGAAAATAAATGAGCAAATTATTGGAGCTAATCAGAGCAGACTAACATACAAAAATTATGTATTTTTCTATAGCAGGTTTATAGTAATGGCTTAATCCTATAACCACTTTGAAAATGAAATAGAAAATATTTCTTTTCACATCAGAAATACAAGAATAACATTATAATCAAATCTAATAATCTACATCTGTATAATTTAATAATGAAGAAAAATGTCTAATAACTACCTGCACAAAATTTTAAAACTGTATTCAATGAAAAAAAAGAATGCATTCATCACTAATAGTAATCATTAATGAGTGACAATTACAGATGTTGCAGACATTTGCTAGAATGGTTTCAGTGAACTGGTAGAAAAGGAAGTCCAATTCAAGTGTTTTGAAGAGCAAGTAGAATTTGAGGAAGTAGAAACAAGAGACTTGGTGTAAAGTTGGGTTTTTTGTTTGTTTGTTTGTTTGTTTGTTTGTTTTGTCTTTTCAAGAGTAGGAAAAGTTTCTTTTTTTTTTTTTTTTTTTAAACCAGGGACACTCGGCCACTGAGCCACATCCCCAGCCCTATTTTGTATTTTATTTAGAGACAGGGTCTCACTGAGTTGCTTAGGGCCTCGCTAAGTTGCTGAGGCTGGCTTTGAACTCGCAATCCTCCTGACTCAGCCTCCCAAGTCACTTGGATTATAAGCATGCACCACCACGCCTGGCTAAGAGTAGGAAAAGTTTCTTTTGAGCTCATGCTTCAGAGGTTCAGTCCCTGGTTGGCCGACTCCATAGCTCTGGGTGATAGTTGAGGCAGAACAGCATGGTGGAATGGTGTGATGGAGGAAAGTTGCTCAGTTCATGAAGTTCTCTTTCAGGAAGCAGAATGAGAGATGAGGTTGGTTTTTGTTTTGTGTATTTTAAAGTGAAGGTCAAATGGGTTTAAGGGAGAGAGTAATTGAAAATACAGGAGATAAATGGAACATTAATAGCAATAGTTTCCTGAGGAAAAAGAATGGGATGAGAATTTGCACAATATGGGGATAAGTAACCTTGAATAATAGAAGGGGTAGTTCCTCTAAGCTGGGAGGGAAGGATTTTATCTAGAAACTTATGTAAGACTCGGATGGATTCAGCTGTATATAGGTTTATAAATGTAGGACCTAGAGGTTAAAGTAATCCCTTCGAATATACACAAAGGGCTCAATTTTGTCTGTGAAGTGGGAGGTGAAGTCATGTTTTGAGAAGGAGTAAAGTGATGAAGAGGATGGTAAAAGTTTGCCATAGTGACCGAAGGATTTAGAGAGTGTTTTTAAAGTATAATTTGATATTTTAAATGATCTATTGTTATCAATCCACAGGTGTAATTTTTTCCAGCTGTGCTTAGAATGTAGTGGGAGAGGAACCAGCTTGACTGATCTGGGATTAGAAATTCGTGCATTATGTTTGTAAGGACAAGAGGGAGCCAATGCATCAACAATTTGACTATGGGACTCAGGTTTCCCTGGAAGAAAGGGTTGCTGAAAGACAACTAGAACTTGAGCTGGCTTGGATGCTGAAACACAAGTGTGAAGAGTATAAGGAACATCTTGAGGGATAGGAGATTGTTATGGGTTGTAGAGTATGGACTTTTAGATTTCAAAGATGACAATAAGGTATAATAAAACAGGCTTTGAAGAACCCATTGCAACTACCCTGCTATATGATTTAGGAGAGTTACCTAAATCTCTGATCTTTGATTTCTTCATATGAAAAATGAGAAACCAGGAGAATGCTACCATCAAATTTCTTGTCCTGGGGACTATGGAGATTGAAAGAATGAACAACTGCTACTAGAAGCAGTTGCAAATAAATGTCTTCTTAGAACTTGCATTGGGTTAAATGCTGAAATTTCTCCTGGACTTTTTTTTTTTTTTCTTTTTTCTTTTTGGTACTAGGATTGAACCCAGGGTGCTCTACCACTGGGCTACATTCCCAGTCCTTTTTGTTTTTATTTTGAGGCAGGGTCTCACTAAGTTGCTGAGGGTCTTGCTAAGTAGATGAGGCTGGCCTCAAATTTGCAATCCTCCTGCCTCACCCTCCCTAGTCCCTGGGATTATAGGTAAGTGCCACTGTCTCCTGGACTCTTTAGTAAATTTATTCCTGATCTATTGGTACTATAAATCTAAAACATTCTTAAACAATGGAGTCATAACTGCAGTTATTTACAATACTTCTTTTTTTGTGTGTGTGTTTCTGGGGATCGAACCTAGGGCCTTGTGCTTGAGAGGCAAGCACTCCACCAACTGAGCTATGTCCCCAGACCTACAATGCTTATTTGTTGAACTTATCTTCTAAGTATTGAGAATGACCTCACCTCAAACACAATTTAAATATAGATAGAATTATTCTGTGTTTGTTTTGTTTTGTTTTGTTTTGTACTGAGGACTGAACTCAGGGATGCTTTACCACTGAGCAAAGACCAGGTTGATCATTGGTTAAAAGAGCCACTGAAAAGATTAAGTAAGAAAACTATCACTAGTCCTTTAGTTTTACATAGGCCTAGCATACGGCATACTCTAAAATGGTAGCTGATTTTTTTTTATATATTGAAGCTTCCATTCTCAACTATCTCCATTTATGTCTTATATCTTAGGGTAAATTCCTAAAAGATTAAGAATAATTTCTTTAGTTTTTGAGAAGAACACTAAAGGTAGTATATAGATTAGTATCTTTTACCCTCTTTTAGCTTTCTTCATCAAGCCATCTGTTCCTAGGCTTTAGCACCTTGTGCTCAAATCCTTTATCCTCTTTATTGTTCTCTTCCTATTTAAGATAGTGTCCCTCATAAGCCTGTGAGATCCTTTATTCCCCAGAGTACAGAGGCAATAATCAGGGACACACTCCTGCTGGAAAAACTGTTAACCTTGGCATTTTTTGCCCTGGTCCAATTCTTAATAACAAAAATGGAAATGTTTCTACTTGAATTGTCTTATAGTTTATAATCTAAAATATATCATAATCTCTTAGAGAAATTAAGCAGGGACTAGATTTAACTTGTGGAATGAAATACTTATTCCACTGATTTATGAAGGTAAGTGCTTATAAAGTGTTTCTGTTAATATGCCAAGAAGTGGTGCACCACTAGAAATGATTGTCTTTTATGTTCCTGACCACTGATATGTCAAAATGAGGAAGGAAATATGATTGCTCTCAGATAAAGTAGTTAAATTGTTATCACCCATTCACATGTACAGGAGGAAGGAGGAAGTATTGATGTCACTCTGTCAGGTTACTATATCTCTAAACTTTTTTAAATTCACAAATAATTGTATATATTTATGGGATATACTGTGATTTTTTCCCTATATGTTTACATTATGGAAAGATTAAATTGATCATCATATCCATCAACTCACCTATGTGTTGGTTTTTGTGGTAAGAATGTTTAATATTTGTTCTTTTAGCAATTTCGAAATATATACTACACGTTATTAACTATGGTCACCATGTTGTGCATGAGTTCTCTAAAATGTATTCTTCTTATCTAACTGAAACTTTGTATCCCCTTTGATCAATACCTCCTCTATTCTACTTTTTGTTTTCATGAATTTGACTTTTTTAGATTCTGCATAGGAGAATCTGTGTTTATTTTCCTATGCCTGACTTATTTCACTTAGCATAATGTCCTCCAGGTTCATTGATGTTGTTACAAATGACAGAATTTCTTTGTTTAAAAGACTGTATAGGGCTGAGGGTGTAGATGACTGGTGAAGCACTCACCTAGCATGCGTGAGGCCCTCCATTCTAACCCAGCACTGTGAGAAAAAGAAAGGAAGGAAAGGAGGCCGTGTAGAATTCCATTGTGTGTACACAACATATTTTTAAAAAAATCCACTCATTCACTGATGGACACTTAGTTTGCTTCCATATCTTGGCTATTATGAATAGTGCTAAAATAAACATAGGAGCTCAGGTATCTCTTTGACATACTAGTTTAATTTCTTTTGGATATATATTCGGTAGTGGATTGTTGATTATATGCTAATTCTACTTTTGGGTTTTTGAGAAACCTGCATATTATTTTCCAAAGTTAATCATATTAATTTATATTCCCTATAGTGGACCAGGCTTACTTCTCCACATCCTCACCGGTGCTTATGATCGTTCATGTTTTTGATAATAGTGGTTCTGAGTGTTCTAGGGACTAAGATTCCACACTTTTGCCTTAGTACATTTGAAGTTAGTTCTTCCTGATTTTGCTTTCAGAACATATATACTAGGTAAGAGGAATTTATTGTCTGAGAGTACCCAAATATCCACTTCCAGCTATCACTTAACTGTAACAAATTTTTTACTCAATGGTGGCAAATAATAATATCTTGGTGGATGCTAATGTTGCTTTCTCCCCTTGCTGCTCCTGAGTAAAGAGACTCCCTGAGCTCTTGAGGATCACTTGAGAGCAGGACTTCCACGCCTTCCAAAACAAACAAAACAAACCCCTCAAAAAAAAAAAAAACAAAAAACCAGAACAAAACAAAACAAACAAACAAACAAAAAACAGAAAACCTCAGGGATTCCTTGGTAACAGGGCACTTTGAGATCTTTCTTTTTTTCTCTTAGGTTCTTAAATATACATATCATTGGCTGTGCTCAGTGATGCACGCCTATAATCCCTGCAGCTTGGGAGGCTAAGGCAGGAGGATCAAAAATTCAAAGCCAGCCTTAGCAAATTAGTGAGGCCCTAAGCAACTTATTGAGATCCTGTCTCAAAATAAAATACGAAAAAAGTGCTGGGGATGTGGCTTAGTGGCTAAGCACCCCTGGGTTCAATCCCTGGTACCCCCCCCCCAAATATATATCATTGTACATAAGATGAATCTGGTGGGATACTAAAGAGTTGAATGAACCTGAAAGTAAATGGAGAATGACTTCTAACCAATTTGCCCAGAAGATAGACTACCATCTGTAGTTAGTGGTTTTCAGAAGATTGGTTTAGAGACATGGTGATAAGATGTTATTATATGATTTGTGGTGTCGGTGCCCACAAGTCTATTGTCTGCATTTCCATTGAGCTTCCAGGTGATGCACTGTGGCTGGGGCTGGGTGCCACACACTGAAGCCTATGAAGTGTGTTGTGCCCTGCCCACGTGAGTACCTGTGCACATGGCTCTTTTCCATGTTTTCCCAGCCAGTTCAGCCTCCTCAACCCTCGAGGCAAATGTCAGTATTTGTCACAGGTGAAGACTGCGGAACTAACCCTGACTCATTACTTCTATTATGAGTTCCAAACTCAGACTGGGGAGTGAGAAGAACAATTAAGAGAGAGAGAGAGAGAGAGAGAGAGAGAGACAAACAGACAGACAGACAGACTAGATTTTCCTTTGTTTTAGAATAAGAAAATGTTTGTTTCTAAATGACTGAATTAGATAATGTATTTGGTGGGAAAAAAAAGTCTAAAGCAACCTCTGCGTCTGTAATTTTAGTGAATTTTAAATGTCCACACCTTTTTCTTCCTTCTGCCTCTCTTTAGGAAAGCTGCTGAATTTTTAAACCACATGCATATTTCAATAAATCTTATATATTCTCCATAAAAATTGTTGACTAATGAAGAAATCCATTTCATCATGTGAAGAGTATTCATTGAGCACTAGAAGCTGGTTCTACTGTGCTGATGTTGCTGTGTTGTCTGTCACTAATCTGACCCTGGTTTATTTGGAATTTGCTCATCCCATAATAGGAAGCATCAGGACTCCACCTACTTCACTACTTAGCACTGGGCTGTCATCTCATACCTGCTTTTACCATTGGACTTGAGTTCATTGAGTTCCTGATCTCTGACTTCATCTCCTATTTTTGGCTCTGAATTTGACCCTTAGACTTGATGAGATGACAAGATCTTGCTTCTCCAGATTAATGTTTAACCCATGACACACCTCCCCAAAGGTAGTTTTATACATACCCTCTGGCTTTATTCCCTCTGTTACTGAAAGTTGGTCCTTGTTCCCAGTGCTAATCCAATAACAAGGACATGCTTTTGAGAAAAAGGAAAAAGTTTTATTGCTTTGCTAGCAAAGAAGAAGCATAGGAGACTCATGTCCCAGAGGCTGTGATTCTGTCCATCCCAGGGAACAGGGCGGGTTTAAGGAAGTGATTCAAGGATACTACATTCCAAGTTTTCTGTCCTCAGTTGTAATTCACTTGTTAAGTTGGAGATAGTCATTTCTGAGATCTTCTGGTACCATTCCCAGTGTCTGAATTACTTTGTTCCTGTGGTGGATGTGTGCTCAAGGGCAGATAACTCTGTTTAGGATGGGGAAGAAAGGTAATCCTGTTTCTCCTGAGATTATGGAGGGGGCGAGATTAGGGAGGAGCAGGGAGAGAAGAGAAGAAACATGTCCCTTTAAAAAATAAGTCCCAGTGGCAGAGCAGCAAGGACTATATTCAAAGCATAAAGTAGATCACTGTTTCAACCCCCACCTGCTGTGGGAGGTATTGAAGTCCATTTGTAGGCCACTGCCCATCTGGTCCTACCTTCCTCCTCACTCCCAATAGGAAAAAAAAAAAAATCAGATAGCAAAAGCCTTAACAACACACTATTCAATATAGCAAAATGGAATGTTTCCTTCTAAAATTATATGACCCCCCCCAAAGGGGGAAAAAATTCTGAGTCATTTTAAAAAATGGTCATTAGCTGATTTTTGTCTGTTTTTGTCTTAAAGAAAGGAATATAAATAAGCCAACTCATTTGTTATTTTATTTTAGTTTCATGTTGTTATACTTCCCAAAAAGATTCTCCAGTGCCATCAGGAGAGAGTCAGCCCCACCCTAATCCCCCCTCCCTATAGCCCAACCCTAATCCCTTCCCCCGCCCTATAAAAGTTGGCAACAACAGAATTAATGGGATTTCCCAGCATCCCGCTTTTAGGCGTAAGGGAGGTCGTTGCTGACCAGCTAAAATAAAGGCTTCTTTTGGCTTTACGTGATCGGCTTGGATGATTTTATTTTTGTTAGGTACAACAATGTTTTGGCACTGGGGGTTGAATCCACAGGTGCTTTACCACTGAGCTACATCCTCAGCCCTTTTTATTTTGAGTTAGGGTCTGGCTAAGTTGCTTAGGGCCTCGTTAAATTGCTGAGGCTGGCCTCAAAGTTGAGATCTTCCTGCCTGTCTCTAGTTATTGGGATTACAGGCATGCACCATGGTACCTGGCTCCATTTGCTACAAACAAACAAACAACAACAACAACAACCACACAACCCAAATAACAGAAAATCTTTTTATGTTCTTAAAAGAATATTACTTTTGTTTTATTGCAAGTCTACTAATGAAAATGGGGGGAGGGAGACTGAGGCCAAGCTGAGGGGAAGAGGTGGGAGGGGCAGCCCAGTAGAGGTCAGATGGGGCCCGGGATAAAGCCTCCTAAGGATAAGGATCCACACCATTGTTTGGAAACTAAGAAATCAACAAGTTCCAATAATTGGTTATGCCAAACCTTTTTTAGGAAAAGTGTGATTTTATATATAGATATGATAGGGATCTACTGGACTTCAGAGGAAAATTTCAAGATAAATCAGTAGCTTTAAATAAATATCTAAGTGTTAACAGGCTTTTAATAAGTAGCACAGAAACACATTTTTCCCTTAAATATATAATTCTCTGGTCTTAAGCACTTTTTATTTTAAATATGCCTACCCTTAACATTTGTGAGGCCTGGGGCAAGAGTTTAAATACATAGGTCCATATATCATATGTCTAAATATTTAAAATTATCCAATAATTTGTGAAATAAAATATATCCTTATCCTCCTAGATAACTCAAAATGCCAAGTTCAAATTAAGGGCTTTTGGACTCCTGAAGCTGTGGTTTGGAGTGTGGAACTTTGTGATGAGCCAGCCCATCAGTGGTCATGTTTACCTTTGAGAATCTGGGCCTAGGTAAGTGGCCTACACAGGCTCTGAAAAGGGCTCAGGCCATTTGAACTAGAAACTCCCACACACCCACAGAGTGGGCACCCACAGAGTGATCTTGGATGGAGTCTTGAGCTCTAGAAGTATATTGTCCTGGTTCTATAGATTCATTATTCAATAGGGAGGGGTGTGGCTAGAGAAAGGACAGAGTGGGGCCTTTTCAAATTCAGGGCTTAGGGCAGTGCTAAGGACTCAAGAGTAGTGCTGATTTTTTCCACTGGGGAATCACCCTTTGTTATCCCTACTCCACTCCTAATTCCCTCTCTGTCCTTGTTTTTTTGCCTCTTATCTACTATTTTCCCTCAGGCTACAAGGAGAGTTCTCCTCAGATACTGGTTTTACTAAATAGGACAGTAGGATGGTGTCTTCCACTATTTCTCTCTTTGATTCCAATTCCCTCTACTAATTATCTGGGCCCTCTCCTATTAGCAAAGTTTACCCACAGGAGACCTGTCAGGGAAGAAACAGCAAGAAGGGTGGCAATAAATCTGGGGAAGAGACAGATTTTCATTTTTACTAAGAAAAAGACCTTAGATACTGCTGTTCAAAAGGGTTTTCCCAGATTCCACCCCTTGGATAGAGAGGGGAGACGACTCCAAGGAGCAAACATTTATATTAAGAAGGAGGAAAATTGCTTGCTGACCACAGCTTGAGAGAAACTGAAACTCCACAATAGACCAGGCCTCTGAGTAGACTACTTCACAAGAAAGGAAAATGGAAAAATGTCAACACCATCACTACTGAAGTACTTATTTTCTACTCATATGGTGGGTAATGGGAGCCACACAGGGCCCCATTGGTACTCTGGGAAAATGAGTGAAAGGGAAAATAATCTTTTCTGAAGTTGTAACCCATTCCTGTGAAGGTGTACTCGGTGTCTGAGATTCAAATGAAATTGCCTTAAACCCATTTCCCCCTTTGATAGGATCCTCCTAGTCTCTCCAGGGATTTTCGAGGGCGTGTCTTACGTTTTCTCTCAACTGGTTAGTTCAATGGATGAATCATTGCACTGTCACTAATGAGCTGTTGCTGTTTTGCACCACATAGCACTAAGATGTGAAACAATCACTTCTTTTGCACCAAAAAAACCCCACTACTCACACAGAATGTTTGTGTATATATATATTAGGCTCTGCTGAAGATTTGGGGGCAATGGTGAGGTCCTACTTTGCCATATCGCTTGGCCCCTTCTCTTCTTTTAATGACTCCTCATTTTCCCAGTATCCTTCCCCTCTTTTACAATTGGATTTCTTTTATTTTAGTATAGCCAAGGACTCTTTAATATGTCTTTCTAATTAAAGGAACATTTCTTCCAGTTTCCATCTGAGACTTAGAAGAATGAAGAGAGACTTGCAACAGCCACCATTCTGTTCTTCCAATTCTATTAGGGGAAGAAGTCAATGTGAAGAATAATTTCTTTGCTATATGGATTATGTCATCTCCCTCAAGGGTCAGTGGCAGAAGTTGGTTTTTATTTAAAATAACTATTTTATTTCTCGGTTATACAATGATTCCAAAACAACCTATGACCTCTCTAAATTCTTTTCTTGAACCTATTTTTAGTTGTAGACGCACATGATATCTTTATTTTTTTATGTGGTGCTGAGAATTGAATCCAGTGCCTCACATGCGCTAGGCAAGCACTCTATCACTGAGCCACAACCCCAGCCCTCTCTAAATTCTTATAGTCCCTCAGGGATGGATAATGCCAACAACAACAACAACAATAATATTGTTGTTGATAATAATAATTTTTTTATTAATGGCAGTAGATACATTCTTAAGGACAATTGAAGACTTTTTGTAACGTAAAAAGATGCAAGGGCTGCACCTTTCAGACACAACCGCAGCTGGCAAAGCCAAGCTCTGCCACATACCCCGCCCCTCAGCTCACCACAGCATGCCAGCGCTGGGTTTACCCCGCAGTCCTACCAGCCCACAGTCCAACCTTGTGGGGCTCCCTCCCCGGAGGTTGGGTGCAGGCCCCCCCGGGTGGGAAAAGCGAGGGAGGATGACAGCTCCCCCGCCCCTTCCCTGTAGCTAGCCCGCCATTAGTTTGTTCATCAGCCTGTCATCACCAGCCATTGGCTGATCCCTAGTCCGCAAAATTCAATTATTAAATTTTCAACAATTGATCCTATCATCGTTTTGCCTGCAAAGTTAGGGAGCTTAAAAGAAGCTCCCCGGCCATGTTTCTTCCTTCTTCTTTTTTCTTTTTTCAACCTTTTCTCTTCAGGGCAGAAACTGTTTGTCTGCCTAATAAAATCTCTTGGGTAAGTTCCGGTGTCCTCAGTGGTTTTTCTGGGCACTTTTCACCCTTTGCTTTTATACAGGGGAATGATGCCACCAGATCTTAGTTTTCTGCAAAGCATCAAAAGTAGGTGGGAGAAGAGAGATGAGAGCCAACAGATCAATTGTGGAGTAATTTTTACAATGGTTTAGGGCAGAGGTAATGAGCAAGGACTACAGCAGTGAGACTTGGGAAAGGAATTGATGCAGTGATTCAATGTAGAGGTATTGACAATGGATTCAAACATTAAAACAAACAAATAAAACTAACATAATTTTACGTAGGAACACTGGTATTACCTATGTATAGTTTTTCCTCATTGTGGTTGTGTGTATGTCTAATATTGGGGCATCCACAGGAATGGACCAGAGCAAAATAAACTCACTTGGCTGTGCTTCACTTAAGAGTAACTACTATATTTTCTTGCTGAGTGATAGAAGCTGTTTGGGGCATAAAGACCTGCAAAAGAGAAAGAGGGGAGGAAGAAATTAAAGATGAAATGGAATGTCTCATAGAAAGCAGGAAATCAAAGATAATATATTCTATGGGCAGCAAGAGTAGTTGTCCTTTTAGTTTCTTTCAAGAATAATGCCTGTAATCTAAGGTCACATTGTCCCTGTATAATCCACACCACCTTCCACACCTCCTCCCTGTGCTCCCCCCCATAAGATGAAAGCTATGTCAAGCTGAGAAGGATTTGGACTTCCAACATTTTCTCATGAAATGATTGCATCTTTTCCTGTCTTTTATGTGGTGGGTGTAAGAAAAGAAGCTAGTGAAAGAAGTAGAGAAGAGGAGGCTCAACAGTTACACAGTTTATTCAGGACAAACCTGCAAAGGGGGCCCCAGTAAAGACTGAGACCTGTCTTGTGTTTACAGTCTGGGGTAGACATAGGGGAAATGAGGAAGGGGGGAATTAGACTGTTGTTAGGAGTTTTTTTTTTTTTTTTTTTTTGGTACCAGAGATTGAACCCAGAGGCACTCCACACTGAGCCACATCCCCAGCCCTATTTTGTATTTTATTTAGAGACAGGGTCTCACTGAGTTGCTTAGGGCCTCGCTAAGTTGCTGAAGCTGGCTTTGAACTCATGATCCTCCTGCCTCAGCCTCCCAAGTGCTGGGATTACAGGCATGCGCCACCGTGCCTGGCCATTGTTAGGAGTTTTAGGGAAGGGTTCTTATGGTGTCAGGATTTCAGTCCCAGATAAGGCTATTCTTTTCTTATGTTGAAGTATTTGGGGCTTCTTTTCATGATGATGGAGTATTGTCTGAGGTTTAGATCAGACTGAGTTAGAGTGACCTTGAGGCGACTTTTGTTCTAAGATGGAGGATATGTTTCAAAATGGCATTGCCGGTGTCAGGTTCTACCTAATAGTGGTTACTTAAAAATATCAACAGAATTCACATATTGTATCAATTCCCATTTTTGTTGAGCCATTGGTGCTCATGTAGAGGGTCTAAATAAGGAGGCAAACAGGCTGGTGCTTGATTCAGCATCATTTCCTGGCAGGTAATAGTGGAGCTTCCATTTGTGTGTGACCTGTGGCCCAAGGAAGAAGAATCAGGGCACTAATTGGGGGGCAGTTGACCCATTTAAAAAGTGTTGCACAGCCAGCATCTCCTGATTGGTACTTGGAGCCTCCTTCTTCTACCAATTCTCATTATTCAGACCCTCATTTTCCTTCCTTTCTCGTACCATGGTCAGTACTTTCCTTTGAAAATTCTCTTACTTCTTACATTTTTTCCCTAGGTGCTCCTAGAGTACTTTACCTGTCCATGGATAATTCCCTAGTTCTTGGTCTTCTTATTCCACTAATTTCTTCTGACTTCAGGATTTTGTCTCTTCTCTTTTTTTTGGAACCAGGGATTGAACTCAGGGGCACTTGGTCATTGAGTCACATCCCCAGCCCTATTTTGCATTTTATTTAGAGACAGGGTCTCTGAGTTGCTTAGGGCCTTGCTAAGTTGCTGAGGCTGGCTTCGAACTCGTGATCCTACTGCCTCCAGCCTCCCAAGTGCTGGAATTACAGGTGTGCGCCACCACACCCGGCAGGATTTTATCTCTTCTTAAATGAGTAAAGTTACTTATGTTGTACCCAAAGAAAATAAAATCATCCAAGTCGATCACGTAAAGCCAAAAGAAGCCTTTATTTTAGCTGGCCAGAGACGACCTCCCTTACGCCTAAAAGCCAGGTGCTGGGAAAACCTGCGTTAATTCTGTTGTTGCCAACTTTTATAGGGCACGGGAAGGGATTAGGGTGGGACCATAGGGAGGGGGGTTAGGGTGGGGCTGACTCTCTCCTGATGGCACTGGAGAATCTTTTTGGGACCTATAACACATAGTGATACTTTTCAATTCCAGGTATTTTTTTCCAGCTGAAGAAACTGACTTCCATTTGCTTCTCTATGAGCTGTAGCTGTGATCTGCAGGCGGATCCACAGGCCACAAACTACATGGAACAGCAATAATGCTTCAGTTCATTAATCTGGAAAGCAACAATCAGGGAGTACATCACTGAGAGATTCTAGTAGATGCCAGTTAGATATAGTCATTCAACCCTCAAGCAAGCAGGAAAAGAAGCATATATTTATAATTTAGGAAAACATTCTTAGTGTGCAGATGCTATAGAGGTCAATGTGGACCATTAGTCACATAAAAAAGGGGTGGGGGTAGTTAGGAAGGCTTAAGCAAATGCCCTGAAGCAATAATCAGATCTTGATGAAGTTTCACGTTGTCTATCCCCTCCACCTCCCAATGCTCTGCAGTTTCAAGTAGCTCCAGTTTGGCTTGCCTCCCAATGCTGACCTAGTCAGGGGGCTGAGGGCCTTAGTCATTTCATTCCTGCGTCTCTCCTCATTACCTTAGCCAACGTGTTGGCTGACTTAATTATTTGTTTCCTCCAAGTTTGTGGGTGTGACACCTGGGAGGTGGAGACGAAGCTGACCCACCTGGTTGGCATTCCAATCAAGTAAACTAGCACTTGCTCTCCTCACATCCTAAGGAACTGGCTTCTCTACCTACCTGTTGGCCTCTGATGACCTTAAAAGCCCATTCTGACATCCTCAGGGGATGTGACAGAACAGGAACATACCCAATCTTGCCAAGAGACCTGTAGTTAATGTTTTAACATATCCCTCCCAGGGACTGGCACTTGCAATAATTGGGAGCTGATAAGTCCTATTTATAATAAAGTACCTCCAGCAATCTTGAGTACTCATATGGCCTACAGGCAGGGATTTTCTTCTTAAGAGTTCCCCTAATGCCTAATCCTAGGAAGCCTTTAGGAAATACAGGAAGGTAATTGGGTGTCACTGAACTCTTCTCTTTTAGTACTTTTATTATCCCTTTGTTTTTTCATTAATTGATTAGTTGACTTAAGAACAATACCTGTGAAAATTAATTTAAGGCAATTGTAAAATTCCAGCCTGATGAATAAAAACATTTATAGTTCAGGAATTTATAGGAAATCTTTAAAAAGGAAGTGATGTAGGTTGGGCCTTGAACTCTATCTAGGGAGAAAACTTGGAGATAGGAGAGAAAGTTGGATAGTAACACAGGTGTGCTGAAATCAGCTCAAACTGTATTTCACTATATTTCCAATTCCTTGTTGGTAAATACAACAAATCAAAGCTTCTCCTTACCCCTACTGCAGAACTGGTTGTAAATAGCATACCACTTGTGGTAAAGGAAGTAGAACACAAATGTAGATGGAAATTAATAAGTTATTATATTCTGGAGTTAGGATCAGCTTGAATCAGGAAGTATAGGATCTTATAAGCAGGCTAAAGAATTCTGACTTTTTCCTATAGCTACTGAGGAATTATTGATGACATTTTATTAGTTGAGATATGTTTTTGGCTATAAGTAATAGAAAATTCATTCAAAATTGTTTAAAAATGTATTATTGCATATAGCAAGAATTTCAAGTATGACCACTCCAAGGTTAGTTAATTTGACCATTCACCAAAGATCTAGAGTCTTTGAATCTTTTTCCTTTGCCATCCTTAGTATATTACATTGTTTTATCACCAGTACAATAATTCCAAGTGAACATTCATTGGCAGAAGAGAAGAATATATTTTTCCGTCCCTTTGTAAGAATAAAAAAATCTTTCCCAAAAACCTCCATCAGATCTCCTCACATCTCACACTGGTCAGAACTCTATCACCTGCCTAAACTGAGCACTGGCAAGGAGAAGGGAACCTCACCATCCATCAGTGTTTCAGCCATCTCTCTCTCTCATTCAGCCCTCTCTGCCCCAGACCAATCTTTCACCACTGGACCAATCTTCCCTGAAGCTCAAAGCCTCACAGAGGATGGCTGCTTGAACATAATCAGGGTTCTATAATCAAGGAGGAAGAAAGGGGATGGACATTGGCCAAGCAACCAATATGTCTGTGATAGCTTTGGAAAAGAGAGAAAAGATCAATGAAATATTTTAGGAAGCATAATCTAGCAATGATGTGCAAGCAGAGAGCCTGGGAATAGAGAGCCCCAGTTATATGTATTTTTGCTTTGGTACTGGGAATTGAAACCAGGAGCACCTTACCACAGAGCTACATCCCCCTTTTTATTTTTTATTTTGGGACAGAGTCTTGCAAAAGTTGCTTAGGACCTTACCAAATTGCTGAGGCTGGCTTTGAATTTGCCATCCTCCTGCCTCAGCTACCCAAGCTGCTGGGATTAAAAGCTGTGAGCCATCATGCTCAGCTCCAGTTATACTTTTGTAAGAGTCTAGATGTGAAATAATAAGCTACCAAAGCAATGGTTCTCAACTACCAACTAGCTATAAATTCATTTATTCATTCATTTAATAGCTATTTAACAAATGACCACGTAAGTCAAGATACCATGCTAGTTACTATACACGAAACTATGGACTTACCTCAGGGAGCTCCAGAATCTAATGGGAATCTAATTCCATTTATTGATTGGGTTATTTAATTTTCTGGTAGTAAGTTTTTTGAGATCTCTGAATATCCTGAAAATTAATGCCTTATTTGAGGTACTGGTGGTGAAGATTTTCCTCCAATCTGTAGGATATCTGTACATGTTCTTGATTGTTTTATTTGCTGTGAAGAAGTTTTTCAGTTCAATACCATCTCATGTATTGATTCTTGATTTTATTTCTTGCACTTTAGGAGTCTTGTTGAGAAATTTAGCTCCCAAACTGCCATGTTGGACAGTTGGGCCTACTTTTTATTCTAGTAAGTGCAGTCTCTGGCCTAAGGCCTATGTCCTCGATCCACTTAAAGTTGAGTTTCCACATATACCATGCTTTTTTTTTTTTTTTTTTTTTTTGATGGTGCTGGGGATTGAACCCAGGACCTTGTGCTGCGAGGCAAACACTCTACCAACTGAGCTATATTCCCCAGCCCTATACCATTCTTTTTTAAAAAATATTTTGTTTAGGCCGGGTGTGGTGCCACATGCCTATAATCCCAGCGGCTGGGGAGGCTGAGGCAGGATTGTGGTTCAAAGTCGGCCTCAACACAGGCAAGGCGCTAAGCAACTCAGCGAGACCCTGTCTCTAAATAAAATACAAAATAGGACTGGGGATGTAGCTTATTGTCAAGTGCCCCTGAATTCAATCCTTGATTAAAAAAAAAAAATTCTTTTTGTTTAGTTGTAGGTGGACAAAATACCTTTATTTTATTTTTATGTGGTGTTGAGGATTGAACCCAGGGCCCCACACATGCCAGGTAAGCACTCCACCACTGAACCCCAACCCCAACCCAACATGGTATCATTCTTAAGTATGCAATCTGACATATATGTGCAACAGCCACTCTTAGCAAGATATATAGAACATTTACATCACCCCCAAAAGTTCTCTCATGTCCCTTTCTATTCAATCATTCAAACTTCAACCTTCCCATGGGTAAAAATGGCTGCGTTCTATTATCAAGATTATTTTTGCCTGTTTTTGAATTTCATATATTTTTTTTCCCTCAAAACAAATGCTTTTTAAAATTTTAGTTAGTGCTGGGGTCAAACCCTGGGCCTCATGCATGCTAGGCAAGTGCTCTATAACTGAACTACACCCCCCAGCCCTCAACAAATAATTTTGAGATTCATCCTTGGGTTTAAAGATTGATTATTTTTTAAAAATGTATTTCATGGTATGATCAATACAGGTTTCCATTTTTCTGTTTGTGTTTCTTTGAGATTTTTAGACTATTATAAATGAAGATTTTATGAATATTCATGTATAAGTTTTCATGGACTTATATTTTCATTTCTAGTGAGTAAATACCTACAAGTAAAATTGCTGGGTCAAAAGGCAGGAAGACGTTTACCTTTAAAAGAATCCTGGATTAAAATATAAATAAGTAAATAAATAAGTGTGTGTGTGTGTGTGTATACATATATATTATTTATATATATATATATTTATATATATATAGACTCATTGCATGATCTTCAATCCCTTATTTACATATATATATAGACTCATTGCATGATCTTCAATCCCAAAAATTTGGAGTTAGTCTGAGGTTTCTAGGTATGTATAGTACATAGTTTTAAAAACTCCTCAGAACCACTGGTCTAAATTATAGTGGTGGTGGTGGAAAGGAAGTTATTTTGGTTTGTTTTTTTTTTTTTCTCCCCACCACAAAAGCATATAAATGCACATAGTTTTTCTCTTTTTTTATTCTCCCTGGACAGCAGCAACATAGCTTTCTCTGAACATTTCCCCCTACTCTATCCGTTAGTTCCAGTATTAATATATTTCTCTTTTTAGTTCCTCTGGTGAAATGCAAAATTGTGTTTTTCTGCTGTTGCTTCAAGTGAAGTAAAAGCTCAGGGAGCTCCTTGAAGCAGGCCTTAGTAATCCCAGTGGTTCAGGAGACTGAGACAGGAGGATGGAAAGTTCAAAGCCAGCCTCAGCAACAGTGAGGCCCTAAGCAACTCAGTGAGACTCTGTCTCTAAATAAAATACAAAACAGGGCTGGGGATGTGGCTCAGTGGTTGAGTGCGCCTGAGTTCAATCCCTGGTTATTGCCCCCCATTACCCCCCAAAAAAGAAATTACTAAGATAATTAAACAAAGACAGGCCATTATAGTGGAAAAAGAACTTTGAACCTAATAATAGTTGAGGGTATACAATGTGTATCTGGTAGGATTTTCTCTGCTGCTTTTCTTTTTCTGTACTATTATACTTCCACCTGGCAGCAAAAATAATCATCTGTGCTCAGGCTGCTGTGACATTTATATCAGACAGCTGCTTCTAAGCATCTATACAGTGACAGCCTAAATGGCTGGACACCACTAGAGAAGAGGCCTCTAGTTTCTAGGGAGAGAAAGGGAAGGGAGGAATGGGAAGGGAGTCAATGGATTAGGGACTGGCTGAGCTGGGACCAGAACCCAGGTGGCCTGGCTCCCAGCCCAGCTGACCACACTGCTACCCACACAGCCTGGGCTGACCAAAGACAAGCAGTCCATTGAGCAGTTGCACAAACAACAATGAGTGATGGATGGTCAGAGCAAGAAACAGGCACAATGCAACTGCAACCCCATCACTTCCTGGTCCCTAAATTTCCAGGCAGGACTATAATGTGTGGTCACTTAAATAACTTTGGCCAGCAACTTGGCCCAATTTTTGAATCTGGAAACTTTTCATAGTTGCTGCCAAAAGAAAAAGTCTGCTTGTGCTGAGGGTAGAGAGTACTTTTGAACTCCACACCTGGTTTGTTTGTTTGTTTGTTTGTTTATTTATTTATTTATTTATTTATTTATGGTACTAGGGTTTGAACCCAGGGGTGCTTTATCACTGAGTTACATTCCCAGCATTTATTATTATTTTTTAAATTTTGAGACAGAGACTCATTAAGTGCTTAGAGCCTTGCTAAGTTGTTGAGGCTGACCTCAAACTTGCCATCCTCTTGCCTCAGTCTCCCTGGTTGGTGTGTGCACAGCGAATATTTGGTCTTAATGAGTCTGTGGTAGTGGTGGTAAGCCTTGAGACATGGCTTTCAGAATTTTGAGACTTCTCATCTGCCCTTCTACCTCAAATTAACTGATAAGGGGAGGGTGCAATAAATGGAGTTCAGTTAGAATCAGCATAGATGATTAAATCTTATCTTACTCTCCTCCTTATGTTTGCTATTAAACAGTGGCCAAAATTTGTGGTCCCCATTTGAATACTTAAAGCCCAGGTCCAACATCTGTTTGTTAGCCTGTATTGTAGGCCCTGTATGTGTTCCATGCCAAGCCTTCTGACCTGTTTGACCTAGATATGTACACATGGCTCTAGGCCCATTCCTAAATCTTCAACTTTTTTTTTCTTTTTTTTTTGTATAGGGGATTGAATCCAGGGTGCTTTACCACTGAACTATAGCCCCAGAACTTATTTTACTTTTTATTTATTTATTTTTTTGCGGTGCTGGGGATTGAACCCAGGGTCTTGTACTTGCGAAGCAAACACTCTACCAACTGAGCTATATCCCCAGCCCTACTTTTTATTTCGATACAGTCTCTTGCTGAATTGCTTAGGGCCTCACTAAGGCCTTGCTGAGGCTAGCCTTGGACTTTGAATCCTCCTGCCTCAGACTCCTCAGCAGCTAGGATTACAGGCTTGTGCCCCACCATGCCCAGCAATCTTCAGCTTTTAAACTCCAGAGTATCCTGAAGAGTCATAACTGTCTAGGAAGTTCCTGTTTCAGGTGTCAGAAACTGAACTGCAGGAAGTAGTGAAAGGAAGGAAAAGTTAACTATAATATTTGTTTTATCTAGGTCCAAGGAGCACAATTTAGACAATAAACACTATCTTGAATATGCAGACCAGGTGCCATAATGTTAGGAATCTGAATCAAAATTTAGGATTTCTTTGGTAGTATTATAACAGGGGCTGGTCCGGTTTTGTCATAAATGCTTATTAAATGGCTCTTATTTGAAACAGTCCACATTCTCCTATTTATTTATTCATTCATTTAACAAATGTGGAAATTCTACTATGTGGCATAAATGGCTTATGTTCTCATATTCATAGCTCACTGTAACTCACATAACATATGTGAATTATGCCTTAAGTTTTACGTGTTTACTAAATTTTAAGATCTTTGATGTCTGGAATTATGTTTTGATTTTTACATCCACAATATCACTGAGCACGTTGCATTGTATGTAGTAGGAATTCAATAAATATTTGAGTTAAATTATGCTGTAATTGTAAAAGTCATCACAGGCACAAAGTGCTACATAACTTTTATTGATTGTACTAACAGTCTAAGGCAGATGTGTCAACAGGGTATCATTGTTACCCAAGTAAATATTAAGTGTTTATAGAGAAGGGTATGTTCACTTCAAGAGTACAGGAACAAGGCAAATGCATGGCTGGGTGGAGGCTGTTTTGAAAGAAGAGCTGTTAATTCTCCCTGTCAGTCCAGAATGATTGCGTAGAGTAACTAAAATTTCACTTTTTTTTTTTTCTAAAGTATTTCCATTCCTCTCACCTTTCTAGAACTACCCCGCTCCTTTCGGTTCCTTTCCAAAAGGCTGGTGTCAGTTTATTTTACCCTAAACTCTCAAAAGTCCACCTTGAACCCCTTCAGCTCTTATTCAAGAACTCTTCAGTCCAGGAGCTTTAGGAACGCAGGCTAGGAAAGCACAGGGTCACTCGCAGGGCAAACGCCAAACTAGCCACAACCCTGGGAGCGGTGCTGAAGGCGGGGCTGCTACTGGGCGGGGCGGGGCGGGGCGGGGCGGGAGGAGGCCCGGGGGCGGCTTGGGTGTCACCACCAACCCGCTCCGGCCGGAAACTGGCGCTTGTTTCCGGCCGGACGGCCGAAAGCCACAGATCCTGAACCAGCCGCCGGAGTCGGAGTGGCGGCCGGGTGTGGAGCAGGCAAAAAGCCGGTGGGAAAGGCCAGTCCCGATCAGTCCCGTCTGGCTTCGGCTCCAGATCCTGTGCGGAGCAACAGCCGCGGTCGAAGTGTCCGTCACCGCCTCCGCCTCCATCGTCGTCGGGGGAGGGGCCGGTCGGACCCCGGGGTCACTGCCGAGGAATGAGGAGAGGCGGCCGGGCCCCGCGCTCCGCCCCGGCCTAGGGCCTTGCCCCGGGAGTCGCGAGGGTAACGGAGCCCCTAGCCTTGACACCCTCTCCCGTCTGCTCCCGCCCCTCCCGCCCCTTCAGAGTCCCAAACTCTGCCTTCTGATCTCCACTGTCCCGCTTCTCTTTTCTGATATTTCACCTGAAGCCCTCTTCCCTCAGCACCCCCTCCTCTCCCTGACTGCTCCTCGCTTGGTCCCCACCTTTTCCCCTTTACAACTCTATCTTCACCTGCGTCCCGCGCTCCTAGTCCCCCTCCCCCGTTCCTGGCCTCCCTTCCTAAGCTGTGCTGGGCAGTTTGGACGATCCCCTCTTGTCAACTAGACTTTCGGGGAGGGATGGTGGAGTTTTAGGGTGGTTAAGGTGCAGGCTACTACCCTCAAAATAGGATAAAGTTCATTTTAAAACCTCCAGACAAAAGTAAAATGAAAAGAAAACAAAGTTGTACTCTGTATCGATAGCCAAACTTGAGGTGCGACCAGTAATGGAGGAAGGGAGCGAAAAAAGATACGTGTGTGAGATTCTAGGGCAGGCTTATGAACTTTAGAAAAAAGAAAAAGTTGCCATGAGCCGATGGAAACTTTAGAAGCTGATGATGAGTAAGCCGGGGGCTGCGTGATCTCACTCTTCTCATAATTACTAGGTTAACGGTGTGGCTCCGGTCGGGATGGAATGGGATTTGTTTACTGGGCCGGCGTATTTTTAGCCTGTCGGCTCACAAGAACCAGCTCTCAGAGTTTCTCCCACCTCGAGGGAGCGTGTCTGTCTAACCTAGGTGGCTTCTCTGGGCGCAATACAAACGTATTGAAAGTTGGAAGAAGCTGACTGGTGAAATTTTAAGTAAGAAGTTCTTCCAAAACTTTGCCCGGAATTTTATTTGCATGAGTGCAAAGCCAAGAATGATCAGTACGTTCGCTTATTATTCCTATCTTTTTATAAGTACTATATCAAATACTTTAGAAAATCAGAGGCTGGTAATTTTTCAGTCTTTGGTTTCTACTGTATGTTTTCAAGATCTTCTAGGAGATTGGATCCCTTTGTCTTTCTGAACCTTTGCCAAAGGTGGGAAAGATTGGTGTAGAGAGAAGAGGTAGTGGTAAAACTAGTCCAAAAGAGTAGCTAATTCTGAAATATTCTGAAGACATTCTTATGGTGTATAACTTTAAAAACATTTAGAAAATTTCCTTCCTAATAAGTTAAGATTACATTCCTGATGGGGTGAAGTCTGCAGGGAATTAGGTTGGGTGGCCAGGGAGAATCAGACTCAGACTTGTAGTTAAACATTTGTTGTGCATAATTTACAAATGAATACATTATAGGCAAACAAGAATTAATTATATTCTTTGTCCTTGTTTTTTAAGCAGGTCTTTTAAAGTTTAGTAACCAACCTGCTGTGTTGGTCTATTGATATTTTGAAGGCTGAACTGTAAAATAAATTAAATTGATGTTACTCATATGCCTGCTGAATAGCAGTCTGTTCTAATTTCCAGTAGCAAACTGGCATGCCTTAGAGCACCTCCTAGACTAAGTGGCCAGTTACTATGTACTTAGACATTGCAAATGAATACAAATATTAGCTCATGCTAAGAATAATTGAGAAGGTAAATATGCTGAAAACATATATTTCAAAACCAAAGTAGATTTAAAAATCTTTCCCCCCATTTTGGATTATCAGCACCTTTCTGCCAATAGTTGTCCATTAGCATGAATAATTTAAAATTGAACAGATATCTTTTTGGACATTACACATTCAAACAAAAAGGAAAAATGAAAGTTTCCAAACTATTACTGAGTTTTGTTGTTGCCAGAGTTGACATCCCTTTCATTTAATACCAGAACCTTCCTCAATAAATAAATAAACTTTGCCAAAGAAAGGGCTATGTGATGACTTGTATAAGGCAGGATGACCTTAATGAGTGCTAATTGTGACTGGTATTTTGTCACCAACACCTTGAAAGTTTTCTGAAATATTAATTGCTTAATATCTACCCCTGCCACCTTGTCTGCTTAGTGAAAAAAAAAAAACATTTAATTTGGAGACTCAAATCTCATTTTTGAAAATTACTATACTCTCCCAGAGTGTTGCTTTATTCTCTGTTGAGGTGGTTGGTGCCAATAGTAATTATAATATGTGTAGATTCTGTTTATAACTATCTGGCAACTTCCTTCAGTTGAACTGCATACATTATTTCATGGGGTGGGGATTAAAGGGGTTGAATAAATTGAGGAATAAGTGTAGAACAGTCCAGTGCTATTCCCAATTCCCTGAAGGCTTTGTTTGAAATTTTTGAGATTCGTTGTATGTAACCAAGTGAGTTATGATGGAATACTTCGGTATTAAAAATAAATTTCTGCATTATTATGGGAATACTATATACCACTTGTTAAAATTTTGGAGCTCCTCAATATCTCAAGCATGCTAAGGAAGCTGGCAGAGGCCAATTATAGTGAGTATGTATGTATAGGGGAGTACCCCTCCCCTTACCCACTTAACCCATTGAAGGGAAAGATCCTCTAATAATGCTTTGAAATGTGACCCTCAGTAGCATTCTTCTTATGGGAACTTAGGAACCGTGGAATATCATACTGAAATTTTCTCAGTAGCTCCTGATAAATTTAGATAATTAAAAATTTGTGTAATTGGGGCCAGACACCTACCTGTAATCCCAGCAATATGGGAGAGGGAGACAGGAGGATTACAAGTTAAAGGCCAGCCTCAGCAACTTAGTGACACCTTGTCTTAAAATAAAAATACGCAGGACTGGGGATATAGCTCAATGGTATAGTGCGTCTGGGTTCGACTCCCACTCCCCTGCCCAAACCCCCCCCACCACAAAATTGTGTAACTGAAAGGAAAATGCAGGACCCTTTTATCACAAACTCTTGAATTCTGTGGATTTTTCTTTTTTAAAATTAAGCTATTATAAGCTTTAACATTTAGGAACACATATTAACAAAACCAAGTTTAACATGCTACAAGTGGAGTATGTAAGGGCTGACAAAAACTTGAATAACAATTAGATAAACCAGGGGAGATTAATGAATCAGTAAATTTAAAATGGACTTGGGTGGCTATGGATTAGTCATGAAGAGGTAACTGCTGTGCAATCAGATGAACCTTGGTTCAAATCTTGGTTCGATTTTTTATAATGTGACCTTGGACATGTTACTTCTCTATCCTTATCTTTTGAACATTCAAATAAATGAAACAGTTTTTGGGTGTTAGGAATAAAAGAAAGGATCTTCCAAACAGTATAGAATGTACAGTGTGCACTGATGGTATGAATGACTAAATTGTGTGTGTGGAGGGACATGAGAATGAGAATATGGGTTGGTCAAGTCATGGGTAGAACAGGCAAGAGGGTGGAAGGACTCAGGCCAGACTGTTGGATGTTGATAGAAGGGTCAATAGAATCATTGTAGGTCCTTGAACAAAGGATGAATTTAATGAGAAGTATTGAGCCCTTTGGTCCAGGAACTCAGGGACAAGGAGTCAGGCAGGCACCAGTACATCGTGACTCTTCTGCTTCTCCTCTGACCATTCTGGCCTGAAGGGATAAAGCCAGGAGATATAAGATTCCCTGTAGAAGTTTTTGTATTTACACACCTTATTCTGCTGAGTTCTGCTTGTGCCTATCTCACAATGTCCTGACTTGTGGGGAAATCTTAAGACTATGGCTAGGTTCTCAAGAGCTTAGGATACGGAAGACAACATTGTGTTTCAAAGTACATTTAACTCTTAATTATTGCTACTAACATAGGGGACACTAGTATAGGAACCTAATGAAGAAATTTCTTGCTTTTGAAAATGCATTTTATTTTAAACTAGATTTATTTTAGAATTTTAGGGCTTATAACGAAGTTGTAATGAGATTCGCTTTTCCTAAAACAGTTTTACCTGATAGTAAGAAGCAGATAATCTTGAATTAAAGATTTGGCCTTAGAAATCCACATGATGAATAATCAATTTACAGATAAATAAGACTAGACTCTCTGAGTATAATAATATAAACTAATTTCTTTTCAAAGTCTGAGTGGGTCCATTGTGGCCTCTCAGGCTGTCTGTCTTATGCCTAAGAATGATTGGTAGATGATGTTCCAACCTGAATGAGCCTTCACTCGCAGTATCTGGCGGAATCTCACAGCATTATGCTGCATTGTCGAAGATTAAGATGGCTTTCTCAAAGCTCTTGGGATCTGTAAAGGCTCTTCCAGAGAGCAACTTCACTGAAAATCTGTCAAATTTTTCCTTCTGAGGAAAACATTTTTGAAAATATGGCCAATTAAAAAAAAAAAAAGAACAGGAAGTATGCACTTTTAAGAAGTAAAAAAAAAAAAAAAAAAAAAAATTCACACTACTGCTGTTCTTTCAGTTGACTTGTTTTCCTTTATCCCTGCCACCCCACCCATCTTGTAGTTCATTACAAAACTATGTGTTTGTGATGTCATGACTACAGGTTAGTACTTACTTAGGATATTGTAGTAATTCTGAGTTGGAAATCAGAGGTGGAATAATACAGAAATGTTGTTTTGTATAGCTAGATTGGTATTATTTTTCATTTTAAAAATTATGTCTTCCCCTTTTATGTCCTCTCAGAAATAGTTTTGGGTAGGGGAAATTACTAAATGGTTATTTCTAGTGACCTTCTATGAGTTCAGTTCTATACTAAGTGTATGGAGGATTAGAAAAAAATGATAACTTTTTACCCTTGAAGAGTTTACAGTCTAGTTGGAAGTAAGGGGAATAGGAAGGAATGAACACCTGTTGATCTTTTATTAATATGCTTGACAACATTTTATTTTATTTTTTAAAAATATTTTTTAGTTGTAGATGGACATAGTATCTTTATTTATTTATTTTTATGTGGTTCTGAGGATTGAACCCAGTGCCTTGCATGTGCAAGGCAAGTGCTCTACCACTGAA
This sequence comes from Glaucomys volans, assembly GCA_020662805.1. Classification (NCBI taxonomy): domain Eukaryota; kingdom Metazoa; phylum Chordata; class Mammalia; order Rodentia; family Sciuridae; genus Glaucomys; species Glaucomys volans. The sequence continues at coordinate 148,536 of JAJEJO010004527.1, forward strand.
CCCCAGACCCAGCCCCGTGACAACATTTTTAAATGTGAAAATATATTATCAATTGCATGGGGCAGACCCTAGGTATTTTGGTAGAAGAGTATTCATGTAGTTATCAATGATGTCACAGAGGAACTGTAACTTATTTCAGATCTTAAAAAAATCAGTTTATTAAGTACAGGGGATGAAGAGAATAGCAAAGATCATTTTGTTTTGAAACTGAAAGGAACCAAGCAAAATCCTGGAAACAGGACCATATCTAAGATGTTGGGAAAGTGATAAGACTGACATACATAGCAGTGAAATGTAGTGGATTGGTTGGTTTGGAGCTATATTACGTGGGGTCTTAAAGATCGGGTTTTTAAGTTTATATTTTAAGTGATAGGAAATAGGGAGTCACTGGGGATTTTTGATTAGGATAGCAATATGATGACAGTGAGACACACGTTAGCTTAGAGGGAAGGGAGTTGACACCAGGAGTGTGTGAAGTGACAAGGCCTGAGATAAGATCTGTGGAGGCTGGAATAAGAAGAATGGAAAAAAGACTGAAAGAAAAAATTGAAATTAGTGAAGACTTGGATATTGAAGACATAAGAGATTGACAAGTCAGGTATGACTATGACAAAAGCCTGGGTGTCTGAGACATTGATAAAGAAGTTAGGAAGGCTTCCTTATTTTTTAGAGAATATGATTAGTTCAGTTTGGGACATACTGGATTTTAAAGTGTCATGAAATGTCCAATGAAAGTTGTTCTGGTTGTGAGAGTTATGAGCCTATAGCTGGGGTACCAGTGGGGGTTAACAAACCTGGAAATGTAGTTTGGCAGTTTATCAGCATAGATGTTGTGGTAGCTGTGGTTGAGAGGATTGTTAAGTTCTCTGAGAACTAGAGTTTAGGGAAAGAGAAAGGGCAAAGATAGCGGTACTGATAAACCTCAACACTAATATTCATCACCCTCCAGGCCATCTGAATTGGTTCTTCCTTCTCCTTTCCTGTTTCCTCTTTCTGTTTTCTATTTCTCTACTCCATCCAATATCTGCTGGATATCTTCCATCTTAAAGAACTGTCCTAGGCACTGAAGAGATGGAAATGGGTCAAAGTCTCTACCTGCAAGTAATGTAAAGGTCCAGTGGGATGAGACAGATGTGTAAATATATAGAAGGAATGAAGTGTGATAGATGTTGCAGATGAAATATAAAGTGGTGGGATGTAGGGGCCCAAAGGTCAATTCTGCCTTGGGCATGCAGAAATTGGAAATAGCCTCCTGCAGATGACATTTGCAGCTGAGTGTGTGTGTGTGGGGGGGGGGGGGGGGGGGGGGGGGGTGCGGTGCTGGGGATTGAACTCTAGGCATGCCCAGTAATGATGAGCCATTTAAGGATTTTTTTTTTTTTTTTTTTTGGAGTGACAAGTTTCACATCTGAGAAAGATAATGTAAGTGGTGTGTAGAGTAGATTGGAGCAGGACAAAGTAGAAGACCTTTCAGTAACTTCTTATGTTTTAACCATAACATTTTGTTGAGGGTGATCATATTTATAGAATCCTGGAATCAAAGAACTGTAGTGACTATTATGTTTTCTTAGTCTTCCTCATTCATTTTCAAATGGAATTCCTGAGGTTTCCTCAGGATCACAGAATAGTTTAGTGATGGCTTGGTCTAGAATTCAGTCTTCAGTGGCTGGTATGTGGAAGGTGATTAATAAATGTGTTCTCTTCCATTTCCATTCCAGTGTTTGTTTCATTCTGCTACTTTACATTGTGTTAGAAGACAGAGGGACTGTCCATTCTACTGCCCTTTTTAACCAGTCCAAAGTGAACGCTGGTCTCTTCCTAGGTTCATGAATGAGGAATATCTATCCTGAGAGTACCTCTTGGAAGACAGGCTTTGGCTGTTGGCAGTTGGGTTCCCTGGAGTGGACGAATAGGGATTCTTCAGCTATAATAATTCAGCTGTAGAAGAATGTCACAGTTTCCTATTTTATGGAGTATCTAACTCTCCTTCTGAGTTCCCTTCAATTTGTTTCCTTCCTCCCTCCCTCCCTGCCTCCCTCCCTCCTAGGGGTGCTTTACCACTAAGTTACATCCCCAGCCCTTTTCATTTCATTTTGAAACAGGGTCTCTCCAAGTTGCCCAGGCTGGCCTTGAACTTGCAATCCTACTGCCTTAGTCTCCCCATTAATTGGCATTACAAACCTGTGCCACTGTGCCCAACTCAAGTTTTCTTTTAAATTTAGTTTTCACTTGTGTCAATGGAACTTTTTAGAAAGATAAATTAGATAATGACAGAGTACATTTTATCCCCCGAAACAAGATTTGTCATAGTAACTCAGATTTTTCTCTGCACTTTTAATTTTAATGGATTTTCATGGAGGGAAATTGGTTTTAAAGTGAGAGTTTGGGTTTTGGTCATTTTGTAGGGAGAAGAACAGAATAGAGTATATCTTAGAATGTCTTAGGTTCTCCTGGAGGAAGTTGGGACTCAAGGGACTATGGAAGAATGGATACCTTCCATTGATGGCCTTCCTCAAAATTTGACTGAGCTGTGCTTTCCTTATTCTTTTTTCTGAGTTTTGTCAACATCTTCCCTAGAGAAGGGCCTTGGTTTGGAAGTTGTCCACTTTAGCAGAGCTGCCAATTCTTAATTCTTTCTCAAGTGGGCAAGGGTACATTTTGTTTTTGTTTGTGAGTGTTTGGGGCAAGGGAGGGGAGAGAGGAGGCACAGAAAAGCTCCTCACAGTGAGTTTTTGTCTGAATTCTTATGTAGCTGGAAGTTTCCTTGACTTTGTTTTAGGGGAGATGACTTGGTTACGCTGGCATTTAAGTTATGTGGAAGGTGGTTTTCACTCCCCTCAGCTCTCTGATTTGGGAAGGCAATAAAAACTTCCTTCTTGTCTAATATTGTTGGCCCCCTCTCTGTATGGTTTTAAGTGCCTTCCTCTTTTTTTTTTTTTTTTTTTTTTTGCGGTGATGGTATCGAACCCAGGGCCTCGTGCTTGCACAGCAAGCATTCTACCAACCGAGCTATATCCCTAGACCTAAGTGCCTTCCTCTTGTGCACACTGTCTGAGGAATGTGAGAGCCTCTCCTGCCTAGAACTAAACTAATCAAGTTTCCCTAAAGTTTAGAGGGATTATCTGCTGCTGACTTTTGTTTTTGTGTTAATGATTCCTCTGTTCTTCCAGTTATCTGATCCTTTCTTGATTTAAAAATTTGATGCTGGCGCTTTGGCGCACACCTGTAATCCCAGCACTTGGGAGGCTGAGGCAGGAGGATCGAAAGTTCAAAACCAGCCTCAGCAACTTAGCGAGGCCCTAAGCAACTCAGTGAGACCCTGTCTCTAAATAAAATACAAAATAGGGCTGGGGATGTGACTCAGTGGTGGAGTGCCCCTGGGTTCAATACCCAGTACCAAAAAAAAAAGAATTAAAAAAAAAATTTTTGACATAATGTGATATTTCAAACATTTAGAAAATTTTAGGGAAAAAACTCAAACACTGGTAAATTTGAGCTTACATTCCAAATTTGATGGACATTAACATTTTATAATATTTGTTTTTGATCTATAAAATATAAAATGTTAACTAAAGTTCCACCCTCTCTTCCCCTTTCTTAGCATGTGATTACTGGCCTGAATTTGTGTATTTCAAATCACATTTTATATATTTTTTCACATCTTTTCATAAACAACATATAGTTTTGTTTTGAAATCTTACATAAATAGAATACTATACTATCCTTTTGCAACTTTTTCTCTAAATGTTGTTTCTCAGATGTCTACAATGTAGATCTATTTTATTCACCTCATCTTTAAACCTCTATTGCCTTGTTAAAAAAAATTCCTACCTTCCTTACAGTCTCAGTGTAAAAACTGTCTTCCATGAAAACTTTTCTGATTTGTTTTTTTTCTCTAACAGGATGTGATTTTTCCCACTGCTGAATCCTATCATTTTGTTGGTACTTGTCATGTGGTATTTGTATATTCTTGTATTTTGGCTTGTTTGTGCTGTTGGCATGCCTCTTCTACTACACTGTAATCTCCTTGAAAACAGATAAGTATACTCTTTTATCTTTATATCCTTTGTAGAGCTTTGCCACAGTAACTTACATATAACTTAACTTAGTCATAGTGACTAAATGGGTAGATTAATGAGTAAGAAATTAAAGACCATCCTTTGTGTTGGTGAATTGTTAGTTTAATTTTGAATATTGGAGTGACCCCATAAAAAAGAAACTTGTAAAGAAACATTCAGTACTGGAAATTATATAAAAATGCACATAAATGGTGAGAGCAGTCAAGACTAACTTCCTTGACTGGAAGGTGAGAGCAAACATTCCTTGGAAAATGAAACGGGAATTGATAGGTGATATCATCCCAATGGGGAAACTCCTGGGAATTGATCCTGGTGGCTTTTGAGGCAGTGTGTTCCTGTGGCCAGACTCATTTCATTAGCTATCAGATTCTGCTTTTGTCATCAAGGTCTTGACATCTTCAATGGAGATGGGCATTTAAAAAAAGCTGCCTATCTGTTTACTTACAAAACAGTGCTGAGGACCAGGAAGTCTTTGGCCTCTAAAGAAGAAAAGCCTGATATACAACATTCATACATATATATGTACATATACTTTTAAGCATACTTTCCTTTTTTATTGATGAGGCTAAGTTGTTTCAGAAGCTTCAAATGCAGGTTTTAAAATTCTTTTAATTCTTTAGTGTACAGTCCCAGTATAACATTGTTTTGGCCTCATAGTAACTTTCTCCATCCTCATGTAGGAAATTAAATATTAAAGTGATCTATGTGAAATTCCATTTTGTAGGTAAAAAGCAGTCAAATATTGATAATTTTCCATGTTTAAAATGATATGTCATCTTGATTTCTTTTTGGGGTTCGTGAAGGATGGTGTTATGGACTTCATTGAAGTAGATAATCCTAAACCCATTTATACTTCTAAAATACATTTCTGAATTTTAATTTGCAACTAGCTTTCTTTTGCAGTTACCTTTAGCTCAAATTTTTGATAAAATGTTTTTATTTCTGAGTACACATTTGGTGTATTTGAGAAGGTTGTGAGAATTGCAAGCCAGAGAAGGCTCTGGAAAATAAGCCTGAGATGAAAACTTTGGTCACGAATACCTACATGTAATTAATTGAGTTGGCTTTAATAAGCTTACATTTCCTATAAACAAATAACTTTTTCTTCTCCTTTCCTGCCATCCCCATGTCTCCTTCCTAGCCTTCATAAGGAAGATCTGGTGACAGGGAAAATCATGGAAGATAAAATTGACTGTGAGCCTTTGTTTTTATCAAGGACTTAACAGGGAAGGCAGAGGTTAAGAGTCCTGCCAGACCATTATAATGTGGTTCCCAAGAATGTTCTTAGAGAGGGGAAGCAAGATGTTGAAGTCAGGGAAAAGAACAGAAACAGTAAAGGGTAGGAATTAATTGATATTATAGAATAGAATTGAGGAACAGGAGCAGATGAAAAGAGATCAGTGTAAAACATTTAAAGAGGTTCTGTGTCTTTTTGCCTTCAAAACTTGGCTTAGGATTCTTTATAAGCCTTATACTTTAACTATATCAGACTTATATCTAGACTACCTACTACAGTTACCTACCTGGGAAATAGATAGTTTTGTAAATACTGGTGTTGGATTCTAAAATAGTTCTTTGAAAAGTCAGGGTTATTTAAATAAGTTGGTCTACTAGTGCCATTTGAATCTTTAATAGCTGATGTCAAAGGAAAAGGAGATTTCTCTGAGGATTTTGCATTAATGCATCTTGAGGGCTGGGACTATAGGTCAGTGGTAGAGCACTTGCCTAGCATGCATGAAGTCCTGGGTTTGATCCCCAGCACCACAGGGGGAAAAGAAAAAGAATATCAACAAAAAACCTGGTATTTTATATGAAGGTAGACCAGTATGAGTATTTGAGACAAGATAATTGCAAAATAAAATGCTAACAAAAATGTTTTAGATAGCAAGTTCTTATCTGTTTTTAAAACTTCCCTGCTCTTATGTGTTCCTTTGTGAACATTGGCTTTTGTCTTCTTTGAACTGAGAGCTCACCGAAGTGTTAAAACATTTATTTCCTAAAAATTTCCACCAGTTGTAAGGGATAAGATTCTTTGACATGAAGAATACTTGATCTCTGTTGTTTACTGACCAGGGTTAGAGACCTCCCACACTTCTTAGAACTCTGAAAATAGAATTTGAGGGTGAGACTTAAGAGTTGCTACTTCCTAGCTTTTATTGGTTGCCTAAAATAAATTCCTGGTTATTTGACACAAGGTAAACTCTCATTTTAACAACATTCAATTAGTTGTTAATTTATCATCATATCTTTGTATATTTTTTGTAATATGCTAGTTCATCATGAAAATTAAGGTTATACAAATGTCCCTTGATGCTTGCCTGGTTGAGACAAAATTCCTTTCTACTGCACATCTGTTATGTACTAGAATCTGGGTAAGATGTACTAAGGAGATGCCAAGGCGTTAACCCAGTAAATAAACAAGTAGTAGGGGCTGATGATATAGCTCAGTTGGTAGAGTGCTTGCCTTGCAACCACAAGGCCTTGGGTTCAATCCTCAGCACCACACACACACACAAAAAAAAGCAGTAGGAGAATTGGTCCCTTAGAAATAAAACATTCTGGGTTAAATAAGACATAGTTACATATACATAAATGTACATATAGGAAAAAAGAAATAGAAACAACTACAGGTTATGCAGTGGTGTGTGTGTGTATCATCATCATCATATACCATTTTGAACCAAAGGGTAATTTGTATATTGTCTTCATTTTCTGGGTGAGGAAAATGAGGGCCAGAAAATTTAAATGACTTGTCCAAGAGATAATAGTTACTGTCAACAACAAACATTTTATTAGATATTTGCTCTCTAAAAAGTTAGGCCTCAGGTATAGAGTTATAAGTCATCAAGAACTTAATAATTAGTTGTGAGTACTGAATATTTACATAATAGATAAATAGTAATACAAAAAGTCATGGGTACAAGATACCAATACACTTATGTAGAATTATATCCAAGTTTAGAGAGCATAGGTAAAAATTTTCCCTAATGAAGGAAAGGAGATTTGAAAAGAAATAGATGTTTATAATTGATTATTGTGGGAAAGGGATAGATAAGAATAATATACACATTTTCAAATGAATTATAGCCATAGGGAAACTGAGATTACTTGGTTTCTGATAAATCTTTCCAGAGGGGTAGTTTGGTGGGAATCTTTCTTTGTACAGCATGAAATCTAGTCCAACTTTTTTAGTTAGTACTGAATACAGAGAGTTTAAGTGACTAGTTTATGTTTGCATGCTTAGTAAGTGGTAGAAGTTAGTGTAGAATCCATTCTTTTTACTGTCATCCAGTGTTCTTTTTACTATTTCTTTTTTTTTTTTTTGAAGTGCTGGGGATTGAACCCAGGGCCTTGTGCTTGCAAGGCATTACTATTTCTTATTAAGAGGACATGGGTCAAGAGGTTAAAAACACAGTGCAGGTGCCTGGGAAATGAAATGGGAAGTTGAAGACCACATTATAATGAGGTTTAACCACAGCTGTTTCAGTTCTCTATAGGTTTTCCTCATATATAGACACTGAATGTGTATACTTAACGTTTATAATGCTCATAATGCAACAGTAGCCTGGGTTCCTTACATCCCCTTACATCCTTTACATTTCCTAAAAATTTCCACCAGTCGTAAGGGATGAGATTCTTTGACATGAAGAATGCTTGATCTCTGTTGTTTACTTCTTCTGAGATTTAGTTCTTTGTATTCAAGGGAAAAAATCCTTCCAGTTTTGGATTTCAGTACATACTCTCTTTGACTCCCAATTTTGAAGTAGTTTTTTTCCTTGCAAGTGGGTAGGCCATTGAGTTAACAATCTGCGGATGAAGTCTTTTTGGATCATTAGCTTTTTTGGAGTAAAGGGAGGAAAGACAGTTTTGGACTCAGATCTTTCAAGCTTATTTACCTGTCGATAGTTAAGAGCAATTTACTTAAAATAGATCTTATTACCTGAAAAGGAGAGTAAGTACTTTGAACCAATTGTGAACCTATTTTTGTTAATAGGATATTTTTAGAGGGTTGAATACCCTTCTAAAAATCCTTTGTAACATGTAGTTTGTTTAAATATGTAGTTACTCCTCCTTCTCATCCCTTTTCTTTTTGACCAGGCCTTTATGTGGTAGCAGGTACCTGAAGATTCAAAATAGCATTTTCTGAATCAACTTAACATTCATTATGCTCCTACTCGAAGGGCCTGTTCCTGTTTTGAATTTCATCTGCCAAGACTAAATATTGCTGATTTTAATATTAGGTCCCTAGTAGTAAACATATTCCAGTGCTTGGCTTCTATAACCCTTACCCCATCTTATTCTTTGCCATGGCTATTTCTGTTACTTCTGACCTGGAGTAAAGGAAAGAAAACTTTACCATTTAATTGCAGGAGCCAACCCTGAGTTATACTACATGCTTCATATAGAACCTCATTTAAATACTTATCACAATTCCATAAGATATTGTACCCACTTGCAGATTAGTTCATCCAAAATATTTATTGCTCTGGTTCACTACTATTTATTACTTATGTTTAAGGTGCCAAGGATATCATAGTGAATGTCAGATGAGGTTTCTGCCAAGGCATAAAGAAGTTAAATAACAGCCATGGTTACAAGCAAAAAAGTGATAGAGCTAGGATGTAGATATAGCTCTGATGGATTCCAAAGGAAATGTCTGCAACCATTATTCCATTATTGCATGTTCTCTGTAAACATAAACAAGTCATAAAAATAAGTGGAACCCACAGTAATTCTTTATTTAAAAAGTTCTTGATGAAGCCGGATGTGGTGGCACACCCCTGTAATCCCAGCAACTTGGGAGGCTAAGGCAGGAGGATCGCGAGTTCAAAGCCAGCCTCAGCAACTGAGTGAGGTCCTGAGCAACTCAGTGAGACCCTGTCTCTAAATAAAATACAAAATAGGGCTGGGGATGTGGCTCAGTGGTGGAGTGCCCCTGGGTTCAATCCCCAGTACCAAAAAAAAAAAAAAAAACGTTCTTGATGAGGACTGGAGCTGTGGGTCACCGGCAGAGTGCTTGCCTAGAATGTATGAGGAACTGGGTTTGATCCTTAGCACCACATAAAATAAACGTAGGCATTCTGTCCGTCTACAACAACAACAACAACAACAACAAAAATAAAATTTCTTGATGAATGCAAGAAAAATCTGGATTGGTATGGACAAGCATACTTACCCAGTAAGTTTTCCTCCTTCCCCCTTCTTTTTCCCCATTCCCTATCTACCCCTTCATACCTGGGTATAAACTGGGCAGTGTGACCTGCTTGGCATTTGATTGAGTTTGTATTTTGAGGACTGTTTGTTGCCTTGACTTCTGTAAGTTCCTTGCCCACTCACAAGTTCTTTCTTGTAGCACAACGGTGAGTAACGTGTTGTTAACCTTGTAATGTGGTCAAGCTAGCCGGAATTTTTTTTTCTTAAGTTCTTTTTGATGAGTATATTAAATGGGGACACGGGTGAAACTTGGCTTCTATAGTTCATTCAAACAGCAAAACTTTTTGTTTTTAGAATTCTAGAAAAGAAGGTTTGTGTATGTGTGTGTGTGTTTCTGGGGATTAAATCTAGAGTTCTCTACTACTGAGCTATATAACCAGCCCTTTTTATGTTTTATTTTGAGATAAGGTCTCACTAAGTTGCTGAGTGTGGCCTTGAATTTGTGATCAAATAAAATAAATGTAGGCTGAATAAAAGCTGCCTGAGCTTATCGAGTTGCTGGCATTCCAGGCATGCGCTACCACTCCTGGCTAGAAAAGAGCCCCCCCCCCTTTTTTTTTTTTTTGTACAGAGGATTGAACTCAGGGGCTCTAGGACACTGAGCCAATATCCCAGTCCTATTTTGTATTTTATTTAGAGACAGGGGCTCACTGAGTTGCTTAGCAACTCACTTTTGCTGAGGCTGGCTTTGAACTTGAAATCCTCCTACCTCAGCTCCTCCTACCTTTGGGATTATAGACATGCACCACTGCCCCTGGCTGGAAAAGAGTTTTGAGGTTCGGAAAAATGTAAAAATTCAGTGTCTTCTGCTTAGCTGAAATCAGTTTTGTTAGCATTTAAGTTTAGTTTGGTGTTGCACGCCTGTAATCCCAGCTGCTCGGGAGGCTGAGGCAGGAGGATCGCGAGTTCAAAGCCAGCCTCAGCAATTTAGCAAGGCCCTAAGCAACTCAGTGAGACCCTCTAAATAAAATATACAAAATAGGACTGGAGATGTGGCCCAGTGACTGATTACCCCTGAGTTCAATCCCAGTTCCAAAAAAACAAAAAACAAAAAACAGGCAGGGAAGGCGGGTGGGGTGGCACACATCTATAATCCCAGTGACTTGGCAGGGTGAAGCAGGAGGATGGGGGCTCAAAACCAGCCTCAGCAAAAGCCAGGCACTAAGCAACTCAGTGAGACCCTGTCTCTAAATGCAAAATAGGACTGGGGATGTTGCTCAGTGATCAAGTGTTCTTGAGGTCAGTCTCGGCTACAATAGAACAAAACAACACAAAACTAGGCTGAAAAATTTCTTTTGAGCATTACCTGGAAGAAAGCGTTAAGGAAAAGGCACTAAGAGGGAGGAGCTGAGTTCCATTAGGAATTGAATTCCAGTTGAATTCTTCTTACTAATTAGATGGGACCAAAGTTGCAAGTATTAGAACTGTTTGGTACTGGGGATCCAGGAATACCTGGGCATAGCTCATGAGATTAATGAGATAATTTATGTACATGTTTCTAACCTGTAAGTAATTGTGATACTTGATAGGTGCATAGTAAATGTTGGTTAAATCTTTAAAAGGTACTTGAGTGCTGAAGTTGTCATTTGTCTTCCTAGGGCAGCTTCCTTATAGTTAAATCTTCCTTCTTTTTTTATTTTTTATTTATCCCCCCTTTTTATTTTTGAAAAGGGGTATCACTATGTGGCCTATACTGGTGAGTCTAACTCCTGGGCTAAAACTACCCTCCTTTCTCAGCCTCCCAAGTAGCTGGGACTGCAGGCATGGTCTACCCCACCCAGCTAAGTATTTCTTTGGTGGAAGGCCGGTTATTAAGCATTTAGCTGTGAGTAAAGCATTTGGCAAAGGAATTGGGTAACAAAGATTTTTTAATATTAGATTCTTACAGAGATTATGATATTAATGTTTAGAAATTGAATCAATTAGGCCTACCATTTAAGTGCATGATTTAAGGGGACATTTGTGGCTTTGATAGAGTCAGTCATATGATCTTTTGACAGAAGTAACTTCTTGACCCTTTGGTAGAATTGAAAATCTTGCTTTTCAGTTCCGGTTAAGCTGGGTTTGATTTTTGATGTTTGAGATAGTTGCTTATGATATTTCCTTTTATCCCCTCTCCATTTTTTTCAGTGAATAAGCTAATATATTTGAAAGTTTTTTTTTTTTTTTTTTGGTACTAGGGATTGAACCCAGGGGCAGTCGACCACTGAGCCACATCCCCAGCCCTATTTTGTATTTTATTTAGAGACAGGGTCTCACCGAGTTGCTTAGGGCCTTGCTCAGTTGCTGAGGCTGGCTTTGAACTCGCGATCCTCCTGCCTCAGCCTCCCAGGTGCTGGGATTACAGGCGTGCGCCACCAGGCCTGGCTATTTGAAAGTATTTTATGAATTATAAAGTAAACAGTTATTGCTGTCACTACTACCACCACTGAAAATAATATTGAGATACAAGTTGTTCTTAGAAGGGATGGTTTCCTGGATTAATTTCCAGGAGAAAGACTTGGAGGGCAATGAAATATTTGCCAGGTGACTAATGTCCTAATTGATACTTTTGTATTGCCTTTTCGTGGAAGGGAAAAGGAAACACAAAGACCTGTCATTCTAAAAACTTGTCCTGTCAAGTTGCTATGTCACTGTGAAGGGTTATCTATACTACTTTGACCCAGTCTGTATGGTGCAAGAGACTTTTGAGGCTTTTAGTACATTCTACTGGAAGCATCTGTCAACATAGGAAATAAGTCCTCCCAATTTGGGGGTAAGATTAACTACATTCCTATAGGGATCATTTTATTTTTATTTTTATTTTTTTTTTTTTGGTGCTGGGGATTGAACCTAGGGGTGCTTAACCACTGAGCCACATCCCCAGCCCTATTTTGTATTTTGGTTGGAGACAGGGTCTCACTAAGTTGCTTAGGGCCTTGCCTTTGCTGAGGCTGGCTTTGAACTCACGATCTTCCTGCCTCAGCCTCCAGAGCCACTGGAATTACAGGTGTGTGCCACCATCCCTGGCTCCTATAGGGATCTTTTATAATAGATAATAAAAAGTATGTTAGTCCAAATCAGTATCTGCATGGCCTCTCCTTTGGTAAGATTAAGGAAACAGTGCCTTTGACTAAAATATTTGCCTGTGTGTTGTCATCAGAAGATTTTATAAGCCAGGTGTGGTGGTGCTTGCCTGTATGTAATCTCAACAACTTGGGAGTTAACGGAGGAGAATGTAAATTCCAGGCCAGTTACAGCAATTTAGGGAGATCCTGTTTCAAAATAAAGATTAAAAAAGTCGGTCCAGGAATCAAATAGACCACAACACAATAATTTTGGGTGACTCTAACACACCACTGTCACCACTGGATAGATCTTCCAAACAAAAACTGAACAAAGAAACCATAGAACTCAATAACACAATGAATAACTTAGACTTAACAGACATATTTAGAATATTCCATCCATCAACGAGTGAATGCACTTTCTTCTCAGCAGCACATGGGTCCTTCTCTAAAATAGACTATATGTTATGCCACAAAGCAGCCCTTAGTAAATGCAAAAAAGTAGAGATACTACCTAGTATTCTATCAGATCATAATGGAATGAAATTAAAAATCAGTGACAAAATAAAAAACAAGAAACTACTCCAACACCTGGAGACTAAATAATATGCTATTGAATGAAACATGGATAACAGAAAACATCAGGGAGGAGATAAATTAGAATGATGATACAACATATCAAAATCTCTGGCACACTATGAAAGCAGTACTAAGAGGAAAATTCATTGCATTGAGCTCATTCAAGAAAAGAATAAAAAGTCAACAACTAAATGACCTAACATTACATCTCAAAGCCCTAGAAAAAGAACAGAACAACACCAAAAGTAGTAGAAGATAGGAAATAATTAAAATCAGAGCTGAAATCAATGAAATTGAAACAGAAGAAACAATTCAAAAAATTGACAAAAAGTTGGTTCTTTTAAAAAGTAAACAAAATTGATAAACCCTTAGCCACACTAACAAAGAGGAGAGAGAGAAAATTCAGATTATTAAAACAGAAATCCTTAAAGTCTAAACACTACATTTGAAATTTATCAAGTTATAAATTGAAGCATAGACTACATCTCTTCTTAAATTTTCCAAATTTCCTTTCAGAGAAACTGTATGCTTCAAAAATTGTGTTGGACATACACTTGAAGAAACACACAGCTCCTCAAAAGTAAATGGCATAAATTGAATTCTTTTCTGAGATATGAAATGTTCTTGATGTCTGCTGACAGTGAAATTTTTATTATGAATAGTCACTACTAATTTGTTTTGACCATTATAATATGATTTCAGACCTTCACTCTCATCCCCATTTTCCCATAATTTTCTTAGCTGTAAATAGTCAAGGTCATAATTTCCATATCTTCTCTTTATTACTTTTTAAAATAAATCTTTTATGGCATGAAAACAAAAAAGTTAGGGAGAGGGGCTGGAGTTGTTGCTCAGTGGTAGAGCCACAACCTGGTATATATGAGGCCCTGGGTTCGATCCTTAGTACCACGTGTAAATAAATAAATAAATTAAATAAAAGATCCATTGACAACTAAAAATAGTTAAACAATGGGGGGTGTTAGGGGTGTAGTTCAGTGGTATAGCACCCTTGGTTTAAATTCCTGGTACCAAAAGGGGTGGGGGGGAAATTATAGTCAAGCTGGGTATGGTGGCACATGCCTATACTCCCAGTTACTCAGGAGGCTGCATTGGCAGGATCACAAATTCTAAGCCAGCCTTGGCAATTTAGCAAGATTCTGTCACAAATTAAAACGAAAAAGGGCTGGGGGATATAGTTCAGTGGTAGAGTAGTCCTGGGTTCAGTCCCTAGCATTGCCAAACAAACAAAAACTTCACAGGCTGAGGTTGTAGCTCAGTGGTAGAGCGCTTGCCTTGCATGTGTGAGGCACTGGGTTTGTTTCTCAGTACCACATATAAATTAATGAATAAAATAAATGTTCATCAACAACTAAAACAAAAATTAGAAAGAAAAACCTTCACTGTTAATGTCTTTTTTGTTTTGTTTTGTTTTAAATCAGGGATTGAACCCAGAGGTGCTTAACCACTGAGCCATATCCACAGCCTTTTTATTTAAAAACAGGGTCTATCTGAATTGCTTAGGGCCTCACTAAATGGCGAAGGCTAACTTTCAACTCACCATCCTCCTGCCTCAGCCTCCCCAGCTGCTGGAATTACAGGCATTCACCACTGTGCCTGTCCTTACTGTCATCTGATGATTGGCATTCTTGGTGAAGAACATGTGATTTTAATAACCAAAAAAAGTAGAGATGTTAATAGATTTTGAAAAGATCTCTTACCTTGTACAATTTCTTCATTTTTTTTTTGGTCGTGTTTCCTGGTACTCAGTATATCTTTGTTGAAGAAAGGAAGTTAGCTGATAACCTATCTTGGGGTTTTCTCTATAACCAGCCCACTAGATGAACTTACAGAAAGCAGGGATGATGACTTAACTGTCCCTCTTATGGAGCAACCTGCCTGACAGTAAGAGTGGGTCCTTAATAAGTGTTTTTCAAACAATTATGTTAGGAGGTTAAGTTTTCATCTGGGATGACAGTGACCTGGGTCCCACTATGCTAATAGTGGCCCTTCTGAAAGGAAGAGGAATGTTGCTTTTCCACAAATAAACTTGAATAAATGTGAATATAGGAAAAATTATTGCTTTGATACTTCTGGGTAAGAAAAGTTATATATTAAAAAAAAGTTATATGTTAAAAATTGATGCTTTATTTCTCTTGGTTTTATTTTCTGTTCAAATTTTAGCTATGCCTATGACTTTTGAATAATGTATGAGAAGTATATTATGTCTTTGTACTATCAATAGAAAAAAAAAGAAAAATTATCCATATTGAAACATAATTGTCTTACCCTCTTGCTGTGAAACTTCAGACTTTAGGAATATAATGTTACAGAATACTTCTAAATTCAGTTTATGTCTATAGTGGTGATGAGCAAAAGAAAAAAGATGATGATTTGATTTTGGCATCCCTTCATGATTTTCTTTATAGATGATTTCTTTTCCTGAATATGTTTTGCTCACATGATTAAATTTTCTAAGTACACACCATTTTCTTTGGTGCATATTTGCAGAAATAATTAGCTGGGTGACAGGGAGAAAGGCAATTTTCATGGATAAATCTACAAAATGGATTATGTGTGGAAAATTGAGAGCTAGTAATAGAAATGCAGTCAAATAAATGGAATGGGAATCACCAGCTTTATTTCCTGTGCCTAGTTTTACCACTAGTTAGCTCTGTGACTTTGGACCACGCAGTCTCACTTGCCTGGCTGTATGTTCTTGTCATCTGTAGCTTTAGGGCATGGAATGAAATTGCTCCCTGATGTTCTAGTTCTGAAAGTATGATTCTAAAGTGCCACACAGGGAAAACACTGAGTTTTCTATACCTTCCCACCAAGTTTGTTCCACATAATTCTTGAATGTGAAATGTTAATCATGTAAATTATAGATATTGTACATGTATATTGTACATTCCTGGGTAGACTTGGAATTGTCTGATGGTATGAATGCTTGTAACTAATTTTATGTGTAGACATATAAGGGATTTGGTTGTTTCTGAAAGAAAAAAAAATATTACTAGTGTTTTGGATACCCTGGGGTAGAATTTGTGCTTTTGAACTCCAAGCTGAAAAAATGTGTGAATTTGTGGAGTTGGTGGGGGTGGGTAGGGAGAATGGTAATGACTAGGATACAGTGTGTGTCAGCATGGATAGTGTTTTTAAAAGCAAAATATAAAAGATAATGAAAAAAAAGTTAAAATAAAAAAGTAAAAGCAAAATATTAGGAGTTCTTTAGCCTGTAGACTTCTCATTTATATCAAATTCAGAACTGATACAAACCCTATATCAGAGTCCGACTACCTAGGTCCAACTTCCTTGCTGAGACATTTAAACTTTATGAATTTCTCTGTGTATATGTTTTCTATCAGAAAAGACAGGATTATTTAATTAATAACAGTATTTTTAAAGATTTTTATGAGGCTATTACTTGTTAGAGTATTTTAAAAACAAAAATAACAACAAAAGAGAAGGTAGGTATCAGACAGCTGTGCAAATATTTTACATTTGTTCACATAGACCTTGATTATATAGATGGGTGGGGCAGATCTGAAACCACTAAATATTTGAAACCAGTAAATAATTCACAAGTCCGTTTTAGGCATAGAAAGTTCTCAGTTATCCGTACACATGGACTAGCATGAATACTCTAGGACCCTAAATATTTGTTCTGCTATGTACTAACAAATGTTTTAGGCTTGTTTACAATTTTTTAAGTATAAAAGAAAGGAGCCGACATCAAATAATTTAATTCTGTCTTGAGCTCCTATGCATCCTTAAATACTCAGTTAAAAGTTTGAGAAGCTTCCTTAATCCATCCAAGTGAAGTTCCTTTTCCTGCACCAGTAGACTCATGTTTACATTTCTCCCACCAGACCAGATTGCCTTAATGGTAAGAAGGACTGTGGCTTCTCTTTTTCATTTGCTTCTCCAGGTTCGAGGGCAGTACCTGATAGATGGTACACCAGTTTGGCAAATTTTGATAGTCAAATTGGAGAGTTAAGATATGAAAGTCCAAAAGGCCAATTAATTTATCAGGCAGCATACAACAAGAAGTGCCAGGGGGATGTTTTACATATTGGACCTATAGAAGTTCAAATATGGCTTAAGTAGGCCAGTAATAATGGAACTGTGGAACTTAAAGATGGGAAATTTTAATAATAAATAATAATAATAAAATATTTTTCTTTGAATTGAATCATATAATTTTATAAAAGGCAAATTTCTTTTTTCTAATTGAGACTTTTAAAAAATTTGTCAGTAGTCATATGCTGAGGGAAATGAATTTACCAAAAGAATTACAAAGTGAATTAATTTCCTATAGATAACTAAGAATAGATTGTATAGTAATTTGAAGTTGTTGTTTTTTTCTGATTTCTCCCCTTGCATGGAAATTCTATAATTGACAGTGAAATAACCAATGGTTAGGAATCAAGCAAGGCAGAAAAGGTTGCCAGTTACTGGATCTTTATTCCAGAGAAATAGTGTGTTTTACTATTAATCTAGCCTCGTTGATTTGTAGTTTCATTTTTTTTGTGTGTCAAAAATTCAGTAATTAGAATCTTTAAGGGCTCAAGAAGAACTTTTGTTTTTGCAGACTCTTCTTTCAAAAGTTGAATTTATCGAGGACCCAGACATGGACTATAATTAGTCTAAACTGAAAGGAAAAAGAAATTCATTGTTTGTGGAAAATAGACAAGCTGGTCTGGATCTAAAAAATAAACATTAATAGTAGCTTTTCAAGCTACTATTGTGCCAATATTATAATAACAAACTTTCTCTCTGATAACTATTCCTGGCCCTATTTTTCCAAAGGTCACTGCCATTACAGTGACCCTTCCAAATTATTAAATTTCCCAAATAACTGTAATACAAGCAAGATTTTATCAGTATCACTGAATTGGCAAGTGCCAGTTGACAAGTACTCTGAACTACTCCAGAAGCCCCTTTAAGAAAGATGTTTTATTGAAGTTTGCATTGAAAGACATGAATGGGAATACTAGATTGAGCATTATTTTTTTGTTTTTGTTTTTGTTTTTTTTTTTTGAACCAGGGATTGAACTCAGGGACACTCGGCCACTGAGTCACATCCCCAGCCTCAGGGTCTCACTGAGTTTCTTAGGGCCTCGCTAAATTGCTGAGGCTGGCTTTGAACTCGTGATCCTCCTGACTCAGCCTCCCAAGTTGCTTGGATTACAGGTGTGCGCCACCACACCCGGCCATTATTTGTATGTTAAGACCGTACTATGAAAATTGTTGCAGGCCAGGTGTGGTGGCATATGCCTATAATCCCAGTGACTTGGGAGGTTGAGGCAGGAAGATTACAAGTTCAAGACCAGCCTCAGCAATTCAGTGAGGCCCTAAGCAATTTAGTGAGACCCTGTCTCAAAATAAAAAACGAGAAAAAGGGCTGGGGATGTGGCTAGTGGTTAAGCACCCCTGGTTTCATCCCCAGCACCGCACACACACAAAGAAAGATATAGGGAGCTGTGTTAGGCACCAGTGGAGTGAAGCAGAGTATGTGGGAGGGGTAAGTTAAAAAATAAAAAATAAAAAAGGCAGCTGACATTTTTGAGGACTTACTATCCTCAAAGACTTTATATGTCTTTTTTAAAAAATATTATTTTATTAGTGCATTCTAATTATAAATAATAGCGGGATTATGCCGTATTCATACATGCACAGGCTTTTTATATCTTACATTATTTAATCCTAACAAGAGATCTGATATTCAGACATTTCTCCCACTTTATAAATGGAAAAAACTGAGGCACAAAATGGTTATATTGATCTTTGTTATTATAGTGCTTAAGTAGATCAGGGCTTTGCGCACACTAGGCAAGCACTCTACCACTTTGCCATATCCCCCAAACCTAGGTCAGGGATTTGAAATGAGGTTTATCTAAATACAGGGTCAATTCTCACAATGGAGTTAAGAGGAATTGAAGTTAGAATGGATTTCTGTATAGATGGACTGCCCATGTTTTTAAGCCCTCCTCCCCTATGGTATGGTCTCTGGAGTGAGGCTGGTTTGTAAAAATCTTGGTTCTACAACATTTTACCTTGAGTATATTACCTAACCTTCTTGAGCTTTATTTGGCATTTTCATGTATAATATGGGGTTAATAAAACAAACCTCTTAAGAGTTGTTTGGGAGTCTAAATGAAAAAAGTGTCTAAAACTTCAACATCTACTTTCTTTTCCTTCTTCCCTTACTTAGGACCATCTTATTACCTCTGGTTTGTAATATTTAGAGCTATCTAGGCCCCTTTAGAGTGCAATGGTCATATCTTCTAAGAAGATTATATTTTATTTTGTTGTAACGAACCATTTTAACCAAAAGTGGTCTGCCAAGACAATCATTCATCCCTCCCTCCCACCTAATCAAGAATTGTGTGAAATTTCCAAGTGCCTGTCTCTCCTCTCTCCCTGTCTGGATTCTTTGGGCCTGACATCATAGACGTGGAGGAGTCTCTGACCTTTGAAAATTCTTGACAGTCTTAATGTTGTGGTTTTCTAGTGAGTTTTGAGTGGAGTTAGGACTCAGAAGCAGCTCTGATGCAGCTCTGGTGGAGCCAGGGGAGTGGGTATGCAGTGAGAATGTGAAAACTTTGGGGGAGGTTATAAAGGAGAGAATGTAGGGTCGGTAGTTTCTCAGGCATCTTAACAGAGGTCTATTATCTACCATCAGTATTTGATTTGGGGTCATTTTTCTCTGGTACTAAGTAGTTGGGCACTCAGTGCCTAAGACTAATTTTAATATCTGATTATTAGTTTGAGATAAATAATGAATAATGTTAGGAAGAGAAAGCTGTTGCAAATAAAATCATATAACAATATTAAGCATATGTCTTTGAGAAGAGCCACTGTTTTAGACTTGGCTGTGTGTAACAGGTGTGTGTGTATTTGCAGTTGGGTATTGTACAAATACACTTGTTTATCTGAATACAAACCGAGTTCCTGCTAGGTATTCGAATGCTGGGGATACAGGAGGCACAACACAAGATTTTTGTCCTCAAATTGTGGGCAAAATTGTGGGTTTAGTGGGGAGACAAACATGTAAATAAATACAAATACCATGAACTATGATAAAATTACAGAGGTGGAGTACAAGATGCAGGGGGGACACCAACAATGAAGTGGGCAATTTAACTTGGGAAGTCAGAGAAGTTTTTGCAAATGATGTAGCACTCAAATTAATCTTAAGAAGAGGTAAGAACTTGCCTGCTAGACCAGGAGTCATCTCAGGCAGAGGGAACACAAAGGAACTGAAATTTGAAATAATATATGCAAAGCATATAGTATACTTGGGGAACTATCAATACATGGAGGGAAATAATGTTTATGGTGTATAGGAATTTGGATGTCATTAAAGAGGCATTAAAGAATTTAGAGCAGCAGGATATGATGCTATCATATTTATGTTTAAATTTTTCATGGTGGATACTTGAAGAAGGCTGATCAGTATTTAGAGAGAGCAAGAGGAAGAACTTAAGCCATTTTCTGGGTCCAGGTCATGAAAATCGAAATAGAATAAAAAGAGATAGAGCCTATGAAGGGCCTTGGATGGATTTGAGAGACCTTTAAAGATAAAATTAGTAGAGCTTTGAAAAGAATTTGTGAGCATAAGGCAAGAGAGAAAAGTACAGGTTGGCTCCCAGGCTTGTGGCTTGGGTGCGTGGGATGATGTGGTACCATTTGTCAGAGTAGGCAATCCTGGAAGAGGAATAGTTGGAAAGGGTGGTGACAGATGAGAAAATGAACTCATGTTTTTATGTGTTGAGTTTGAAGAGACTGGACTTCCCAGGTGAGGTAGAAAGAATTTGAGGCTTTGGATACCTTTGGAGTTACTGGCATTTGGGTGCTCAGGGGCATGAATGAAGTTTCTTATGGGGATAACATAAAATGAGAAGACAGAAGACCTAAGACTAGAACTGTGAGTGTGCCAACTTTCAGTGTAGGCACAGGAAGAGAAGTTCATGAAGGTGACCTGGGAGGCTACAAGGAGATCAACAATAAGGAGGATTACACTATCTTAACAGTAAGTCAGTGGTGTTCTTTCTGTAGAAGCTCATTTTAGTAGGTTGAGGACTGAATATGGATTGAGACAGTAGTGTAATTGAATGTAGTCAAAGGAGTTTTACAGGAAAGGGGAATAGTAAGCCACAAATTGGGCAGGGGAGAAACCTAAAGAACCTCCTCTGGCTTTTTAATTTTTTTTTACTTTTTTTCTGTGAAGTGAAAGGCAAGGTAATTTGCCAGGAGTAAGCAAAGGTGATGTAAGTTAACTGGGAGGCTCAAGGAAAATGATGGAGTGCGATAGTAGCTGAGAAGACTGGTTGAGGTAACAAAGACAGCAGTCTTTCAGTGAAAAGGTGGCACTACAATGTTTGTAGTGATACTACTCTGCAAGATTATGTGATCTTGTTTGCTCAGTAGTCCCATTTAGTAGCAGAAAATTTGAATGGGGGATCTACCCAAGTTGGATAAGGAACTAGGTTTTCACAGAGAAATAAATGATCAATCATTTGTTTCTTATTCCACTTTTAAAAAATTTTTGTGTTGATGGGGATTGAACCCAGGGCCTCCTACATTCTAGGCTCTACCACTGAGCTACATTCCCAGCCCTAAATCATTAGTTTCACTCTCAATTTAGACAAAGGGGAGTCTTCTACTTTTCTAAGTCTTTGCTGTTATTGTAGTCTAGCACATCTTAACTCTTTTGCAATAATTTCCTAACCAATTCTCCCTCAATTCACTGTGCTCCCTCCAAACTATTCTCACTATAATCAGCATGATCTTTTCCTCATTTTCCACCATTCTCACCTTTGTGTTCCTTCCTGCTGAAGAATTTTGGTATATATTTAAACTGCTTGAAGCATTTTTCCTGAGTTTGTCTCTTGATTGCTATTTATTCTTTTAGTGGTACCCGGGATTGAACCCAGGAGCACTTAACCACTGAGTCATATCCCCTGCCTTTTTTTATATTTTATTTAGAGGCAGGGTCTCGCTGAGTTGCTGAAGTTGGCTTTGAACTTGGAATCCTTCTGCCTTAGCCTTCCAAGCCACTGAGATTACAGGCGTCTGCCACCACACATGACTGATTGCTATTTATTCTTCATTTCTTAGATGAAACATCCCTTCTTGGGGAAACTTTTCTTGACTCCTTATGGAAGATAACATTCCTCTCTCCAACATTTCTTTATTATAATTGTTTGAAATTTTATGATTTTTCCCCCTTCCATACTGGAAGCTTCGTAAGGATGGGGATTGTGTCGATTAATCTTGAGCATGGTACCTAAAATATAGTAGGCACCCCATGAATTTTTGTTGAATTAGTGAATATGATGGTTAAGGGATTGACTGTCTTGAGAAAGCAAGTTTAGAAGTAGTGAGGAAAATCTGGATAGAGGTGAGGATAGAGTAAGATGTTAGAGATTAAGATTTAAAGGTGAAATGGTTTCAGGAAATGAGTTTTTGCAGTGGAGATTGAGGTCTTTGTAGAGATTTTGTAGATGGGTGTTGAAATTGCTAAGGAATATGATAGATTTGGAGTGAGGAAAATACAAGGCAGGTGTTTAAGTCTCTTGTCAATATGATAGGCACAGTTCTTTCCTGTAGTCAAAGAAAGAAATGGGTAAGAATCAGTGCAGTTCCTGGAATCAATAATGCCCTAGTGTGGTCCCATAGAAATATCAGAGGTTCATAGTCTCTGGGTTCAGTCTTTGGGCCACCTACCTGACTTTTCAAGTCTTTTTTGTTGTTGTTGTTTCCGTATTTGTAAACTGGAAATGAGACCAGTTGCAGTTTTGTTGTTGAGTAAGGGAGCATTTTTGAAAGTTTTTAACGAATGTAAACTTGTTAGTTTTTATTCTTGATTGCTGTCACTTCAGGAGAGCATGGAAGTGGAAGTAGGAGTGAGAAGCAAAGATGGCAACAGTGAATTTTGAACAATGTACCTCATTTATTCAACATGTTGAGTTTATACCATAGGGTCAGCACAAACACTTAGGAATGAATACAGATACAAGCAAGTACTGATATAAGGAAGAATTTTGTAAAATAAAGGCTGATTCATGATAACATTGCAGACAAGTGTTTATGTAAAGGAATGCTTTAATAATTTTCTATGGAAATTCCATGCATAGAGGTCAGTTTTTATTGTTCTAGGGAACAAAATAAGGACCATTATATGTGAGTTACAGGGGGAGAGAGTCTGGTGATAGCTTCAACTTTTGTTTAGAAAAGGATTTTCTAACAACTGGAGTGGTCCAGCAATAAAATGGATATCATGTCAGAACTTGTATTCAAGTGAAGACTAGGCGTTTGTCTGTCAGAAATGTAATAAAAAGATTCTTGCATGGAATCAAGATTGGATTAAATAATTGCTAAAGGCCCTTGCCTTTGGAAGATTGGAGGATTTTGACTCCATATGAGATTTGTCTTTACACCAATGAACAAATATATTTGAGTGCTTCCTCTTTTGTTTGAAAGATTGAAAGCAAATGTTTTGTTGTTGTTTAGTTTTTTTCCTTCTTGTGTACTGAGACAGAACCAAAGGCTGTGAATATTGTCATTGGCTTCAGTATCCCCATTTAGAATTTGAGAAGCTTAAGCCAGGTGTTGGGGTGATGTAACAAAAGCTCCTCTCCTCACCTGTTGGGCTGGGTTAGGTGGAGCCCTTGGCATGCACCTAGAGACATCAAATGTAAGAATATGTTGCCAAGAAGTTTGCTTTAGTCTTCAATTTTTTGCTGAAGAACAAGTCTTTCTAGAAAATGGCAGACCTCCAAGTTATTATTTAAAAAAAATGTTTTTTGAAAGAATGACCTACCTATTGTGTTGACATGTGAGATCTAGGATGCCAAGGCACTCACTGATGGTTTTCTTTTGATTCTCTCCAGCCTATGTCTGGTTGGGAAATTGTCTACATGCGTGTGGCTTAGTCAAGTCTTTCCTTCCTTCCTTCCTTCCTTCCTTCCTTCCTTCCTTCCATCCATCCATCCATCCATCCATCCATCCTATTGAATCCTGGGTTGCTATACCACTGAGCTACACCCCAACCCTTTTTATATTTTATTTTGAGACAGTCTTGCTAAGTTGCCCAGGTGGCCTTGAACTTGCGATTCTACTGTCCCAGCCTCCCATGGAGCTGGGATTACAGTTATGTGCCACTGTGCCCAGCAAGTCTTCTTTCTGCTGAGCGCTTTTTTGCTAATTGGTATTTGTGTGCTTATTGCATATTTCCTACTTCTTTTCAGGAAGTTATTAAAGTGGCTTTATTGTTAACTCTATTTTTGAGAGAAAATTGAAATTCATTTTGTAGCTATGTTCTTCATTTTGAATTGTTCATTTGTTTAAGTTATTTGGGTTGCTATGCTATTTCCTGTGACCAAATAAAGTGAGCTTTGGAGAAGGAATTATTGCCTGTATTCTTGCCTGGAAGGGAAAGCCATTCATTCACCTGTGAATTCTTCTTCTTTTTGTACCAGGGATTGCCCCAAGGGCTTAACCACTGAGCCATATCCCCAGCCCTTTTTATTTTTTCATTTTGAGACAAGGTCTTGCTGAGTTGCCTAGTTCCTCACTAAGTTGCTGTCTTTGAACTTGCGATCCTCCTGCCTCAGCCTCCCATGTGCCACCACATCTGGCTCACTATGAATCCTGAAGGAATTTAATTCTTAAGTATAGAATGTAGGGAACTGATTTACTTTATAACTTGACATTTTGAATTTAAAGCATCTTAGACCAAAAGTTCTTCATGTATTACTAGCCCTTCCTGATAATTATGATATGAAACTGAAGTAAATTAGACATTTACAATACCAAGATTGAAAGAGAATATAAAGAACAGAGCGTATGTGACTGTAGTGAACTAAAGAAGTTCATTTTTTAAACTTATAAAAGACCTTAGAATTCAGCTAATTCAAATCTGTGTTGTAGAAGAGGGAGTTGAAATCCTGTAGGTAATCTAACTAAAGTCACTCCAGTTAAAATATACAGATGTAGGTAAAAAAATAGTATGAAGTGGTAGGAGTAGTAACAGAATGGCTGATGTCTGTAGAAAGGAGAGTCTCTAAAACTTCAAGAGATTGGGATCAGGACAGACCCTTAGAAATAGAGGGGTGATATTGAATACCCTAGAATTTCTGGTCTGCTAAGCCTCGGATTGGTTGCTTTGGTGGTTGATAATCGATGGTGATTAATATGTAAGTTCATTTAGTTATTTAATCATTTATGTGTAAGATATTTGTAGACTGCCTACTACATTGTAGATATAATACTAAATATTGACTACAAATATGAATAACATATCCCTACACTCATGGATCTCTTAATACTACTAAAACAATACAATAGAGTATATTTTCCATTTTGCCATTTCCCTCTCTTAAAAAAAAAAAAATCCAATGTTAATCATGTTAGTGACCTAGTGGATTTTTTTTTTTTTTTAAGATTTTTTGTGGTACCTGGGATTGAACCCAGGGACACTTAACCTCTTTTACAGAGCACTGTAATATAGCAGAATTTGATCAGAGATTGTTCTTTACTCTGTTATTGCTTTCTTAGCTGGGACTGATAAACTCAGAGGAACATCAGATTGGCCTCTCAGGTCAGAGACAATTTCTGCTAAAATCAAAACTAAAAGAAGAGATCTTTTTCAGGTGAACATATTTGACAGTCATTTGTGGTCGAGAAAGACATGTTTGGGGTAGGCATGTTTTCTGGATTCATGAAGTTAGTGGACAGAGATTGACTTTTGTTGCGGACTTTTGGAATCCCCACTTGGATTTTCAGAATATCTTATTGTTTTTGGTAGTTTTAGCAATCACTTCATTAAATACCTCTCATTTCTATCAGTATGCTAGTCAGCCTAAAATTATCCAATGTATAGTATTCATTCATTCAGTAAATATTTACTGAGGGCCTGTGTTCCAAGCACTATGCTAAGTACCAAGTGATAAGTGCTGTTCACAGTAGTGAACAAGACACACAAATTCCCTGCTTTCAGGAAACTTATATATTAAAAGAGATGGTTAGACAGCAAATGATTAAAATAATTTCAGGGTATATCAAGTGCCAGAAAGGAAATGAACAGGGTGCCATGTAACAGACCATTGTAAGTACAGAGTTCTTTTTTTTTTTAACGTAATTTTTTTAGTTGTAGATGGACACAGTACTTTTATTTATTTGTTTTATGTGATGCTGATTATCAAACCCAGTGCCTCATACATACTAAGCCAAGTGCTCCACCACTGAGCTACAGTTGCAGCCCCAAGTGGAAAGTTCTTGAGGTGGTTGTCTGCTGCTTCCTTCTTTAGTTTGGATAAGCACACACGGAAGAAATGTAATACTCTAGAAAAGTATAGTAAGCCTTCCATTTAAATTATTACTTTGTGTATGATGTAGAGGAAAAGCACTATTAAAAGTGGTTTGTGGTTAATGTAGGAGTTAAGACATTAGTGTTAATGGAGAATTAGGAAATAAAATGTTATTCTTCATAATAAATTTGAAACTGCTTTATTTTAAAATTTAACCGAAATCTATGAGCTAGGATAGTTATTTTCCCCATTTGGTAAGAAGCTGTCAACACTGGGCTGTGATCATCCTCTTCCAGTATAATTTGAGCCTTATTTATTTATTTCCGTCTCAGGTGGAGGCCCGAAATTTGATCTATGCACTGCCCACATCCAGCTGCCTGAAGGGACTTGATGATCACATGACCCTGGACATGGATGCTGTCCTGTCTGATTTTGTCCGTTCTACAGGAGCAGAGCCAGGGCTGGCCCGTGATCTCCTGGAAGGTAAGCAGTTAAGGGTGAGAAAGAAGAAATTAAAATGTAATGCTTATTGTTAGGATGATTTGGAACATATACGGTGATCAGGAAGATACTTGCGCCTTCCATTTAAATTATTCTTTGTGTATGATCCACCATAATTTTTAAAATTCAGAATCCCATTTTCACATTGGGGTAGCTTTCTCCACTGTCAGTTTATTCAGGTAATGCAAGTGAAAATTTATTTTAGTCAAAAAACTACAACAAGCTGGGCGTGGTGGTGCACGCCTGTAATCCCAGCACTTGGGAGGCTGAGACAGGAGGATCACAAGTTCAAAGCCAGCCTCAGCAACTTAGCGAGGCCCTAAGCAACTCAGTGAGACCCTGTCTCTAAATAAAATACAAAATAGGGCTGGGGATGTGGCTCAGTGGTGGAGTGCCCCTGGGTTCAATCCCCAGTACCAAAAAACCCCCAAAAACTAAAACAAGGCCTGGGATTGTAGCTTGGTGGTTGAGTGCTTGCCAACATGTGTGAGGCACTGGGTTTGATCCTCAGCACCATATAAAAATAAATAAAATAAAGGCATTGTGTCTGTTTACAACTAAAAAAATATTTTAAAAAACCCCAAAAACCAAAAACCAAAAACCAAAAAACAAAAAAAAAAAAAAACAAGGGCTGGGATTTTGGTTCAGTGGTAGAGCGCTTGCCTAGCATGTATGAAGGCCCTGGGTTCAATACCCAGCACCAAAAAAAAAAAAAAAAAAAAAAAATTTATATGAGTAATTCTATGTTAAGTGAATTAATGTTTTTATTTTGCTACTTTTATTTGTATTTATATATGCTATATGCTATATGTTTGAATATTCTAGATTTTAAGGCCCTGAAGGTTTGGAATCATGTCCATAGAATTCTTTGTTTAGAATTATAACTAACAATGCTTTTGAATGATAAAATTATATAATGACATAAACAGGCAAGCAATAGAGGAGGGGCAAGTACTTAGCATATGTAGGTAATTTTTTAGATTGTCAGCCATTAACAAGGTATTACAATGTGATTTTTTTGCTTAGCTATCTGTGAGAAAAGCATGAATTTAGAAACAGAAGATCAGGGTTTAAATTCCACGTTACTGATTCCAATATGATTTTTCCCTTTACTTCATGTTCAATTCCTACTACTTTTTCCTTTACTTCATGCTTCAGCCAGGCTTGACTTATCACCTTTCCCTATCATGTTAGTTTGTTTCCTCAGTGTGCAGTGTCCTTTCCTCCATTATTTTCCTCCTTCAAGAGTCATCTCAAAAGCTTCCACTTTCTTGTAATGTTTCAAGTACCTGTAAGTGTTCAATATGTACAAGATACTTGAGATACATTAGTTTATTCTTTCAACCATCCTGTTACAAGTTTGAAAACTGAGGTTTCGTGAAGTTAAATAGGATTTAAATGTAGATGATTTGGTTTCCGAGTGAGGCTCTTAACAATTATATAACAAATTATTGTTTGTGTGTATGCATGCATGTATACTCATGTAATGAAAGAAGAGTTGAGGGTACCATGAGAGTGAAGGAAGAAGTCTGATTTAGATCTTGATCTAAAGGCCTTGAAGGAAGGCCTTCAAGGAGGAAGTGATATTTGTGTTGAACCCTGAAACTTGAATAGTTATAGCAAGACAAAAGGATGCAGAAGAGATTATTTTTGCTAGAGAAATAGCTTACATAGGGGCCCTAAGGTGAGAGAGAGTTTACCACATTAGAGTAGCTAATAGTGATCAAGATAGGAAGAGTGGTAAAATAGTAATGAGCTGGGAAGCTGATTAGATTGAAGGGAAGTGGAATGTGGGGGTTGGGGCAGGAGTGGTTGTTAGCTGTGGTACATTTAAATTATATTCTAAGTTCACTGGGAAGCTGGTGAAGGATTTTAATCAGGGGAGTGACATAGTCTGATTTGAGTTTTTATAATAGTGTGCTGGTTGTAGGTTATGGAATGGATTGGAAGGTTTGCCAGTGATAAAAACTTTACAGTTAAGAATATTGCCATCGTTCAGGTGAGAAATGATGGTGATTTAGACCATAGTGGTAGCAACAGAGATGGAAGTGGATAGATTTAAGATATGAGTTAGAAGATGAATCAAAGGACCTTCTCTCATTTTCTTTTTGTCTCTATCTTTCAATCTTTTATTTTTTCCTTTAAATGTTAACTCTGGTTGTAGTGTAAAAAAATTAGAGCTGGGGGGCTGGGGCTATAGTTCAGCTGGGTAGAGTGCTTGCCTTATAAGCACAAGGCCCTGGATTCAATCCCCAGCACTGCAAAAAAATAAAAAAAATAAAAATAATAAAATTAGAGCTGAGTACTGTGGTACACACCTATAATCCTAGTTACTTGGGAAGCTAAGGCAGGAGAGGCTGAAGTAGGAGATAGCAAATTTGAGGCCTGCCTGGGTAACTTACCAAGACTGTCTCAAAATATAATAAAAAGGACCAGGGATATAGTTCAGTGGTAGAGCACAGTTTACCTGGGTTCAGTCCCCAGTACCACAACAAACAAAAACACAAGAAACTAAATTAGAGAGAGGAGAGAGAAAGGGAGCAGAGAAACCTGTTAATCTGTGCCCCCCCGCCCCCCCCAAAAAAGACCTGATGTAAATTATGAGGAACTAAATTGTGTCAGTGGCAATAAAAATGGACAGGAAGAAATGAATTTGAGAGACATTTGGGAGATACAAACAATCTTGAGGATTGACTAGATGGTGAAAAAAGAGAAAGTGTGATCTGAAGAATAGTAAGGAGTTAAAAATGGCTGGACTTTCTGGGCCTGGAAGGAAATCCATTACCGATTTAGGGGGCATAGAAGAGGAAGCAAGCTTTGAGAGGGAGGATAATGAATGTTTAATGTAGGAAAGGCCTGATATTAAGAAACTTTGTAGACAGTTGAAAATACAGATCCAGAGCTGGGGTTGTAACTCTGTGGTAGAGCACTTGCCTAGCATGTGTGAAGCACTGGGTTCGATTCTCAGCATCGCATATAAATAAATAAAATAAAGGTCCATCAACAACTAAAAAAAAAAAAAATTGTAAAAAAAATACAGATCCATTGTTTAAGATACGTCATTCACTCATTCATTAACTCAGGAAAAACTCCATTTATTCAACAAATATTTACTGAGTGCCTAAAGGATTTTGTAAAGTCCTGAGTGCTACAGAAAACCATAAGCGTTTGAGGTGCACTGTGAATTTAATTGGGCAGTCAGGGAGACCTTATTAAGGATGTGACATTTGAGCAAATACCTGAAGCTAATTAGGAGTTGTCTATGTAGATATATTGGGGGAAAAGGCTTTTGAGGCAGTGCAGATAGTCAGTGGAGAGACCCTAGGGTGGGAGCAGTCATAGCCTATTCTAGGAACAGCAAGGAACTCACTGGTGACTGGAGCAGAGTGAATAGAGGGAGTTGAACAATGGTGAGTTTAATGGTTTAAAAGTAAAATCAAGCATGAATGATTAGTACAACTTAACCAGAGAATTATAATAACAGGAACAATAGAAACAGAAGTAAATGCATATATCATGCTTTCTGCATACCAAGCACTGTTCTACATTCTTTTAACTTGTTTCATCTTTATAATAACCCTGAGGTAGACACTGTTATTTATCATCTGCATTTTCATAGATAAAGAAATTGAAGTTCAGAGAAAAGGGTGGAAAAGTAGACTAGGTCATAGAAAACCTTAAATATCATGCAAAGAAGCCTTGTCTTTATTTGGTAGGTGGTGCTGAGCCATTACATAAAGATTTTGATCATGGCACTGAAATGACCAGAACTGTGCTTTAGAAAGATGAATCTCTGGGATATAGCTCAGTTGGTAGAGTGCTTGCCTTGCAAGCACAAGGCCCTGAGTTCAATCCCTAGCACCACCAAAAAAACCCAAAAACAATCTCCTGGGATTCTTTAGTGTAGATTGGAGGAGGGACACAAGGTGATAGGAATTGAATTAAGGTAATGGTAGATGAAATAACTCAAGTATAAACAATTGTGCAATATATAATTAGTAAATAATTTAATTGGAGAAATCAACAGGAAAATCCATTAGAACAAATTCATCATTTAGTGTTATTTCTTCAGTAGAGGAGTGATTCTTTTGTTTGGGAGTAGTATAGTTGTCTTTGATAGGCTGATGCATGTCAATTCTTTCTCCAGAAAAATACACATACCCATAATTTTATAGTCCATTTCAAGTGTCTAGGAACACCCTAGAGTTAGACCTAGGAACCTCTTGGATTGCAGAATTAGGAGACCTGGGCTTGAATCCTGCTGGGCCCTGATGCAAACTAGCTGTGACTTTGAACAAGTCACTTTACTTCTCTAAGATTTTTCCTTTATTTATGAGAGAAGGTTTTTAGTTTTAGATAACTAGCTCTCTACCGGCCCTTTGAGTTTAGAGAGACAAAGTTTCTATCCTCATGAAGCTTACTAAGGAAATAGACAATAAATATAAAGAAAATTGACATTTTAGATCAAAATATTTTGAAGAAAATTAAAGCAGGATAAGTAAAGAAGAATGATTGAAATGTGCATTCACATATTTTTACTAATTTTTATATGGTGGTGAGAGTGGTCTTTCTGTGTCTTTTTCCAATTTGTCTTTACTGTGAGCACATAATTTCCTTTTTGCTGTCTGCTGACAGGAAAGAATTGGGATGTGAGTGCTGCCCTCAGTGATTTTGAACAGCTACGTCAAGTTCATGCTGGGAACCTGCCCCCACCCTTCAGTGAAGGGAATAGTGGTTCCAAGACTCCTGAAAAAGGGTGTTCTGATAGAGAGTCCACTCGCCCTCTGCGACCCATCCTACAGCGGCAGGATGACATCATTCAAGGTACTGGGCTAACTGAGGGATGTTTCTGTATAGGGACTAGGAAGGGTGGGGATTGCTAAATAGATTCAGAAAGTTTAGTGATCCTTTGGAGATGTTTTCATTCCTTCCTCTTATCCCCAGCCAAACCAAGATTGAGATGGCATCAATCTGTCCAGGGGCCAGAGCCCCTCACTGTCTCTCTGCATCTTAAGGTGTTATTGTGAATAAAGGTCTCTTCAGATACTGTAAAAGAAATAGAGGAAGGAGGATAACAATCTAATTATTGAGATAAAGCATATATAAAGGTAGAATTAAGAATCAGTCACTACCATATGCCTCTTCGGAGAATAATTTGTTAATATTTGCTAGTGTCTATCAAAATTTTAAAAAGAGTGTATAACCCTTGACTCACAATTTCATTTCTAGAAATTCATCACATATATGTGTATTTGTATGTATTTTCCTCCCTCTCTCCCTCCCTCCCTCCCTTCCTTCTGTGTCAGGGATTGAACCCAAGGGCTTTTGACCACTGAGCCACATCCCAAGCCCTTTTAAATTTTTTATTTTAAGATAGGGTCTTGCTAAATTGTTTAGGGCCTTTCTAGTTGTTGAGGCTGGCTTTGAACTTGTGATCCTCCTGCCTTAGCCTTCCAAGCCACTGGGATTACAGGCATATATCTTCTTTAAATAAATAAATACATAAATACATACACATGCAATGTGACCATTTCATAATAATTAAAACGTGATAATGATTTTTAATGCCCATTAATAAAAGAGTGGTTAAATAAATTATAATCATCCGTATTGTGGAAAACTCTCAGTCATTAGAAAGAATTAGGTAGAACTGATGTGATATTTTGGGAAAAAAACCTCTAAAAATCTCTTTCTATTCTGAAAGGTAAGATGCATTTAATGTATGTAGCATGCACCTTGTACTTTAAAAATATGATTTAAAAAAGCTATATGTACATAAAAATTTCCAGAAGAATATAAAAGTTTCTCTCTGGGGAAGGGGTCAGGAATTTTGATTGAAAGGGAAACTTCTTTGTAAAATCATTTTATCCCTTTTGATACTATTTTGATTTTTTAAATTTTTAATATTTTTACTATGGACAGATATGTGGTACTATTTATGTATGTATGTATATATTTATTTATTTATTTATTTATTTATTTTTTGGTACTGAGGATTGACCCCAGTGGTACTTAACCAACTGAGTCACATCCCAGGTCCTTTTTTAAATTTTGAGACATGGTTTTGCTAAGTTGCTTAGGGCCTCACTAAGTTGCTGAGGCTGATCTTGAACTGGCATTTCTCCTGCCTCAGCTTCCCCAGTTGCTGGGTTTACAGGTGGCATACATCAACACTTTAAAAAGTGCACATGGTACTTTTTAAATTCCTAAACTATATTTTACTTTTTTTTTTTTTTTGAACCAGGGATTGAACTCAGGGACACTCAGCCACTGAACCACATCCCCAGTCCTATTTTGTATTTTGTTTAGAGACAGGGTCTCACTGAGTTGCTTAGTGCCTCGCTGAGTTGCTGAGGCTGGCTTTGAACTCACGATCCTCCTGACTCAGCCTCCCAAGTCGCTTGGATTACAGGCGTGCAACCACCACGCCCGGCTCTAAAGTATATTTTAAAATATTATCACTATTACTTCATTGATGAGGTGACACACGCTTATAATCCCAGCAACTTGGGAGGCTGAGGCATGAGGCTTTCAAGTTTGAAGCTAGCCTAAAGAGAACCTGTCTCAAAAAATAAAAAGGGGCTGAGGATATAGCTCAATAATAAAGTGCGTCTGGGTTCAATCCCTAGTAATTGCTGGTGGGGAGGCTTCAGACAAACTCTTGATTTATTTTGTGCATCCTGTCTCCGGGAAATACTGAATTGAAAATGGCTACCCTACACTTGAGCTCTTATCCCCATGTGATAATTGTTATATAACTCAAGCCATGCAAATGAATTATAACACTACACTAAGTAGATTATATTCACAATGAAATATTGGCTGGGGAATTTCAAGTACTATGTATTTAAAACAGATGAAATGATTTGGGGCACTGTCTATATTACTGTTTTCCCCTGTTGCATGTTAAGAATTGACTGTCCGTATAAATTTCTGGTGAATAAGAATATCAAGAAAAGATGCAGTAAATAGTATAAATAGATGTTATTGATGATAGGAAGAAAGTTCCTGTGTGAATAAGATTTGTTGTTAATTTTCTTTTCTATCATGGAAATTCTTTCCACAATCTCTAAGACCCTGAGAAGTATCAGAAAGACCACTGGACTAAATTCAGTGTAATGAAACCCCATTTCCCTATTCCTCCTGCCAAACCATGGCCAAGTTACTAAAGGAATGGGTCCCTCTCATATTGGAAAATGGAAGTGGAAGAATACATAGGAAAAGGAAGGTGAGGCAAATTTCAAACAAGGGGAGAAAGAGAAATATATATTTGGTGCTAATTTAAGTGTCTGCAAAAATGTTGCTTTCTGTATTTCTTTAGTTTTACTTGGCTTGAGAAAAAAGAGCCATGAAGTTTAAAAGCTGGTTAGACTCAGTTTTTCCCTGACTGGAAACCCTGTCAAGAGGTAACCCATCACATCAGTGGAAAGTTCTCTGAGTGGGTTGTGTATGTTCTAAGGTGACTCCATTTCTCATTGCAGAAAAACGCCTGTCTAGGGGCATCTCCCACGCCAGCTCCAGCATTGTTTCCCTGGCCCGATCCCATGTCTCCTCCAATGGTGGGGGTGGGGGGAGCAGTGAGCACCCCCTGGAAATGCCCATCTGTGCCTTCCAGCTTCCAGATCTCACTGTGTACAATGAAGACTTCCGCAGCTTCATAGAGAGAGACCTCATTGAGCAGTCCATGCTGGTTGCCTTGGAACAGGCAGGTCAGTGAGTGTTTCATCTCCAGTGCTTTTTCCTCTATTCTGCACCTATAGGTAACCACCTGGAAGGGCTGGCCTTGATTAGTAGCTTCCAGTCTAACTGTGTGACTGATTGCAATCAAAGACAGGGGTCAGGTGCTCACTTCCATTTCACTTATACTAAAATTGGAACAATATAGAGATTAGCACAGTCCTTGCACAAAGATGACACACAAATTTGTAAAATGTTCCATAAAAAGGCAGGAGTCAAATAAACATGTACTGAGCTAGTGTTTTCTGAAGTTATAGAAAGGATACAGATTAGACTTTTTATTTTGGAAATTTCCTATTTAATAGAGGAAACCAGTATACATGGAAAAGGCCTAGGAATCAGTACCTAAAACTCAATGTATGAAAGAGCACAACTAATTATAATTGGCTCTGGAGCACCCTCGCAAACAGAGTGTACCGGTGCTGTAGATGATGCAGTTCATATGTTCATATGTTCATATGAACCTTTCCTCTCAAATTTGTTTACTTTCACAATTGTGTTGTGTTAAATTATTAAAATTAGTTAATATAGAGCAAGGCAGCTGGGAATTCTGGGAAAAGTTCAGGTGTTAAAAAACTCCCATGGGAGCTGGGCTCAGTGGCAAATGCCTGTAATCCCAGTGGTTTGGGAGGCTGAGGCAAGTTCAAAGCGAGCCTCAGCAAAAGTAAGGCACTAAGCAATTCAATGAGACCCTGTCTCTAAATAAAATACAAAATATGGCTGGGGATGTGGCTTTTTGGTTGAGTGCCCCTGAGTTCAATCCCCAGTATCTTCCAAAACCCCCCCCCCCCCCAAAAAAAAGCCCCCAAAAGTTCCCATGGAAGAAAGACTGGAGGGGAGGTGGAATGTTCACTTTTCATTTTGTACCCATCTGTATTAATCATATGCATTTATAATTTTTTAAAAAGCAAGTTATCTGGGCTAGTGAAATTAAGGCCAGTTTTTCTTTTTGTAGTTCGAGAAAACTTTTTAAATAAAGTTTTTAAGTAAATATGTTTATTTTTAAGTAAAGTATTTTCCTTCTGTAAATAATGGGAGGGTAATTGTTAGAATTCTATACAGAATCGAGGCTGATTTTCTTGGGTATTTTATGTACTTTTTCTTATTGCTTATGTCTTTAAAGTCACCTACCACATACATGCTAATATGTTGATTATCATATATGCAGATAATACAAGATACATGCCTTGAGTTGTGTTTGTTATGTTGATAATGGATTTATACTGAGCTTTGTTGCTTCAGTATTTACAGATCTTCTGACCAGAGTGAAGAAATCAGGGCCAGACCAAGTAGCCAACAGTTTCAACCTTAGCACTATTGACATTTTGGGCCTGATAATTCTTTGTGTTGTGTAAGCTGTCTTGTGCATTATATTTAGAAGCATCCCTTGTTTCTTCCTCACTAGATGCTAGTAGCAAATCCCGTACCAGTTTTGGTAAGCAAACATATTTCCAGACATTAAAATTTCCTTGGAACAAAATTGTCCTTACTTAAGACCCCTTGATCTAATCAGTTATATTCACCAGATTCTGACAAACTAAATATGATGGAAGAAGATTTTTGAGTAATAGAGCAATGGTTTTATTCTGGGTGGTATTCCTAGAGGAGGCTAATCTGCTCTTCTTTTCTTCAACTGTCATGTTTCTGCAGGGCGTTTGAATTGGTGGGTTAGTGTGAACCCCACCTGTCAGAGGCTGCTTCCTTTGGCAACTACTGGAGATGGGAACTGCCTTCTTCATGCAGCCTCTCTTGGTGAGTCTTGGAAACAGCTTTCCATTCCCCTGTAGAAAGGAAGAAAATGAGTCAAATCTTCTGTGTAGGACTTGATCCAGCTAACTTGATCCTTGACAGAAGTTCACAGCAGTTTTTTTTATGTGATTGTGTGTGTGTGTGTGTGTGTGTGTGTGTTTGTATGGGAGATGGGAGAGAGCCCTGTCTTGGTTTTTCAGTCTTGTTCAGGGATAATGAGGTGAGCACAGGGTTTAGCTTATGCCCCAGTCTGTGAATTGACTTTCAGGTATAATGAGAAGCACTAGACAAGCAGTGTGTGTGTGTGTGTGTGTGTGTGTGTGTAAAATTCTACTTGCTAGTTTTCCTTTGATATATAAAAAAGATGTTTTCAGTAGTCCTTTTTGACACTTAACTTACTAAGCCTATTTATAACTCAATACATTATTTGCCTTTAGCTTTAAAAAAGTTGTCCATTTTCTAGCCATTCCTCAAGCTTTGATGCTGATTGTGGTGCACCAGACCAGTCTTATCTGTACTTAAGTTTGTTAGTCTTGCCTCAGGAATGAGGGCTTCCTCATTCCTGGGATGAGGGATGTGTTATATGCCTCATTTTCAGGTTCTCAAAGTTTCTAACCCTCCAGAGTAGTGGCATTCTTGATTAGTGCTTCTTCCTTAAATTACATCTAGAGTTTCTTTGAACCTGAGCTTTAGCCTGATTTTCTTCATGCCAGGGTCTGTTTATCATAATTAATAATTTTGTGTACAAGGGGTTCAGGGTGTAGCTCAATGGTAGAGCACTTGCCTAGCTTGTGCAAGGCCCTGTATTTAATTCCTAGAGCTGTAAAAACCAAAACCAAAAACCACAAACCACAATTAGTAAGTGGAGTTGAGTCAAGGTAGGGTTTCTTATGTCATGCTTTCTTGCCATAGGGATGTGGGGTTTCCACGATCGGGACTTGATGCTGAGAAAAGCTTTGTATGCACTGATGGAGAAGGGAGTCGAGAAGGAAGCATTGAAAAGGCGCTGGAGGTGGCAGCAAACACAGCAGAATAAAGAGGTGGGAGAGCTTGGGTGGAACCACCTTGTTTCCCTAACTTAGCAAAGTTACCCAGTGCTGATAAAATCAGTAAGATCAGTATTATTTCCCTTGTAATACTGAAAATTGTAGAAAATGCAGGTAATGTATCCCATAGAGTAAATGCTTTCTGATACAGTCTTAAAAACTGGTGTAGGGAAGTTGAGACCTAAAAAGAGGTATCTAACATTGTGCTTTTCATCTGAGAGATAATACCTTCAGTGGCAGTGTTTTGCAAAATGAGATATGAAAATTCTATAGGATTTTTGTATTTGGGTTTTTGGCTTATAAGAAGGCTAAATTAATTTTTAGGGACTTATGTTCTCAATTCTTATAGAAATGTAAGTGCTTAAGTTTTGGGATGTATATAACATTTGTTTTTCATATACCCAGTTTTGGATGAATTAAAAATTGAAAAAAGTACCAATAGATTATCTGTGCCTTCCATCCTCATAATAGAGTTCGGACAAACTAAAACAACCCTATCTATTTCATGTATGCTTACAAAGGTAATTGCTTTCCTCTTCCAATAGCGCAATAGCAGAGCCTAAAATATTTATTATCTGGCTCTTTATAGAAAAAGTTGACTGATCCCTTCTCTTTAATAATAACATTATGATTTATATAAAATAATTGGCCTCCCTATTCCCTTTTCTCTGATTCTGTCTTTTAAGTTAATATCCACTGTTCTTCATGTATATCTGGGGGGCTTTTGCCATGTTTTTGTGTGTTTCTGGCATTGAATATGAGAATATCTCTTCAGAAGTTTTCCCTTTCCTTCCATTTGTTTTCTTTCTTTTCTCCTTTGACTATTGTATTATAACTGGCAATGATATAGAACTAAGAGTTTATTTTAGTTATTTAGAATTTTATGTCCTGGCTGAGCACATCTGTAATCCCATTGGCTCAGGAAGCTGAGGCAGGAGGATCGCAAGTTCAAAACTAGCCTCAGCAACTTAGAGAGGACCTGTCTCTAAATAAAATATAATAAATGGCAGGATATGGCTCAGTGGTTAAGCACCCCTGGGTTCAATCCCCAGTACAAAGAAAAAAAAAAAAAAGAATTTTATGTCCTGAATAAAATATGTAAGAATTTTTTTTTTTTTTCTGAAAAACTACATCCAGAGAGCTAGGGATATAACTCAGTTGATAGAGTGCTTGTCTAGCATGCACAAGGCCCTATAGTTCCTAGCACCACCAAAAACCAAAACAAAAACCCAAAAACAAGCAAAAAAAAAAAAAGAATCCAGTTGTTAAAATTAGGATGATATTAAAATTAGAATCTCTGTTCTTTTTTTTTTGGAAGTGGGGATTGACACTCGGCCACTGAGCCACATCCCCAGCCCTTTTTTATATTTTATTTAGAGACAGGGTCTCACTGAGTTGCTTAGGGCCTCGCTCAGTTGCTGAGGCTGGCTTTGAACTTGCAATCCTCCTGTCCCAGCCTCCCCAGTCGCTGGGATTACAGGTGTGCGCCACTGCGCCCGGCAAGAATCCCTGTTCTTAATCAGCCAGTAAATATCAGAAATAAATCCACGGGGACAAGTCAATATAGGTGACATTTGTTATTACCACAAAACTTGGGCTTGGCCCTTGTGAAAAATGTCTTTGGTCTGAGCTAGACAGAGTCAGCCAAGCAAATCAGTAGTTGGCTTTGCTTCTTCAACACTGCATTTATATAATACCTGAACCTTAGATTTGACTGCTCTAGGGACAAAAGAGGGCAAACAAGAGCATGTCAATTATGAAGTGGCAATGATGGAAACAGTTAAAATCCCAGCTATTAAATTTCTTATGGTTATTATTTTTAAGATAGTGTTATATTACAGTGTAAATACAATGTGAATTTTACAATGGTATTTAGACAGGAAACCCAGAAGTACCTGAGTTCTATCCTAAGTTAACCTCCTTTCCCTCCAGCAGAAACATGCATAGTAGCTAATGAGGGAGCAATCATTTTACTGTTTTTGCTCAGCACAATGCAAGTTCTATACTAGAAATGTGGCCTACATAATTATCTTAGCTTAGAATTGTGTGGCATTGTATCCCATCTTGGCTGTGGGGATGGGAAGAGGATGGTGAGGGATTGAGAAACTTCTTTTAGCTTACTAGTACCAAACACCAAACTTAATTAGTTTTGATTTTTCAGGCCTCCTTGTTTTTTGTTGAAATTGATGTTAAAGCCTAGTATTTTCTTAAATGATAAGGTTAGAAGTGTATGCCATCTAGTGGTTATGTGTATTAAAAATAGGAATCAGAAATAGGTAAGAGGAAATCAGAGGCTGCTGGAAATATGTACCTCAGAGTGACTAGAATCCTCCATATATATTTGTGCATTGTTCTTTTTATCTTTAACTGGAATGAAATTTGGGGATATTATTTTACAAATTGAAAATAGCTTTGTATTTTTTATTATTAAAGTAAGACATGCTAACAATAGTTCTTTAATTCTTCATGTTTCTAGTGTGTTGGTGTTTGATCAAGCAGTGTAAATTCATTTTAATACTGATGTAAGCCAAATAAAATTTAAAAAGTAAACTTGTTTTTCAAATCATATACATGCTAAAGCCAATATGCTATTTTTAAATTGTTCCATTACACACTTTCCTTTAATAAAAATTATAATTTTACTTAAGCATGTATTTACTAATTATTGATTACAAATTAGGCACTGGACACATTGCATAAAACATGATCCTGACTTTTAAGAGCAGTAGTAGAAAATGGACTTTCAAATACACAATTGTAACAAAATGAAACAGGTATGACTTCTATGATAGAAGTCTGTATAGCACTTACGGAGGAAAGGCACAAGAAAGGAGTGTTTAATCTGCTAGGGAGGTTTAGGAAGGACTTCACAGAGGAGAGATACTTGAATTTTGTCCTGAAAGTTGAGAAATTACCAGATAGATGAGTGGGCTATTCCACGCAGAAGGAATAACTAAGAGGTATAAAACAACATGGTGCACTTCAGGTACTACTATTAATTCAGAGAGATAGTAAACTAGATAAGGGGGTAGGGGCTGGGAAGTGGGTGTTGTGTGCAGTTGGAAGGAGTTTGAACTATGTCCATCAGGCAATAATGATTACTAAAAAAATTCTCATCAGGACACAAACATCATCAGATTTTAACTTTAGAAAAAGTTTTCCAGTAGCATTGTAGAAAGTTGATCAGAAGATTACATGACTGGAATAACAGACCAGTTAGAGCTGCATTTAAGTAGTTCATGCTTAATAGTTGACTGAAGGGATCCAGATATGAGGTTGCTAAAGGAAGGAGAGGAATCTTAGATAATTCTGCGGTTTCTAGTTTGGATATTGGGATGATAATTGATGCTGTTCACTAAGGTAAGAATATAGAAAGAAGAATAAGTTTGGGCAGAGACA
This sequence comes from Glaucomys volans, assembly GCA_020662805.1. Classification (NCBI taxonomy): domain Eukaryota; kingdom Metazoa; phylum Chordata; class Mammalia; order Rodentia; family Sciuridae; genus Glaucomys; species Glaucomys volans. Next base: position 189,203 of record JAJEJO010004527.1, read on the forward strand.
GGAGTTGTTATGTATAGTATTTGAGGTAGCCTTGGGCAGTATTCAATTGGTAACTGGATATATGAACAACAGAAATTAAGAAGTCTGTGCTTAGAGATGGGGATTTGAAAGTCATGATGGGGATTTTAGAGAGTCCACTGAATTTGGCAATTTGAAGAACTTATCCTTTACTGGATTTAAGTAAAGTGGTATGTGGGGGATTGGGATAGTAGGATGAAGGGCAGAAACAGAAACCAGATTGCAATGGGTCAGAAAAGAATAGAAAATTTTTAAAATTTGAGAAAGATAATAGACTGTTCTTTTATGGATTTTGACTTTGGAAGGGAAGAAATTTGATTTTGTAATACAATTGTAAATCAAGTACTAAAGGAACAGAGTAAGATAACAGCAAATTAGTTGAAATGGCATCCCATGCTTATCTTTCATAGTCAGGGCTGGTATACACAGAGGAAGAATGGCAGAAGGAATGGAATGAACTGATCAAACTTGCCTCAAGTGAACCCCGAATGCATCTAGGTACAAATGGAGCCAATGGTGGTGGGTAAGTGTGGCTAAGTGGGAGGAGGAAAAAAATCTTTATGGCATTCCCATTGTTTAAAGAGCACAGTGCTAAGAGGTTGTTAGTAGGAAAGAGAGGAGTCATGGCAAGGGCACATTTGTAACAACATGGTATGTTCTCTGTATTTGAATACACCCATACCCACATGGATGATGAGGTGGAGGGAGAGTGAGACTAAAGGTAGGTGTAGTAATAATCCAGGCAAGAGGACTATGGCTATGTAGGTCAGAGGAGACAGGTACAAGAGACATATAGGAGATGGAATTGATCAGTCCAGGTGATTAATTGAAGCTGAGATAAAAAATGGTAAATATTTCACATATTTCTGATTAAGCTCCTGAGTAGATGGTGAGGCTGTTCTTTAAGGGAACATGAAAAGAGGAATTTGGGGGTTTTCTTTTGTAAGACATGACTAGTACAATGTGTGGGTGGTTGGGGTAAGTAAGGTAAGCAGGATCAGGTTATGCTGTTGTGTATTGGGCTACCAGATGAGAGAAATGAGGGAACTTGTTAAGCAAGATGAATATTAAGAGATAGGGATTACCTCTAGCTTCTAGATGCTACTTTTAAGCACAGAGCCTTCAAATCTTCTTTCTTGGATTTCCCTTTTTGTGAAATGGAAGTAGAAACAACTAATAAAATAATCAGCTATATCAGTGGTAGCCTTAAGATTGGAAAACTGGGAAAGGACATTCTTTTCCCTCTCTTCAGAATTGATCTTCAGGGCTCTCATTTTTTTTTTTTTTTTCTCCCTTCCACTGTGCCCCTTCCACCTATTTTCTTCTCCAATAGAGTGGAAAGTTCAGAGGAGCCTGTATATGAGAGCCTAGAAGAGTTCCATGTCTTTGTCCTTGCTCATGTGCTTAGGAGGCCCATAGTTGTCGTGGCAGACACCATGCTGAGGGACTCCGGAGGAGAAGGTGAGTTAGCCAGTCAGTTCTCACTGCACCCTTAGCATCCACTGTTTGCAGAGTCTTAGAATAAACACTGGAAAGAGGCCAGAAAAGGGGATATATAAGCCAGGTGGTGGTGCACACCTATAATCCCAGTGGCTTGGGAGGCTGAGGCAGGAGGATCACAAGTTCAAAGCCAGCCTCAGCAACTTAGCAAGACCCTGTCTCAAAATAAAAAAATAAAAAGGGCTAGGGATGTGACTCAGTGGTTAAGCACCCCTGAGTTCAATCTCTGGTACCGAAAAAAAAAAAAAAAAGAAAAGAAAAGAAAAAGAAGAAGAGAGGGAGGATGAGGAGAGGGAGAAAAGAAAAAGTGGATATATAGACTTCTGGTGGGGGAAAAATGTATATATTAGAGCAATGCAAAATTCTGAAGAGATTCAGAGTAAAGCAGTTGGGGTTAATTGACAAGATTTCTTTGGAAAGAATTATTAAAGAAGTTGGAATGAAAGTGGAGACTTAGTTGGCAGAGTGGGGTGGCAGGATTTTCCACTAGGCAAGAACAAAGCCTTAGTAATAATCTCCATGGTTTCCTGCAGCATTTGCCCCTATTCCCTTTGGGGGAATCTATCTGCCCTTGGAGGTCCCAGCCAGCCAGTGTCACCGATCCCCTCTGGTGCTCGCCTATGATCAGGCCCACTTTTCTGCACTTGTGTCCATGGAGCAGAAGGAGAATGCCAAGGAACAAGGTGCTAAATGCATGTCTATGTCTCTAGTGTCCTTTGGTCTGTATTATTTTCACTTGGAAAAGTAGAAAAGAGAGCTAATGTAGGAGGAAAGAATTAAAGGATATACAAGCCCACATAATGCATGTTGATACTCTTTTCCTAAGTTACACAGACACCAGAGTATTCAAATTAAAATTATAAAAGTTTTTTTTGGGGGGAAACAGCCTATATTCCTGTTCTGGAAGAAAGGGTTTGTGTATTAAGGTCATAGAACCTTCTAAATGATCCTTTGCTACATTTGTCTTTATCTTAATGACTTTGAATTCCCTGAAAACACATAACTGGCAAGAATATCATAAGAGTTAGTTGACTGATTAGTGGGGAATAATGGAGATTAGTGGCCTAAATTTTATGTTGGGATGTAGGGGAAAACTAACCTCTTTGTTTTAAATGTCTGGGGTCATTCACATGTAAGAATTGAGAAGTGGGTTGGGGTTGTGGCTCAGTGTTAGAGTGCTAGCCTAGCATGTGTGAGGCACTGGGTTCAATTCTTAGCACCACATATAAATAAATGAGTAAAATAAAGGTCTATCAACGTCTAAAAAAAAATTTAAAAAAAGGAATTAAAAAGTAACTATAACTAGAAACTTGTGAAGTCAGTTTGTGTTCACTTGCCTTCCTCTCTCCTCAAGGAGACTCCTTGACGGTATCTTTTTTTCCTTCCCAGCTGTGATCCCACTTACAGATTCAGAGCATAAGCTGCTGCCCTTGCACTTTGCTGTGGACCCCGGAAAGGGCTGGGAATGGGGAAAAGATGACAATGACAATGTCCGATTGGCCAGGTGAGGCAAGCCTAGCCTTTTCATCCTATTTTGTAGCTGAACTCTCTTCCACATGCAGGGGCATGTCCTGGGGACTTTTTCTTAGCTCAGAGGGGGAGACAGTCACATCTTAACTCCAGTTTCTTTGGGAAGATGGAGCGAGGGAAGATGGGTTAGGCACCCAAACTTCTGCATCTTGCAGTTGCTTTGTCTTCCTGTGAAAGATGGGAATCCTGGGGCCTCCACCATTATTTTCTTAATAGCAGGAAGAGTATTCCTGCACACATACATCCCAGAATCCCCAAACCAGTGGTCAGAAAATCAAATCACACTTTATCTCAGCCCAAGTGAGAAGAATTTTAAAATAACTGATCAAAATAGTTTGCTCTGGGTTTTTGTCTTTCTAGAGTTTAGACAGCAAGAAAACTACATTCCCCCTCACCCTCTGTAGCCTGTTTAACTTCCTTCTGCCTCCCAGAGGACATGAATGTAAAAGTTCTTCCCTTACCTTTTACCTGGTGCTTCCTGCTTTGGGCTTCTGAAACTTTGGGAACTGGCTGAAGGAGTTTGATTTTAAAGTCCAGCATTTATGGCTTTTTACAAATAAGTCCTCACCTAATTATCAAAATCTCCCAAGCAGTATTTACAATACTAATAACAACGACTACTGTTTCGTGTTTCCTATTTTCCAGACATGGCTGTGCCCTTTCTAAACACTATTTTAATCTTCACAATGCCACAGGATAGATATTATTATTGACAACCGTTATTAACTCAAGCTGAGTTTCAGGGAGATTGAAGTGACTTGTTCAAGTGATTGGTGGAGCTTTAATTCAAACCCAACTCTGTTTGAGTCCAAAGCCATGTGTAGTCCCCTTCCATCTTTTTTCCAACTGTATCATACCCCTTTCCTTTAATAAATCACATTAAGTTTTTAATTCTTTATTTCTCCTTTTCACAGTGTAATTCTGTCCCTAGAGGTTAAATTGCATCTGCTGCATAGCTACATGAATGTGAAGTGGATCCCACTGTCCTCTGATGCACAGGTGAAAGCTTTTCCCACCCCTACTCGTATTTGCCCTCACTTCAGTGACAGGCCGAATAAGGAGATCTGGTAGTGCTTACCCTCTGAATCTATTCTGAGTGGTAGCTTACGTATCAAGGTTAGGAGTAACTGGAAGATGTCAGGTAATTTCCAAAGGATACTTTTTCCTGCCTTGCTACCTATTAGTTTCCTCTGTGGATGGTATTTGTCCAGTCAGACTCTAATTTTGCATACTAAAATGCAATCTTTAAGAAACATTTTCTAGGGACTGGGGGTAGAGCCACTTACCTAGCATGTACAAGGCCCTGGGTTCAATTTGTACTACAGCAAAACAAACAAAAACATTTTCTGGACTTTTTGGTGAACTTGAGGTTGTCATTACTTTGTCCCAATCACTATGTAGATAGAACCTGTTTTAGGCACCAGGAGGAGACAGAATTTCTTAAAGAGTTCTTGGTCGCATGGGTTCTAAGCTAGAACAGCAGGAGCAAGGACTATTGATGAACTCCAGAGTGCTAAAGTTTAAAAGGTGGGGGGATGCAAGATGGTTGGGCTTGGTTGATTGTGATTAGCCAAGACTTTCTTGAGATTAATTTTGAACAGAACTTGATGTAGAGATGTTTATAATAAAGGACATTCTGGTATCTGAAATATTTTTCCCTCCATACCCAGAAGCTGAGTATTGTATGGTTGCATGGTTGCTCACCATACATTACATGGTTCATTTTGGTTCATTCTGGTACCTAGTATAGAGGCTTCATTTTGGTACCTAGTATAGAAAGGAGTCAGGTGGCAGTGGGTGAGATAAAAATTGGTTATTACACACATCTTTCCTTAGCCCATTGAGAGAGCTGACTGGAATCAGAGGACAGTTTCCAAATCCTGGGTGACCCTTTCTCCATCATGACAATAGCCATTCTCTGGAGCTAAGCAACCTAAGGAATGGAGTTCACAGGACACTCATCACCCTTTCCCATGTGGCTAATTCCTATAAAAGCAGCTGCAGGGAGCCCTGAGAGCTGATGGGTGGGCCCCAAGGTCCCTGGGGGCTTCCCCCAGCCCACACCAATGGGATAACTGTTAACACTGTTTTTGTCTTTCTAGGCTCCTCTGGCTCAACCTGAGTCTCCCACAGCCTCTGCTGGAGATGAGCCCCGATCAACTCCTGAATCTGGGGAATCAGACAAGGAGTCAGTTGGCAGTAGTTCTACCAGCAATGAAGGCAGCCGGCGGAAGGAAAAGTCAAAGCGAGATCGGGAGAAGGACAAGAAAAGAGCAGATTCTGTGGCTAACAAACTGGGCAGCTTTGGCAAAACCTTGGGCAGCAAGCTCAAGAAGAACATGGGAGGCCTGATGCACAGCAAGGGCTCTAAGCCTGGAGGGGTGGGAACTGGGTCAGGGGTAAGCAGTGGCGCTGAGATGCTGGAGAAGAAGAAGAAAAACTCACTGAAGAGCTGGAAGGGTGTCAAAGAGGAGGTAGTGGGGGATGGGCCTATATCTGAGAAGCCCACATCTGAGTCTGTTGGTAATGGAGGGAGCAAGTATAGCCAGGAGGTGATGCAAAGCCTGAGCATTATGAGAATTGCCATGCAAGGGGAGGGGAAATTTATTTTTGTTGGAACCCTGAAGATGGGTCACCGTCATCAATATCAGGAGGAGATGATCCAGCGCTACCTTTCTGATGCTGAGGAGAGATTCCTGGCAGAGCAGAAGCAGAAGGAGGCAGAGAGGAAGATCATGAATGGAGGGGTAGGGAGTGGGCCTCCTCCAGCCAAAAAGCCAGAGCCAGATGGCGGGGAGGAACAGCTGACTGTCCCCCGAACAGAGTCCAAGGCAATGGCATACTCTACTGGTTATCCTGGGGGCTTTACTATCCCTCGGCCTTCTGGGGGTGGAGTCCACTGCCACGAACCCCGAAGGCAGTTGGCAGGGGGTCCTTGTGGGGGGGGCCTGCCACCATATGCGACCTTCCCCAGGCAGTGCCCTCCTGGGCGACCCTACCCCCACCAGGACAGCATCCCTTCTCTGGAGCCAGGCAGTCACTCCAAGGATGGAATTCACAGGGGTGCATTGTTACCACCCCACTTTCGCGTGGCTGATTCCTATAGCAACGGCTACAGAGAACCCCCTGAGCCAGATGGATGGGCTGGAGTTCCCCGGGGGCTTCCCCCAACCCAGACCAAATGCAAACAACCGAACTGCAGCTTTTATGGACACCCTGAGACAAACAACTTCTGCTCTTGCTGTTATAGGGAAGAACTGAGGAGGCGGGAACGTGAGCCTGGTGGGGAGCTGCTGGTGCACAGGTTCTGAGTGGAGGGAACCTATGAGGGCAAGGGGGCTGAACAAAGAAAGTTAAGCGCAACACACTGGCTCATCAAGACCCAGCCCCCAGGTTGATGGGGCAAATGCAGAAATGTTTATGAGAGCCTGGCTGGAAACTTTTAAGTGTGTGCACTTGACTGCTGCCAGGCTGGCAAGATCAGGTCAGGGCTGGACGGTGCCTCCAGGGCTGTACTATTCCTTTGTAGAGCTTGATGTCATGGAACTGAGGAGGTGCAGAGGGGTGGGGATGGTAATTCTGTCTCAAAACCCTTTGGTCCCATCCCAGGATCTAACGGAAAGTAGTAGGGGAGGGTTTGGTGTGTGTGGGTGGGAGGTGGACAGATGTCATGGGGACGAACAGGTAAAGGAGGTTCTCAATTAAAGAAAAAACAGACCAAAGTTCTTTTAGGTTGGAATAAAGCACATGGTGGTAGAGTTGGGAGTGTGGAGGAAAATAGATATTGGACAAAATTTACTATGGATTTGAATAAGATAGTAATTAGAGTTGGATAAATTCTTCCTCCTGAAGGATCTGGAAAGACAAGACAGTAATGTGGGCTCTTGAATACTTGTTGGGGAGAGTAGTTTAAATTCCAGTGTAAGGAGATGGGGAAGGGGAGGAATTTAAAAGGGGATTCTTTTTCCTCTTAAGTTTTATTTCCTTCTAAATAGTTATCTGTCATCTGTTCGTTTGAAAGGAGATTGCCGATTGCCTCCTATCTTTTCCTCATCCTTTTTGAGGCTGAGCTCAGCTAAGTTAAGATGGTTGTGATTTTTTTTTTTTATAGACTTTAATTTTATTTAAAAAAAAATCCCTCTGGGAAAGAAAGTGGTGAGAAGAGAAGCTATGTGTGTTGAATTTTCTCCAGATGAATGGGTGCAGAGTGATTTAACTACTTAGCAATAACCATATATGAGGTTTGAGCTCATCTTGTGAGGGGTGGGGTAAGGACAGACATTTGGCCAGACTGTTTCAAACAAAACCAAAAATCTACATAGAGCACTAACATCCTCTGCTGCTGTTTTTCTGTAGAAAGCAACTTATTTTATTGACTAATTTTTTTTAAAAGAAAAGAAACAAAAAGACCCCAACAAACAAAACACTTTAAAAATTATTATTTTTTTCGTATTTAAGTGATTCTTTCTCCTTCCTCTCTACTTTTGGAGAATGAACTTAACATCCCGGCTTCTTTTGTTAAGCCATAGCTGACCTTAATCTGTGGTTAGTTTATTAAAATAATTTTAAAAAAACTTTGTAAGAAGAGATATTTTTGATATTAGGATTGAAGTCGAAACATGGGGCAGGGTTAGGGCAATTTATAAAAAGGTAGTTAGAGAAATATATTTTAGTGAACTATAACCACAGATCACAGATAACTCCCAATGAGCTGATCTGTCTTTGGATTTCTCCCTTTCCCTGACCCAACCCTGTTATCCAGGGAATGGGAGTTGGGATGTAGACACAGTTGGGGGAGTTCCTTTGCATTTTGCACAAAGCACAAGTCTGGGCAGCTTATGATCTGGCCAGAACCATTTCTAGGAGCTTTAAGCCAGAAGACCTATCCTGGGCCAGTTTTCCGGTTTCTTTATATTTTTTTCTGGGGGAAAAATCAACTATGCAATTGTATACACTCCTGGGTGTATATGGAGAAGGGGAGTAAGTGTACTTATGTGTCCAGAGTTTTAATTGGGGCTATTTTTCTGTGCTTGGATTTCTTTGTTGAGGTATGTATTCATCAACATCTAGTGGAATAGAATCCCCACATTTGATCCAAGGCACACAAGCTAGGAGTGTGTATGTTGAGGGGTCTCTGATTTGCATATGTTCCTTCTGCCCAGTCAGGAAAGTTTTCATCCCATTTTCCCCCTCCCTAACAAAGCCAGCCAAGACTCCTCATTAGAACCACCCAGTTTAGAAGGGTTCCTTTCTCCTCAACAAATGTGAAAGTCACTTATTTTCCAAATCGACTAGTCTGTTGATTTAATCATTAACTGTAGCTATTTATTTGACAATAGATTGGTTTTAAGGAAGCAATGAGATTCCAAAGAAGGGGATATGCATATTTCTGGGCATGGCTAGAATTTAGTATGAGATGTGCACTACCCTCAGGTACACAATTTAAAGGAGTACTCAGTAATCAAACACTTTAAAAGTTCAGTATTTTTTAAAAAAATGAATGTCAAAAATCCATGTTGAACAAAAATCAAAATCTTGAAGACAGGATCTGAGCAAAGACCATTGGTGGTGAGGGAAGTGAGGTTGGATTAATCAAGTATAAGGATGGATCCTGTCTTTAGTGAAATGTTTGACATGTTGTTCATCATGAGTTTTTTAAACATTAATTTTGATTTTAAAAAATTACATCAAAATAGTATTTATCTGGGTTTTTAATCACCCTTTCCATTTTGTGCCCACAGTGAGTGCCTTGTTCACCTCACCCTAGTCTGGTCAGTTTCTGGGGTTGAACAACAGGGGTGAAACCTCTACCATGTGAGCATCCATCCCTACTTACCATGTACAAGACACTTAGTGGCTTAAACTCACACCCTTAATTTACTGGGCTCCTGTTGCACTCCCTTAGGCCTCCATATCATAAGATGATGGCCTGGACCAATAGAAGTCAGGGTTTTCCCAGAGAATAAAACCAGGGAAGTTGATCCTCCACTGGACTGCTGTGTTTGGATTTGATCTGATATTAGATTTTAGTTAATACTTTTGTTTTTAAAAAGAGGACAAATGAACAAAACCAGAAACTTTGTATCATGTTTGTTTTTATTTATAAATAAGTCAATCTCAGTTCACTTTTTTGCCCTCTTTTCAAATGAAAAAAAGATGGAAATTTGGGGGAGGGAAAGGAAGTAATTAAATAAAAATAGGGCTTTAGGTCTTATATAAGACTTTTATTAAGTTTTTTTTTTTTTTTTTAGATTGGGAAGATACTATTTATTAAAGACATTGAAAACCCTCTTCATTCTAAGGATAAGGGATGCTAAGACAATGGATATATTTTTTATGGGGGATAGTGAAGTTTGTTTTGCTTTATTTTGGGGGAGAGAGGTTGGGTGGGTTGGGAGTTAGGAATAATGCCTGGGAAATGAAGACTGACAAGTACTGTTTTTTTGTAGGAAAAAGGAAGAACTGGGAGGCAAGCCCATGCAATCTCTATTGAGGAGAAGGGAGGGAGGGGTTACATGGGGTGTGCTCAAAATGAGCAAAAATTCCTTGGTTAAGGACAAGTATGTGAGTGAAGGGGTCCCTAGATGAAGTATGACATCATCTCAGGCTCAAATTTAAGTGCACTTAGTTCCTTTAATCCAGGGCATCTGGGAGACCTACTGAAGTTTTAATGGAGAGGAGAGATTTTTAGGTTTCTTATTTTTCCCCTTTTGATTTAAGACAGTGCTGTCTCCTCTACCCTACATTTTCTATCCTGTCTTCAGTGGAACAGATATGCTACAGGGTAGGCCTCCAGATCCCTCCCTTAATATATACTGGTTTTATTGAGAGTTACAAGTTTTCCTGATACTGGCTTTTATCAACAAAATAAATAGATGATTAATATTTTACGATTCAGTTTCTTCAAGGAGTAGGGGATGGTGTTAAACTCAGCACTGTGCAGGGACTGGAAGTTATATTCCCTCCTGTAGGCGCTCATCTTCTCAAAGCAAAACTGAAGCCCACAGACCAACATACAAAAATAAGGAGTGACTGCATATTGTATATTTTGGAGCCAGAAAAAATTGCAGCTGATTTCTGAGAACCTAGCTTTTGCCATTCGGACTCCTCTCAGCCACATGTCCAAAGTTCCAGTCACTTCCCCCACCCTCCCTCAATAAAGGAGCATTTCAGAGATGATTATCCCTGAGTTACTCAGACTTCTCTGGATTCTTGTGTCCTCTTCTTTCTCCAAGGAGGCAGTGCCCCCGACAGCCACTAGTGTGAAGCCAGAATTAGAAGTCCCCTTCCCTGCCTATAACCACCTGCACCCCAGATTTTTCTAATTTCCTTCTTTCCCTCCAGGCCCTTCAACTGCAGATTCAGTGAGTCATACCTGCACTTTCTCTTTGCAGATACTCAGGCTGCAAATCACAGAGTGTTTTGCCCCTATACTTAAGTTGATTAACAAAATATTTATTATGATGTCCCCATGTAGACGTTCTCTGTGCCACCTCCCTTTTTTGGCCTCATGGGTAAGGGACAGTAGGAAAAAGCAATAGAAACTGGCTAAGAGGAGTGGGGGTGGGAAGGGCCTTGGCCTCTTTCTGTGCTTATAACTGGATCTGTGACTCATCTTGTGAGTCACGCAGCTCCACCTCCCTCCTCCAGTTGCCCCTCCCAAGCAGCCTTCACTCCTGGCACAAACCTGCAGGATTCTGAAAATGGAAAAATCTGATACAGCCCCTTGCCTCCATCCTTTTAATCCAGTAAACTTCTACCAGGTTTGTGTTGGGGGAAGTGAACAGTAGTCTTCCTGTATACTATCAGCTGCTGCCCCTTTGCATTCCTGGTTAGGTGCTGATCCAAATCATCCAATTTATTTTTCTCTTCAATCCCCCCACCCCTTCCCCTGAAGTTTTTTCTTCTCTATTCCTTTGCTGCTCCCATACCTCAAAGTATTAACAGAATGTTGCTCTTGAATGAAGAGTGGTGAGAAGTAGATAATGGAATTTTAAAATTGTGGTACACACCACTTCTTATACTTTGTTTTAGGAAGTATTTTCTTTTCCCAAGAGGTTGAGGTCCATGAATTGGATGCAGGGGTGTGAGGTGGGGTGGTGGTGCTCAGTAGCTTTTAGGAATTCTAGAATTAGGCTTTGGGCCCCCTTCCTAGCAGGTGTATATCTTTTTGTTCCAGACTGACTCCCTGTCTCATAATATCTTCACTGTTTCCATAGTTGCAGCCAAGACAGGGAACTTTTATTAAAGCTGAGGCCGGAAGGGTGTGTGTGCTGCGGGGAGGGGAAAGTTGAATGTCAATTTTGAAAACTGGAGCCCCCACCTAATGATTGCTGCCTCTGTACAGAGTCGAAAACAATAAAACAGCAGCTCATTAAACTGTTACTTGTTTTTTATTTCCTGTCCTTTTCATATCTAAACAGTTTTGCATTGCTACCCCCAAGTCACCCTCAGCTGCATCACCTCTACTTGTTTCCTAGACTTCCCCCTCCATCCTGGCTACTTGGGTTGCAGCAGGGAAGGAGGGGGGCTGTGATCTTGTAGTTGAAAAGAAGTTTCCAGTCCTTAGCTTTGAAAGCCCTTTAACATGAATCATTCATTTGGAGATCTGGTGTCTGGGTTGAAGTCGTGGAGTCACATACCTGGGTGGGGGCTTTACTGCCATTTAGTTGGAGCATGAAGGGGGAGGTACACCTAGTGTGCTAATGGTCAAGGTTTAAGTGGTAAGGTCTTTGGCCTCCCAACCCCACCTGCAAGACAAGCACACAAACATACCTGTAATGTGTCTGCATCCTGGACACATCTCAACTTACTTACTACCTCTCCCTTAACATGAAGCATGTCTCAGGTACTCTGGAGGATAAATAAAAACTTTGACCAGCCCTCTCCAATTCTTGAGTCTTTCCTGACAAAATCTGAGATCCAATTTTCCATTTACTTTTCCTTCTCAACCATTTATGTTACGTTTGTCAGAGAAGGCAGTAGGCAGACCTGAACTACTTTGCATCTCTATCCCCTTTTCAGAAGACAGAAAAAAAACTGAGCTTCCCCTGAAAATCCTCCCTGAAAGAGTCCTTAGAGATAGCCCAAAGAATTCCAGTTTAGTAATCAGTATTACAGTCTCCCCTCCCCCAATCGTCTCTAATGTTCATGAACAGGAAGAGACTAGGATGTGGGATTGGGGTGAAGAAGAGGGTCTGGGTATTTTTCTCTGAGTTTCCTATATCCTCCCATCTTTCTCAAGCTCCTCCATTTCCTCTACTTTCCCAAAGTTGTGTGTATTCTCCTTTAAGGGGCTGGGCATGTCTCCCGCCCTCTCCAGAATCGGCTGAAGTTTCCGAGGAGCCTACTCTTGCTGGGCTGGATGTACCTTTCCAAAGACCCCCCGAACTCCATGCACCTCAAATGCCCCTTTCCTTCCTGTCTTCCCCACTGCTCCTCTTCCTGATCTCCCTCCTCTCAGCTACAAGATTCAGCTTCTCCCCAGAGGGGCTGAGCATCCTTTAGGTTTCCCACCCTTAACTGCTCCATCCCCGGATGGAGCCAGAGAAATGTGGTGGGGGGGTCGGGGCCAGAGTTTCAACATTGCGCCCCAGGAGGAGGAGCCAGAGATGGGGGTAAGGAGAATTTGGGGGGCTGGCAAAAGGGTTTGAATGGGGATGTGGTAGAGATACAGAGGGGGAAGAAAAGGATCCGGAGGAGGGGAAGGTATGTCTGTCATGTCAACTTTAGTTACTGGAGCTTGGTCTGCCTTTTACAGTCTCAAGTTCGTGGTCTCATTATCCATTAACCAGCCCCTCCCTTTACTGTCTGCCAACCCCAGTCCTGAGCTCCCCACAGCAGAGCTCAGTTTCCCCCTGAGTCTGGGTGTAGACCTCCAAAGGCAGCTGCTGAGATAATCCCAGACCCCAGGGTTGGGGAGGCCCAGCATTAACCCTACACCCTTCTTAACTCTTGGGACCAAAGTCTGTCCAGGGAAGTAGGATGCCTGAACCCAGGAGTCGTCAGCTTGGCAGTTGCCTGACCTCTGGATGCCTCCCAGGTAATAACCTGATCTCTGAAGACACCTCCAAATTTTATCCTACCTTTGTTTCATACCCTCACCAAAGATACCTCTGTATTCCTTTCCTGACTCAAAGTGCTTCTGTCTGAGGCTTCCTTTTTTCCTCTATCCCGATCTGATTGAGAGCTTGGACCTTGGTATTCCCTTTTTTTTTTTTTTTTTTTTTTTTTTTTTTTTTTTGCCTTTCTTTCAATTGCAGGCACTCTACCACTTAGCTATATCCCCAGCCCCACCCTGTTTTCTTACCGTGTTCCTCCTTGTCTCATTTACTATTTATAATAACTATATGAGTGCCTACTAGTGCCAGGTAACATTAAGGATAGTCATAACCAGGCTTCCCTTCTTCCCTTTTAGGGGAACAAATCCTAGCATGGGCCCCAGGACTGAGGAAAGGGCTAGAACCTGAATTGTCTGGGACCCTGATCTGTACCAACTTTAGGGTCACCTTCCAGCCCTGTGGATGGCAGCGGAGTCAGGTGAGATAACTAAGGCCAACAGAAAAGACAGCAAGAGCTAAATGCATAGGGAAGTCTAGAAGGATTTAGACAAAAACTATGGGTTAAAGGGTATCTTTTGAACATATAAGTGATAGCCAATAGGGATTATTTCTAGGAGAGTTGCCTCCTAGAGGGGATGGGGCCACCAAATTAGGAAAAATGAGGGTTATTACAGATGTCTGTTGTATCAGTTATGTGCTTCCTCCAGGATACTCCTCTGAGCAGTGAATATGATTTTTCCCTGATCAACATTGGGCGATTAGAGGCTGGTAAGTCTGTGGGTTTGGTGAAAGGGGTGTTGGAACCCCTCCTCATCCTTCTTCTATTCCCAAACACAGCCAGGAATGGGGTGGGATGGGCTGTTAGAGTACCTCCCAGAGGGACCCCCATGGTTACAACGCTAACTCTTGACTTCAGTGAGTGGCCTGTCCCGAGTTCAGCTTCTCCGTCCAGGGTCCCAGCTTAAATTTATCCCAGAGGAGATTCTGATTCATGGCCAAGACTTCCGGCTGCTCAGAGTTGGTTTTGAGGCTGGAGGACTAGAGCCTCAAGCCTTTCAGGTAAGAAGTCCCTAACTAAAGATCCCTCCTCTTCTTAGAACATGGAGGTCCTCTCCCTGGCAATTTCTAATCCTTCCACATCCTTCAGGGTCCCTCTCATCATTCCTTCTGCTGCTCTCCTCCAAGAGAGGCTAAAAAGCTGGGTTAAATGATAGTGTCATCAGAATAAGGTTCAATTACCAGTGGTATAACGATGAGTGAGTTTCCTCCTCTGAAAAATGGGAGGGTAGGATGATATTATTCCTAAGAATAATATCAGAATTGATATTCTGATCCTGTGGTTCTAGATATGTTCTCCTGACCCCAGTTCCCATAACCCATGGAAGCCCCCTTCTCTAGGGACTGTCTTTGCTGTTCACTAATGGTAAAGAAAGTGGAGTAAATGGGTTCCATTTCCTTCTTTTCACTCCTTTAGTCTAAAACAAAAGGATGGGATGTACTTTCCTCCACAGGTGACCATGGCCATTGTTCAAGCCAGAGCTCAGAGCAGTCAGATCCAGCATTATGCAGGAATAACCCTGAGCAAGGCTGGTGAGTAAGGTGCTGTAGGGTAAGGAAAGGGTAAGGAGACTGAAAAAGCAGGGGCTGGTTGAAACAAAAAAGAACTGAGAAGCTATGTCTGGTTCCTCTTCTTTCTCTTCTGTGCCTTATGTCTGCCCTAGGCCAGGGTTCTGGCTCCAGAAAACCACCTATTCCTCTCCTGGAGACATTTGAAGACTGGGAGATTGAGTGCAAGAAGCAGGGGGCAAAAGGCTGGAGGGTCAGCACTGTCAATGAGAGGTTCGACGTAGCTACCAGGTGATCTTCTGGTCCACTCCAACTCCTGCTGCCCTTCCAATCTTCTTGTAGTTCCCAGATCCTCTAAAGCTAGAAATTCCAGCAAACTCGTCTCCTAGGCTATCTACAAAGCTATCTTTCTTACCTCCTTGTTCTTAAAACCTGAGATCCCTTGGAATGGTCTCTCCAAACAGCTTCCTTGTAGTATCAGCTTAACAGCTGTGACATCACTCTCAATTTCACAGCCTCCCCCGTTACTTCTTGGTCCCTAACCGAATTCTGGACAGTGAGGTCAGGAGAGCATTTGGACACTTCCATCAGGGCCGTGGACCGGTCAGTGTGAGGGTTAGGGTAATGGTTGGGATTAGAGGGTCATGGAAGTTCAGGTGACAATGTGGAGGGAGGGACTCTTGTGAGGTCATTGTGGGGGCAAGGGTAGCTTGGGATTAGTTTCCCTCTCAATGACCTCTTTCTCACCCATCTAAAGCGCCTGTCCTGGCATCACCCTGGGGGTAGTGATCTTCTCCGCTGTGGAGGCTTCTATACAGCCAGTGACCCTAACAAGGAGGATATCAGGTAAGGTGGGCCTGATGAAAAGACTCATGGGTTAGGTGTTCAGGAAAGACTCCTTCACTTAATTTCTGATTCCTCCTTTCCAGAGCAGTAGAATCCATGCTCCAGGCTGGGCATTCTGATGTTGTCCTGGTAGACACTATGGATGAGCTGCCTAGTCTTGCAGATATTCAACTTGCCCACATGAAGCTGAGGGCCCTCTGCCTGCCTGGTGAGAATAACTTTTCACCTTTGACTCCTAGGTCTGCTGACCCTTACCTGGTCTACCCTTTTGTCTGCTATAGATGTGTAACCCTTCACTCCAATGATCCTTCATTTTAGTTTTCTATCCAATTCCCATCGCCTACAGACTTACTGAATTCCTGCCTTCTTGGTTCCAACTTTATTTTATTTTATTTTATTTTGTTTTGGAACCGGGGATTGAACTCAGAGGCACTTGGCCACTGAACCACATCCCCAGCCCTATTTTGTATTTTATTTAGAGACAGGGTCTCACTGAGTTGCTTAGGGCCTCGCTAAGTTGCTGAGGCTGGCTTTGAACTCGTGATCCTCCTGACTCAGCCTCCCAAGTCACTTGGATTACAGGTGTGCGCCACCATGCCGGGCTTTGGCCCCAACTTTTTTCTCCCCCCTCAGCACTGGGGATTGAAACCAGGGACGATCTACCACTAAGCTACACTCCTAGACATTTTTATTTTTTGAGATAAGGTCTTGCAAAATTGCCTCAAATTTATGATCCTCCTGCCTCAACCTTCTGAGTTGCTGGGATTACAGGCATGTGCCTGGCCCCAACTTAATTCTTTAAAAAATAATTTTATAAAATTCAAACTTCACCCATCCTAAGTGTATAGTTCAATGAATTTTCTTACAGTTATAATAGTGTATAGCCAATAACACAGTCTTTTTTTTTCAGTGCTGGGAATTGAACCCTGGTGCTTGTTAGGCAAGCACTCTACCACTGAGCTACATCCTCAACCCCATTAATGCAATTTAATTTTAGAAATCTCATGGCCAGGGCTGGGATGTAGCTCAGTGGTAGAGCATTTGCTTACCACATGTGAGGCACTGTGTTCAATCCTCAGCACTGCATAAAAATGAATAAAATAAAGGTATTGTATCTATCTACAACTAAAAAGAAAAAAGAAAGAAACCTCATGGCCATTTACAGTTATTTTTCATTCCTACCCTCAGGTTTAGGAGGTCACTACCTGACTTATTATTAACCCATTAGGCTATAGACCTGAATCCTGAATTCTTTTGACCTCTTTGCCTTTCTGACTCCTCTATTCCCTGATAGACTCATCTGTAGCTGAGGACAAATGGCTCTCAGCCTTGGAAGGAACTCGATGGTTGGACTATGTCAGGTACTCCCCTCCTTCATCTAGTCATGATTTATAATTCTAACTTCCCCAAACTTCTGTTAACTTGGACTCTTAAAATGGCTTTCCATCATTCTTCTTGGTCTCCCAGGACTGTTATTGCTACTTCTTGGAAGAAGGGGCAGGATTTTGGAGTCCCTATTCCATCCCATGACCCATTACTCCCTTCCCCATTTTCCTCACCTACCCCTTCAGGTCTTGTCTTCGAAAGGCCAGTGACGTTTCAGTTTTAGTGACATCTAGGGTTCGTTCTGTAGTACTTCAAGGTGAGTGCCTTGAATCAGCTTGCTCCATTCCTTGCCTTTTTCCTTTACCCACCTGGATAGGTTCTGTTAAGGGAGAAGATCCATAGGCTTGTCCACTTCTAGTATTAGCACCCTCTTCTTCTGTTACTAGCAACTACTCATGAGCTCTAGGCCTCATTCTTCAGAGTTCTCTCTACATTCCCCATTAAAGTTTGTCCCTAACATGAAAGTATTCTTAGCCTCTCTCTCCCTTTCTTGCTATCAGTGGAGGGTATCTGGGGTTGGGGTGGTAAGGGCACTGTGGAAGCTGGTTTCAGAATTGTGATTCTGCCTCCTACATGTGAAACTGTGTATTTCTATACAGGTGGAGTCTAGGAAGTGAATCATTCAAGCTTTATTTTCTCTTCACTTTTGTGTGCTGTCAATCCTGCCTATCCCAAACTCTTCCCCTCTGTGCCCCTCAATTTCCCTTGCCATGTTTCCTCCTCTTATTCTCTCTTGCCCCAGTTTGGACCCCCTTTCTTTGTCCCTTCTTCCTCTTTACCACCCAGAGCGCAGTGATCGTGATCTCAATGGCCTCCTCTCTTCACTCGTCCAGCTGCTTTCAGCCCCTGAAGCCCGAACTCTGTTTGGCTTCCAATCACTAGTGCAGCGAGAGTGGGTGGCAGCAGGACACCCCTTCCTGACCCGGTTTGGGGGAACTGGCACTACTGAAGAGGTGAGAACAATTTGAGAGGGTTTGGGGGTATTACTAAAGAAGTAAGGGGGTGAGAAAATTACATAGTATAAATTCATTGGAGGGGAATCAGGTCAGATGGATCCTGAGATTAGATCCATCTAGTCATGATGTATTTTATGAGAAGTGAGGTCAGAGGGTGTGGAAAGGAAGCTGATGCTCACTCTCAGGATCCTTGATTCAGGTTTTCATTCTCTGACCCCCCTGGCATTCTGTTGCCTATGTTCTCCATCACTTGTCATTTTGTCATCCTCCCTCTTTAAGTCCACACAATCGTACCAACCTCTTAATTTCTCTCTTCTCAGGCCCCAGTATTTCTCCTCTTCCTTGATTGTGTCTGGCAGCTCCTCCAGCAGTTTTCATCTGAGTTTGAATTCTCTGAGTTTTTCCTTCTTGCTCTTCATGATAGTGTCAGGATTCCTGACACTCTTACATTCCTGAGGAATACCCCTTGGGAGCGTGGAAAGCAGAGTGGACAGGTCAGTGATGCGTATTTTTTTTTTTCCTTTTCCATTGAGAAGTACACTCTAAAGTTTAGTTTTGATTTATTTTAATGAGAAGTGAGGTCTGTGGAGTTCAGAGGGGAAACCTGATACTCAGTCTCAGGACTAGATTTTTGTTCTACATTTGATGCCTGAAACATGAGGTGAGAGTTTCATGATTTGTCCCTAGATTTGGGATACACACATATACACACAAACATTAACCACCATTTTTCTTGCTTTTTTTGTCCAGTTTAATTCCTATACACAAGTTTATACTCCAGGGTTCTCCCAGACCCTAGCTGGGAACTCTGTTAACCTGCAGCTGTCTGTCTGGGACTGGGATTTACGCTACAGCAATGAACAAATATTACAATTTCATAATCCTGGCTATGACCTGGAGCACTGCCCAGATTCCTGGTTTCCGAGACAGCAGGTGAGTTGCCTAAAATTCCTGAGATCCCTTACTTTCCCACAGGTTCATGCTACTAGATAAGAAGTTGAAAGACACAATGGCTCAG
The DNA here is from genome assembly GCA_020662805.1 of Glaucomys volans. Taxonomy (NCBI): domain Eukaryota; kingdom Metazoa; phylum Chordata; class Mammalia; order Rodentia; family Sciuridae; genus Glaucomys; species Glaucomys volans. Next base: position 208,084 of record JAJEJO010004527.1, read on the forward strand.
TTCCTCAGGGGAAGCTACCCACTCTTCTTCTGCAACTCTCACAGTTCCTGTCTCTAGGAAGACAGTCTTAGAATAGGTCACCTTTTTTGTCTTTATTTCAACATCTTAGTCTTCCTGTTTCATGCCCATATTTTATAAGAATCTCTAAAATCAACTTTAATCAGCCCTGGGGCCTATTTGAAGCCTAAGAAGAGAACAGATGAATTCTGAGGAGGAAGCTTAAGTTTTAGTTACTAGTGCAATGAATGGACAGCAACTAGACATCCCTTCCTCATCCATTCTGAGGAAATTGGGATTATCTGCATCTCAGTTGCCAGTTGATCTCCCTTTCCTTTTTAGTTGAACTTCATGTTTCCTGGACCCCCAAGTTCTATGTGGCTCTTCTCTAGAGGGGCTCTGACCCCCCTGAATCAGCTCTGTCCGTGGCGAGACAGTCCCTCCCTACTGGCAGTCTCTTCTCGTTGGCTCCCTCGACCTGCTATCTCCTCTGAAAGCCTGGCTGACCAGGAGTGGGGGCTCCCTTCACATTGGGGAGCTTGCCCTTTACCTCCAGGGTTACTGCTGCCTGGATATCTGGGACCCCAGATCAGGCTCTGGAGACGCTGCTACCTGAGGGGAAGGCCTGAGGTCCAGGTAAGAAGGGAAGATGGATTGGGAGTGAGAGAAGGAGCTTCACTGTTGAACCAGATGCACAGAGCTGAAAAGGCAAGGGGTTGGGGGGATTGGGAAGTAAAGTATCATCCCTGTTGGTAACAAACTGGGTAGGTTTGGAAGTGTATGGGGTCGGGGAAACTGCTTGTGGCTTAGATTAAGAATTTAGGGCACGGTTGGAAGGGAAGGGCATTAAAAAGATACCAGAAGTAGTGGACAGATCTTAGAAGCAGAAAGCTAGAGCTTCAATAATATTCCTTTCTGCCCTTTTTCACCCCCTCTCCAGCTGGGCCTGTTAGCTCCCACAATCTCTGGCCTTCAGAGTGAGCTATCCCATCTTCAGGAGCTATTAAGAAAATGGACACCAAGAATATCTCCTGAGGATCACTCCAAGAAAAGAGATCCAAATACTATTCTCTCCCAATCCTGTTGAAATTGCTGGCATTCTCAAGGGCAGGGCAGGGGGGGATCTGGGATAAAGAAGGGCTCTAATCCTTCAGTTTTCCACAGTTGACCTTGCTGCCTCAATCTTCACATTCCAGCCCTTAAACAAGATCACTTAATCAACTTGAGTTTTTATAGCAGATGGCGGTGCTAATTTCCAGCTCTTTCTCCTATTGTTTGTTCCTGAAGGTATTTTTGTTTCTTGTGACTTGAAGAATTAAGAAACAAAACAAAACAATCCTAAATGTGATTGCCTCTTTTTTTGGAGGGCAATCCCATCCCATTTTGGATAACCAGCTTTTAAATCTTAAGAGATGCTGTTCATCAGTCCCAGTAAGATGGCCAAGAGACCTCATTCTCATCACCTCTTGCTCCTGCTTTAATTCCAATTTCTATGGAATTTCGAAGAAATTTCTATTTCTTTCCTTATAATTTTCTGAGAATGTATATTTTTGTAGTGGCATTTCTATTTAAGGAGTTCATTAAAGCACAGTATTGCTACAGATTGCTGGCACTTGTGTTTGAATAAGATCCTAGGTAGCAGTGGGGGGGTGGAAGGTGGAGTGACCCAAAAGAGGAAAGCACCCACCATGTTATTGCCAAAAAAAATAGGGATTTGGGTCAGGCGAGGCTATACAGAATTCACACACAACTTGGGAAAATGGTTCTTTTCTGTGTCTCTCATTTAGAGATAGTGTGACATGAGCACAGTAAAAAGTTGTTGCTGGGGCAGGAGTGTGCCCTGGAGGTTGAGGCCTCTTAGCTTCAATCCCAGTCACCCCTCAACTTTCGATACATCCCACCTTGAAGACTC
>JAJEJO010004528.1:7543-36673 GCA_020662805.1 Glaucomys volans
GCAGGCACTCTACCAACTGAGCTACATGCCCGGCCCCACAACTGAGCTACATCCCCAGCCCCAAGAGGTAGCATTTTGAATAAAGACTTACTGCAGGTGAGTGAACCAATCAGACAGGTATCATGCTTGTTACAAAAAATAGTAAATGCAATGACTTGAAGATCCAGTGCCATTCGTACATTTAAAGAAGAGAGATGCAGAACAACTAAAGGGAACAAAGTGGTAGAGGTAACAAGGATTCATATCGAAGGGTGAAAAAAGTGCCCAGAAAAACCACTGTGGACACCAGAACTCACACAAGAGATTTTTTATTAGCCAGACCCAACAGTGTCTGTCCTGAAGAGAAAGGGAAAGACAGAGAGAGAACATGGCCAAGGAGCTTCTTTTAAGCTCTCGAACTTCGTGTGCAAAAGGATGATAGGGCCAGTTGTTGAAAATGAATTTTGGTGGGCTAGGAGTCAGCCAATGGCTGGCAAGGACAGGCTGACGAACAGACCAATGGTGCTGCAGGGAAGGGGCGGGGGAGCTGTTATCTCCCCTCGCCTTCCCCTCAGGAGTTTCCTGCACCCAACCGCCAGGGATGAGCCCAGAGAGATTGGACCGTGGGATGGTAGGTAGCTGGAGGCAAGGGTGAAACTGCAGGGTAAACCCAGCGTGGCCTGCTGCCTGCTGTGGCGAGCTGATGGGGGTGGGATTGGGGGGGTAGGGCAGGGCCATGTGGCAGAGCACTGCTGCTCTGACGGCTGCAGTGGCGTCTGACAGGTGCAGTCATTGCAGCTTTTTAAATTACACATATGATGCTGGGTCTTATAATGACTTTCAAGTTTACTCTGGGTAAAAGATGAGAGTTAAAAGCAGAAAAAAACAATAATATGATCTGAATTAAGACAGATGGGATGACTCCTGCATTGAAATTAGACAGGAGGGGAGACTGGTAAAGTAGTGGGTGTGAGCCAATGAAAGCGGGGAAAAAACAACATTTAGCAACTTCTTTCCATAGTCCAGTTGTGAGAGGATGGTCCTCTGAAAAAATTACTAGGTTATGGTTTTATTTGAAAATATATCCTATTGATCTCATGTGGAGTATTAAGGAAAGAAAGGAGTCAGGGATAACCCCATAGTTTGGGACTGAGCAAATACTGTCTGTCTCAGTCTACTATCTTTCCTTCCCCCACCCCCTCCCATCCCATTTTCCTCTACACCATCCATACTTCTTCCATTCTTTTCTTATCCCCCCATAACCCCTCCCCCTTCTTCCCCCCGTTATGTATCAGCATCCACTGATCAGAGAAAACATTCGACCTTTGGTGTTTTGGGCTTGGTTCATTTCACTTAGCATGATATTCTCCAATTCTACCCATTTACCATCAAATGCCATAATTTTATTCTTCTTTATGCTGAGTAATATTCCATTGTGTATATACACCACAGTTTCTTTATCCATTCTTCAATTGAAGGGCATCTAGGTTGGTTATTATCTAGTTAGTTATTATGAATTGAGCAGCTATGAACATAGATGTGCCTGCATACCTTTGGGTATAAACTGAGGAGTGGGATAGCTGGGTCAAATGGTGGGTCCAAATCTGAGAAATGTATTTTGAGTAGTTGGAAAGGAAAAGATTCAGTATAGGTGGGAAGGGTTCAACACAACCAGGAATATGGACTGTTCATTAAAATAAGTGGTGAGTTGAGGATAAGACACAGCAGCAAGTTCGTATGACAGATGATGAAAGTTCTCAGGAAATAGAATGGGGCTAGCTTCATGTATAAAAAGTCAATGCCATTGAACAGGGCACCACTCAGAAGGACCCCTAGTCATTGTAATTTTCTGCTGTTTATGTTACAAAATTATTAACAAGTGCATCTTCAAACTTTTGTGAAGAACAAAAATAAAGAGCATACGTGTGAGCACACATGTGCACACCACGTGGATTGCTTTTCCATGCCAACTGAGTCACATGCAGCCTTCAAAATGCCCTTGAACACAGAATTCCAGTGGACCCACAATATGTAGAAGTTACAACTCAAAATATGTACAAGGTAAGTGACTTTATGACCACACCGGAGGCACCAACAGCTCCAGCAAGCCATACTTCTTACAAGAAATTGCTTCCAACTCAGAAAAGGACAGTAACCTTCTGAGAAACAATGATCAAGGAACTCTATTATAATATCTTTCTTTTTTATGTTAATTCTCTGTGTTAGTTGACATTTTCCACTAACAATGATGATATAAAAAGTAAAGGAAATACAAGACAATGTAGTTCCATTTCCTTTCAGTCCTTCTTTTCTTGTTAGCATGCTGCAGATAGAATTAAAGTAGAATGCATGCACATTAAAAAGTGAAAAAGAAAACAGTTGAGTTTTGTACAGCATTTCTACCATCCTAGTAGGAATAGCGCACATGAATACATGAGCTACAATATATGAATTGCGTACTTTTGGTGATTATGCATATGGATTAAATATTCTTGTATTTGCCTTTAAAACTGGCATTCTACAACATAAGAATAAGAATCCATGCTAATACCTTACATATTTAATTTTGCCTTACTTAGAATGGCATTAAATACTAAATTTTAAAAAAATCATTCTATTTTGAAAGAAAGAGACTCTGGAAGGAAAGGACTTTATGTTATAATGTCTCTAACAGCACTTTTTTCCTGATCTTTAAACAAGAGGCACTGAATTTTTATTTTGTACCAGGTCTTGCAAATAAAGGAGCCAACCCTAGAAAAGAGTAAGCTAACAATCAGTTAGGAGTGAGGGTAAGGAAGGGTATTTGAAAAATTTAAGATAGAAGAAACTGTGAAGCATGAATGGAGATAGTAAAATAAAATATGATTACTGGGTCACATTAAGGAACAATTTGAGGTTAATGATCATAATTGTAAAGAGTCAGCATGATCTGTATAATTTTCCCCAGACACATTTATTTGTGTGGCTGGAGGCACAGAGCAAAAAGACTGAGTATATATGAAAGGGAGCAAAATAATTATAATAATTGAGTATGGAATTTATGGTAAGTAAAGAGAGAAGTGAATATCTATGGGGCTAAGGAATATTAATAAATCACAGAATCAAGTATGTCCTGATTTTTGGAGGAGATCTAAAGTTGGAGTATTAGGAGTGAGTCAAAGAAGAAGTGGAAAGTAAGATGTTGAAATTATGAAGGGAGATTATGTAGTCACTGATTATGAAAAGCCCTGTAGTGTAATCGTGAGAATATGTGGCTGGGGTAGAATGGAGGAGCTGAAGTTGCTGAAAGACATGAATGTTGGAGGAATCTGCATGGATGGTGAAACGTCAGAGTTGTGGTAGAAGTGATGTTGGAGCAAATGGTTGTGAACCTGTGCCAGCAACAAAGATGCAGGAATATATATTAGGGGGAGTGAAGAAAGTCTGCAAGGCTGCAGAAATGGTGATAGACTGGTGACACGAGAACATGAGATTCAAATTAGAAAGGAAAGAGCAAAAAATATCCAGGTGCCATAAGGGTGGAAGAGGAAACAAATTCACCTCTAAAATATGTGATAGGAGGCATGTAAGTAAAAACATACCACATTATTGTAGGAACACAGATGGAGTCATGGGAGAAATGTGGACACTGGTTATAGCAAAATAGGGAAGAGACGATTTACTGAAAATGGTGAGGACATAAATGTTTATCTTGATATTTGCCATGAAACTACTGAAATCAGCCCAGCAAAAATATTTCAGAAGATGAAGAGGTGTGGGAGTTGAAGTCAGAGACAAAATGTACAGAATCTACAGCAATCCAAGTCCTAAGAGATGAGGGATGATGTTGGAGAGTAAGGCTCTTATAGTAACCACACAAAAAAGAAAAAAGTGCAAGATGCAATCATCCTAATTTAAATAGCATTGACAAAGGTGTGAGAGTTAGAGGAGGAGGAGGGAGTGTGTGCAAATTTAGAGAAGGAGGTGTGGGTGTGAGCAAATTTTTAAAGATCTACTTATTGAAGGAAATGACAAGTCATGTGGTTAAAAATAGCATTAATTAAATGTGTAGGTGTGAAAAAATTGAAATTTTAAAGATGGAGTCACATTTTGAAGGAATTTTCATGTTGGCCCATTTATAAAGAGAAGTCTTCAGTGGACTTAGGGCTAATCCAAAGAGGAGGTAAGAAGAAAGGATTGATGCTCAGCTCTGCAATTTACTAACTGTGTGATCTTGAGATAGACATTTGTATACTTTCAAATTTAATTTCCACATCTTAAAATATCAATAGTCCTTGATGCACAATTTCAAATGAGATTATATAAAATAAGCTTATTATTTATTTTATATTTATTCTGCATGGCAGAGACATCATCAGATCTTTTATAATGGTAACTCTTGAGGAGGGTGACTACTCTAAATCAGGTCAGAGAAGAGGAGAGTCTGCTCTGAGAGCAAACAGAAAAGCTGATAAGGCTGAAGATATTTAGGAGATTATGTCCCATTAACTTAAGCTAATTGTAGATCATTGAATCTGTAGTTTACCAAATGATAGCAGACAAAGGTAAACCCAAAGGTTCTACTTGGGTCTGTCTTATTGAAGAATCAAAGAGTAAATAGAAGCAAAAAATTATTATTTGTATTTGGAACATTTGATCATTTTTTGTTTTGCACTTTTATTTTGAATGGACAAATAATTATATATATATATTTATGTTATACAATGTGATATATTGTTGTATGCTTACCCTGTGGAATGATTAAATCAGGTTGATTAAATTCATCAATTCACATATATATTTTTGTTATGAAACCATTTAAAATCTACTCTTCCAGCAATTTTGAAATATACAATCCATTTTCCTCTTGTATTCACAATTCTGTGCAATAGATTCTTAAAGCTTATTTCTCCTAACCAAAACTTTGTGTCTATTGATAAATGTTTTCCTTTTCCCTGACCACTGTCTCCCCTCAACCTCTGGTAACCATCATTCTACTCTATTTCTATGAATTCACCTTTGTCAAATTCTACGTATAAATGATGTCCTGTGCTTATATGCACTTCTGTGCTTCCTTTTTTTCACTTAGAATAATGTCCTGCAGCCTCATCCATGTTGTTGTAAGTGACAACACATATTCTTTTTTTGGCAAAATAATATTCTATTGTTTATATATACCATATTGTCTATTCCCCAGATAACAGACACCCTAGACTGCTTCCATATCTTAACTATTTTGAATAATGCTGCAGCAAACATGCAGATATTGCTTCAGCAGGCTGATTTCATTTCCTTTGGCTCTGCACCCAGAAGTACAATTGCTGGATCAGGACTGTTATATTGTGTTTTTTAAAACCTCCATCCTATTTCCTATAAAGACCCTTAATTTACATCCCACCGACAAAGCACAAGAATAATCTTTCTTCATATCCTCAATAACACTTGTTCTCATCTTTTCAATAGTCATTCTAACATGACTGATACTTCATTCATGTAATACTTCGTTGTGGTGGTACTTTATTGTGGTTTTAATTTGTGTTTATCTGATTATTAATGACAATGCACGTTTTCATAAATCTGTTCTTTATATGTCTTCTTTTGAGAAATGTCTATTTGCTTCAGTCATTTTGTATTGGGTTGTTTATTTCTGTCTATTGAGCTGTTTCTTGCATATTTTGGATATTAGTCCCTTATCAGTCACATGAACTGCAAATATTTTGTTCCAATCCTTGGGTTTTCTCTCACTCTATTGTTTCTTTTGCTCTGCAGGAACTGTAAGTTGGATGTATTCCTAGTTGTTTATTTTTTATTTGGTTTCTTCTGCTTTGGGGTTATAGCCAAGAAATCTTTGCCCAGATTAATGTCATGGAACGTTTCACCTGTGTTTTCTTCTAGCTTCCAGACCTCTGTACAGCCAATAGGGTGTCTAAGAGGAGTCCTGTCAATTAGCTGCAAAATGCAGAATTTATGCTCCAAAGATTTAAAGTTGGCGTTTCATTGTTTGCTTTTCATTGAAAGAGACAGAGAGAAAGAGAGCTAGAGAGAGACAGAGATAGCCCCTTGGATGTTTATGGATCTTATTAATTTTCAGACACTTCAGAAAATGACTGGGCCCTGAAGTCACTCCAAGATACTGAAGACCCTAGTTCAAACCCTCCCCCAGCCAACAACAAAGACTTTTAATTCCTTTCAGCATAAACACTTTAAGCTATCTTTAATGTTTTTAGCTTGATTTAAAGAAAAGAGCACTGTTAAGTTTGTATATAAGGTGTCCCCTCAACACTTTAATGTTAATGCAAGGATATTCAGAGGTAAAATGATTGAATTATGAGAGATGTAACCTGATCAGTTCATCCTAGATTGAATGGACTAACTATAGGCAGGTAGGGTGTGGCTGGAGGAGGTGGGTCACTGGGGACACGCCCTTGAAGGGTGTGTTGTCCCTGTGGCCCCTTCCCTATCCCTAACTCTGCTTCCTGCCTTCCAAAAGGTGAACTCTTTTCCTTCAGCCTTCCCTGTGATCATTATGTCCTGTGTCACTTTGGGCCCATTTGATTTAGCCTTTTATGGACTGAGACCTCTGAAACCATGAGTCCCAAATATCCCTCTTCTAAATTGTTATCAGGCATATCATTTATAGTAATGCAAAGCTAAATAAAACACATAGTTTTTGAAGTATGTAAACCCTGGTTCTTCTTTGCAAATTGAAAATCTATTTAACCTCTCTGAGCCTGGTTCATTGCATTGGTAAGATAGAAATAAATAATGTATAGATCTGTACAACTAATGGTTGAATTTATACAGGTGTGTGGATGAATTCCACCTCCTACCTGCAAATACACATAGGCACATGCAGGACAGGTCCAAATGGCTACACTTAGGGTTCCTAACTAAGACTTCCAGCCAGCAGTTTTTAGTATGTAGTCAAAGTCACAAACACCCTAATTCAGCATATGTACTCAAGATAATAAGTATCTGCTTCTTGTGAACAGATATTGGTACTGTGCCTTCTTTATTTCGCCAGCACATTAAAAAAAAAAAAAAAAGCTATGGAAATACTCAGGGGACTATTGCCATCTCCTAATAAAGCATGTCTACTATCCCAACTGTGCCTCACATCATCTTTCACCTGCCAGGATCCAAAATCTATTTCCCATGGTCTGAGCCCCTGCAGGACAGCATATTTGTAACCTACTTGGAAATTACACATGCTATCATTGTGAGCCCACCTGGAGAATGTTCTTCCCTGCATGACGGTAATTTCCAAACACTGGTCTTAATTTTACCCCATGGATTCATGAGGACAAACCATGTGCTTTTTGTCTAAGTGAAAGCAGAGAAGAAAGCTGCAGGAGGACAGCCAGAGCTTGTCCTGACATCAAAGGCACTGAAGTAAGGAGGATTTGGGGCATTTAATATGTGTGAAAGTATACTAACTCATCTCAGATTAAGTCAAGTGCATTTAAAAGCTTTCCCAACTGTGAAAGTTCCTCTAACTAATTCTCTCAATAGGTTCACCTCAGGAATTTAACACACCCCAGGACCGATAGAAGTTCCCATCAATTAAGCTAATTGACACAGCAGGATTAACCTCCTTCCCAACAGCGAATATAAAACATTTGTTCAACAAACAAAGACCTCTTAAATCTTTTGAAAGCCTTCCCTAGTCAACTAGTTGAAGGCTAAAACTAAAAAAATATGTGTACATATCCATGTATAAGATTTAATAACCCCAAACCACCAAATGCACCTTCCAAATAAGGTTATCCTGTCACAGGATTTATGTTCAACAAACATTGGGTTTTTTGTTTAAAATGTCTGAAATATAAAAAGTTCTGCACATTCTTGAAGAGAATCAAAAGTCCAGTGAAATTTTCAGACTTCTAACAGTTTGCTTTATTATTTGTATGGTTAAAAAGAATAAAATGAACTAATAGTAGTATTGCTTTGTATTCGAATGAAAAAAAAATTATTCATTTTTAATATAATGTTTTCTTAATTCTCTTTATACATTGTTTTGATCCAACATCAATTTTTACTGATATCAAATTGAGGAAAATGAAATAGGACAAAGAATATGAAAATTATCTGTAAAATTCAAATCACTTCCAGTGTAATGACTTCCTTGGGTCTCTTGTTGAAAAGTCTGCATATTCCTTCTCTTAATATGTGGGTTTTTATCTTATTTCCTATTTTGCTATAGCTCTGTCTGCTTGATCTTGGAAATTTCACTTAATTTTTCTGTCTCAGTTTTCTTATCAGTAAAATAGGCCCAACAATAAGTACCTATTTGAAAGACTTTTTGTGAATATTAAAATCAAGAAAATACCATAAAAGTTTTAGTGTATTTACAGGTACTAGTGAGCACTCAAAATATGTATACTATTGTCAGAAAAAAATGGGGGGAAAGAAAAGGAACAGGAGACTTTCAAGGTGGACAGAATATTATAAGTCAAAAATACAGAAACAGAGCTTAGATACACATGGTGAAGACCAGGATGTTGTTGGGATAAATTAAGTACTGATTTCACAGCAGAGAAGAGAAAAAACTGAATAGTGACCTTTGATGGCTTATGGGGGTGGGGGGCTATGTAAGTCCAAACTGAATGTTTGGGATTTGAGTTTTATTTAATCAAAGGTTGATAGCTTTTGCTGGTTTGTCTTCTTGTTTAATTTTATTTGTTTTTTATTTAAATTTATTTTGAACGGATACATGGAAATAAAAAATTTCACATATTAATGTGGTAACATATTTAAATACATGTATACACTATAATACTTAAATCAGATTAAACATATCTGTCCCCTCAAACGTTTTTTATTTCTTTATGGCAAAAACATTAAAGACCCTTTGGGTTAACTTTCTGAAATGCACAGTGGATTATCATTATCTGTAGTCATCCTAAGGTGCAATAACACACCAGAATTTCTTATTCCTACTTCACTATAATTTAGTACTCATTAACCAACTTCTTCCCTCTCTCCCTCCCTCCCTACTATTCTCCCCAGTGTCTGGTAACCACCATTCTAAACTCAACTTCTATGAGATCAAATATTTTAGATTCCATATATAATTGAGATAATGCAGTACTTGCCTTTCTGCACCTGGCTTATTTCACTTAACATAATTGTCTTCAGCTCCATCCATGTTGTGCAAATGATATGATTTCATTATTTTGATTACTGAATCCTAAGTCATTGTTTTTATGTAGCACTTTTTTCTCCCATTTTTTAGATGATGAGCACTTAAGTCATTTCCATTTTTTGGCTATTGGAAAGAGCAATACCGGAAGAAACGTAGGAGTGCAGATGATTCTGTTACTGTCTAGATGTGAGGTGTCCCCCAAAAGCTCATTTGTGAAACAATACAAGAAAGAGGTGAAATGATTGGGTTATGAGAGGTTTAACCAAATCAGTGCATTAATCCCTGATAGGAATTAACTTGGTGGTAACTATAGGCAGGTTGGGTGTGGCTGGAGGAGGTGGGTCCCTGGGGGCCTGCCTCTGGGGCTTATGTTTTGGCCTTGTTAAGCCGAGAGCTCTCGGTACTTCAATGTTCAGAGCTGCTTTCCTCTACACACTTCCACCATGATGTCCTGCCTCACCTGGAGCCCTGAGGAATGGAGTTGGCCATCTGTGGATTGAGACCACAGAGGCTCTGAGCCCCCAAATAAACTTTTCCTCCTCTAAAATTTTTCGTCAGGTTTTTGGTAGTGAAAAAGCTAACTAAAACAGTTTCTCTGACACACAATTTGATTTTCTTTAGCTATCATAATCAAGTGGGATTGCTAGATTTTATGGTAGTTCTATTTTCAATATTTTGAGGAAACTTTGTACTGTTTTTCTTAATTGCTCTACTAATTTACCTTCTCACCAACCTTGTACAAGGGTTTCTTTTACTCTACATCCTCACTGACACTGAGCTTTAGTCTTTAATTAATTAATTAATTTTTGCAGCACTGGGGTTGGAAGCCAGAGCAATCTGATAGAACCAATTATTTTGCTAATAGAGTTCTCTCCATTGCTAACTGCTTACTTCAACTCTACCTTTGAAACCCTCATAATGATCATGATTATTAAAGGATTTCACATCTTGTAATTTAGCCTTTTGTGAAGTTTTTATTTTCAGAGACAGATTATAAAGATTTATAGGAAGTCTCAAACATTTTGTAGTTTATCTCTATGAACTTGTTACTCAGTTTCTCCAAATGGTTAGGCTTACATAACTACAATAACAAAACTAGAAATTCAATATTGTTACAATCTATGGGTATATTTCTAGGTAGCTATTTCAAAAATGGAGATTTGTTTAATCATCACTGGAATCAAATAACACAGATGTTCTATCACCACAGAAATTTCTCCACCACCCACTGCCACTAATCTCAAACTGCAAATCATGTATCCATCTGTATAATTTTTGTGATTTAAAGATTTTTCTATAAATGAAATAATAAAACATGTAATATTTGTGTTTTAGTCAGCTTTTCACTGCTGTGACCAAAAGATCTAACAAGAACAATTAGAGAAGGAAAAGTTTATTTGGGGGCTCATGGTTTCAGAGACCTCAGTCTATATACAGCCAGCTTCAATCATCAGGGCTCAAGGTGGCAGACAAATGTGGTGGAGGAAAGTGGCTCAGAACTTGGTACCAGGAAACAGAGAGAGAAAAAGAGAAAGAGAGATTCTCTTTACCATGGACAAAATATTTACCCAAAGGTACATCCCAAAGACCCAACTCCACCAGCATACCCAACTTGCCTATAGTTAAACCCTATCAGGGGATTAATGCATTGATTAAATTAAAGCTCCCATTCCCCAATCATTTCACCTCTGAACTTTTCTTTGCATTGTCTACACATGAGCTTCTGCAGGACACCTAGTATCTAAACCACAAAAATTTTTTGCTGTTTCCATAGTTTGTTACTCTAAAAGGCTAGCACAATTCTGTTTGGGATGTCTCAGAATGTGTTTAACCACTCCTATTAGAAGGACATTTTATTATTTCTCATGTGGGGTTAATATCACTAAAGCTTCAATGAATATTGGTGTAGAGATTTTTGTGTGGAGATAAATTTTTATTTTCCAAGAATAATGCTTAGTAGTGGTATTACTGATTGTATGTTAATTTTTGGTTTAGTTTTTATGAAATTGCCAGTTTTATAGAATGTCTCCATTTTATATTCACCACAGCAATGACTAAAAAATCCAGTGTATCCACACACTCACATGCATTTGGTACTGCCATTCTTATTTGAGCTCTTTTAGTAGGTGTTATTTGTGAGATGTATGTTTTGCAAATACTTCTAGTTCATAGTTTGTCTTTTCATCCATTTACTAGGTTCTTTGATGGAATGAAAGTGATTTCAAAGAAGTTAAATTTATTCATTTTTTTTGTATGGACTTTGCTTTTGATTCCATGTCTAAGAACACTTTCCCAAGTCATAAATACCAAATATTTTGTTTCCTCTTGTTGTTGGTGGTTCTTTTTTTTCCTTAGTTTTATATTTTACAGTTATGTCTGTAAAATATTTTGTATGAACTCTTGTGTGAGTCATGATATTTAGATCAAAATGTTTTATATGTTGTTTTATTTAGTGCCAATGGATAGAAATAGTTTCAAGTCTATTGAAAAGACTCTGCTTACTCCATTGAATTGCTGTTTAATCTATGTCAAAAATCATTTGGCTGTATTTATGTGGAGGTATCTGAATTATCCATTATCTTCCATTGATTTGCATATTTATCTGTATTAATACCGTATAGTCTTAATTGCTATTGCTGTACAATGAGACTTGGAATTTTGTAGAACGAATCCTCCCAATTTATTCTTCTACTTTAAAATTGTTTTAGATAGTCTAGGTCCTGAACCTTTCCACATTGATTTTTAGAAAAACTTAAAAATAATGTTCAAAATCTTCCTGGAATTTTTAAAAGAATTGCATTCATCTGTACATTCATTTAGGGGAGAATGACATCTTTCCTATGTAGAGTATTCCAGTCCATGAACATGACATTTCTCTCCATTTATTTAGAACCTTTAATGTCTTTCATCAGTGTTTTGCATTTTCTACTTACAAATCCTATACATTTTGTTGAAATTACATCTACTTCATTTTGAGTCAAAATTAATTGTATTATATTTCTAATTTAGGTATATATATGTTCATTGTTCTTGTATAGATGTAGAATATTTTATGCATTAAATCTTGTTTCCTATGATCTTATTGTACTCACTTATTTGTCCTAGGAGATTTGTGTAAATTCCTTAGGAAAGTTGATATAAACAACTGTGTTATATGCAAACAAGGACAGTGTATTTTTTCTTTTCTGACCTATATGCCATCATTTTCCTTGTTTCATTTAACGCCTAATCTAGAACTTCCAGTGATATGTTCAGTAAAATAATACAAGCAATCTCCTTGGTCTACTTCTTAATCTTAGGTGGAATCATTCAGTCTTTTCATAATTAATTTTGATGCTATTAGCAGATTTTCTGTAGATGTTCTTTATCAAGTTGAAGAAATTCCTCTTTATTCCTTGATTTCTGGGAGATTATATCATGAAAGGTGTTGAATTTTGTCAAATGCTCTTTTTGCCATCAACGTGATCATTTTCTTCTGCTGTTTTCTTCTTTAGCCTGTTAACATAGTGGATTATATCTATTTGAAGCAGACCGGGGACCCCTCCGCCCCATCCAAAAGACCCCCCCCCCCCATAATTAAGTTTTTCCTCTTGTCAGAAAGATTTGTATAGTGTCCTCAGGATTTCACAGGAGTTCTGCAGAGAGCTCAATGTGGTGTGAAGCTTCCTCTTTCTTGTAAATGCCAGTTTTGCAGGCAAAACATGTGAACCTCTGTCTAGCCTAAGAATATGGAACAAAGAGTAGCTGTCATGTTCCCACCCATTCCCACTGTCATGTATCCACCTCACTGAGTATAAATCTAAAAGAATTCCCAGACCCAGGGTCCAGAGATTTTTAGGCATTAGCACCTCTGAACTGCTGCAGCTTAAATAAACTTACTTCCTGAAAATTCCTCTGGTGTCCACCCTCATGTGTTGTACATCGGATTGATTTCATACCAGCCTTGTATCCTTGTAGCTCTGACCAAAGCATACTAGGTCATCATCCAAAATTTTACATGTACATATGTGTAATTCTTTATATACACACACACACACATACACACACACACTCACACACAATTCTTTAGTTAAATATTTTGGTGTTCATAGTCACAAAAGACATTGGTCTTAATTTTCTTCTCTTCTTTTTTTGTATTGCCTTTCTCTAATGTAGCATCAAGGTATACAGCACTTGATGAAATGAATTTGGAAATGTTTGCTGAAACACTTTTTGGAAGGGTTTATGTAGAATTTTGCTAATTATAAATTCAATTCTTTGATTGAATTCACTACTAAAAATCTGCTCCTAGAAAACCTTGTTTGGGGAAGTCTTGAAATTATAAATTCAATATCCTCTTTTTTTAGAACTCCAGTGATCTTTTGTTGTAACATATTGTTACAAAATTTAGAGTATTTTCTTGTCATTGTTCATAATGGGTAATTTCTATTGATCTATTTTCAAGTTCACTGATTCTTTCCCTCATTCTTTCCAATGTGCTCTTGGGTCCATCCAGCAAGTTTTTATTTTAATTATTACATTTTTAAATTCTAAATTTTTATTTTGCTCTTCTTCTTTTTCCTGAGACTGTCTATATTTTTATTTCATAAAGATCATATTGTTCATTGAAGCATTTTATGATGGTTTCTTTTCTATTGGTTCTTTTTAGTTATACATGAGAGTAGAATCCATTTTGAAATAATTATACAAGCATGGAATATATCTTGTTCTAATTCAGTCCCCAGTACCTCTCTTTCCCCAAATCCCCTGCTCTCTTCTTTCTATTGATCTTTCTGCAATTTGCCCATAGTTATTTTTGTGGATGTACATGATGGTGAGATTCACTGTGGTATACTCATATATGTACATAGGAAAGTTATGTCAGATTCATTCCACTTTTAAGTCTTTCCAGATAATTTTAACATCGGCATTTTCTATTTTTGTCATCTGTATATTGTCTTTTTACTTTTGAGATTTTTCTCATTTCTTTATGTAGAAGTGAATTTCAGTTGAATTATGCACATGAAATTGTACTTATGAGATTATGATTCTGAATTAAATATTCCAAATTAGCAGGCATTTTCTGCTACTGCTCCTGTAGGAGAAACACTTTGGCATTTCCAGCTGAGATGGAAACCCAGGTCACTCATGCAACCTCTGTTAACACCCAAAGGGTTCCTTTTTATTACTGGGTGGTTTGAGGGTTCAAGACCTTACTAGTCCCATGTTGACAAGAGCGTGACTGGGAGGGCAAGGCTGCCTTGCTGCTGTGCTAAGTCATGTAGCCTCTCTGAAACACTTTGATAGGTGTTTAGAAGGCTGAGAGGTTGGTCTAATTAATTCCAGATGATGCTAAAAGTCCAGATTTTCCATCATAACTCTATGATACCACTTCAGCTGGTAGAATTAGGAACATTTCTTCATACTGAGCTTGAGTGAAATTCAGACTTCCCATATGGTCTTTATGGGTGTTTCAAGGGAGTAGAGAAAGGGCCTCTATACTGACTTGTGGGGGTCAAATTCTGGACTCCCCATTTACCTTTCTCTGATACCACACAGGCAGGGTAATAGTACAGGAGAGGGTGACTCATTACTGCATATGAGAGTGGACACAGGTTCCAGACTTAGGCTTTATAAGTGAGAGGTGAGAGTGAGGCTATGATTTTTCTGATGTTTTTACATCAGAAAATAGATTAGAATGATTAGTGTCTAAACATTTTCTGAGTTTTAGGGTGACTTGTTCTTGATATTTTCACTAGAGGCAGGGGTCTTTCTTGTTTTTTTGGTGTGTGTGTGTGTGCATGTGTGTGTATGTTCATTCTTGCTGAAGGGATGGTTTCTCCACAACAAAACCTGATATAGATATCATAAAAAGAAAACACAGAAAGGCACCATTATATTGTATGTCAATTCCAAAATTCCTGTAATATTGAACTTCTTCTCTCTATCTTTAAGAGTCTTCTTCAGCTTGTGTTACATATATTGTCCAGGGACTTCAGCAATACCTAATAGGAGAGATAGGGAAACATGCATCTACTTCAGCTTTCCAGAAGTGGAGCTATCTACCTTCACTTCTAAACTAGTCTTTACTTTGTAATGTAAGTCTTGTGGTTTGGCTCTGAGGAGTTCCCCAAAATCTCATTTGTGAGATAATGAAAGAATTTTCAAGAGTGAAGCTGTAATCAGTGGATTAATCCATTCATATAGATTAACTCAGGGGTAACCATAGGCAGGTAGTACGTGGCTGAAGGAAGTAGGTCATTGGGGCTGTACCTTTGGGATTTATATTTTGTCCCTCATGAGCAGGACTCTTTCTCTCCTTCCTGGTGCCATGTTCTGAGCTGCTTTCTTCATTCACACCTTTCCACCATGATGTTCTGACTCAGTTTGGGAGAACAATGGAGTTGACCAACCATGAACTGAAACTAAAACTATAAGCCAAAATAAATTTTTCCACTTTCACATTGTTTTTGTCAGGTGTTTTGGTTACAAAGACAAAAAAGCAGATTTAAAAAAAGGAATAACTTCCCCTTAACATTACTTTTGTATGTATTTCTTATTTTTATTTCAAAAAATAATGCTATACTTTTCTCATAACAGTAGCACATGTTATTTTAAGGAAGATATGAGGTAAAAGTGACAAATTGCAGAATTAGAAAGATTTTTTTTACTTGTCCTGATCTTCAAGTATTTAACTGTTTAAAGAAAAAGAAAAAAAGAAGAACCACCACTTTGGAAAGCAGTGTGGAGATTCCTCAAGAGACTAATAAAGGAAAAACTGTATGACCCAGCTATCCCACTCCTTAGTATTTACCCAGAACAACTAAAAGTATCATGCTATAGTGACACATGCATACTAATATTAATTGTAGTGCAATTCACAATAGCCAAATTATGGACCCAGGCCAGGGTCCATAATTGTTTGTCAACACATGAATGGATAAAGAAAATAATGTATATATACACAATGGAGTTTTACTCAGACCTAAAGAAGAATGAAACTATGTTATTTTGATGGTAAGTGGATAGAACCAAAGAACATCATGCTAAGTGAAAAAAGCCAGACTCAGAAATTCAAGGATCAATAGTTGTCTTTCATGTGCAGGGAGTGGAGGGAGAAAGGAAATTTAAAAAGGGAAGGAATCTTATGAAAATAGAAGGGAGACCAATAGAGCAGAAGGGGATTGAGAAGGAATTAGAAGGGGAGGAAGTACTAGGGAATAAGATCTATTAAATTATGCTATGCCCATGTATAGAAATACTGAAATGAATATATATGATTAAAATATTATATATATATATATGTTTTAAAGTGTGTGTGTATAATATGTATATATTATATATATGTATGTTTTAATGAGGTTTTTTTTTTCCTGTGATCCAAAGATCTGACAATAACAATTAAAGGAGGAATTAGATGGTTAACTCCATTCCTTACATTGGAAGTAACTCTGAACATCATGGTGGAAGGAGTGGTGGAGGAAAGCAACTGAAGACATCACACCAGGAAGCAGAGAGAGCAGAGAGAGAGAGAGAGAGAGAGAGAGAGAGAGAGAGAGACTGTGTTGTGGTTTGGATGTGAGGTATTCCCCAAAAGCTCAGATGTGAAACAGTCCAAGAAAGTTTGGAGGATAAATGATTGCATTATAACCTTAACCTAATCAGTGAATTAATATCTGATGGGATTAACTGGGTGGTAACTGGAGGCAGGTGGAATGTGACTGAAGGAAGTGGTGCATTGGGGCCCTGGCTATGGGGTATATATTTTGAATTTGGTATATATTTTGTATCTCTCTCTGCTTCCTGATCATCATGTGAGTTGCTTCCCTCTGCCATACTCATCCACCATGATGCCCTGCCAAACCTTGAGCTCTGAGGAATGGAGGTACCTGTCTGTGGACTGGGACTTCTGAAATGGTGAGCCCTCAAATAAACTCTTCCTCCTCTGCAATTGTTCTGGTTGGGACTGTAATCACAGTAGTGAAAAAGTTGACTGAAACAGATTCCAATCACCAGATACAAAATATACACCCCAAAAGCACGTCCCCAACGCCTAACTCCTCCCTCCAGTCACAACCTTCTTATCTTCAGTTACCACTCAGTTAATCCCTCTCAGAAGATTAACTCACTGATTGGGTTAAGGCTCTCATAACTCAATCATTTCACTTCTGAATTTTCTTGAATTTTCTCATACATGACCCTTGGGGGAATACCTCACATCTAAACCACAATATTCTGTCCCTGGCCCCCCAAAGCTCATGCTTATCTCAAAATGCAAAATATAGTTAGTATATTTCCAAGAGTCCCTATAGTCTCAACATTGCCCAAATGTTCAAGTCCCATGCCTCATCAGAGACTCAAGTCAAACTCACATCATGAGTTCCTGTAAAAAAAACAAAAGTTATATGCATGCAATATATACAGGTTCAAGATAAACACCTCCATTTAGAAAATTAGGGGAATAGAAAGAAGGGATGGGACCAAAGCAAGACCAAAATCCTGCTGGGCTAACAAGTCCTGTATCTCCTAATCCAGCATCTAGGGCACAAGGCATCCTCATATTCTCTCCAAAAAGCTTGGGCTTGCCCTATGGTCTTGCAGATCGTAGCCCACATAATCTCACTCTTGACTTTTTTCTGATCAATTCTTGAAGCTTTCCTTACCAGATGTTCTATAGTACTGGTGTTTCTTAATCTTGGGGGTCTCCACTGCTCCTCACATCTTCATGCATCGCCTCTCAGGTATTGTCCACAGGAACCCTGACCAGGCTGCACTTTGCTGGCCTCCAAAACCTTTCTTTGAATTCTCATTTGAAGCCTCCATGACCTCCTACCTCCAGTGTCCTGAATTCTGTCAGAACCAACACCATGTGGTTGACCAGATACCAAGGTCTGTGGCCATCTTGTGTGGTAGCCAAGCCTCCAGGGATACTGGCTGCAGCAGCCTCTGAGAACCTGGGTTGGCTGAATGCACTGAAAAACTTTCTAGGTCCCCTTGTGCAAGCAGGGTTCCCCACTGGTTTCTTCTTCAAAGAAATTTTACTTTTACTCCCTTGAAACTGAAATGAATGTGGTCTTTGCCAATTCCTGAGATGCCCTAAAGCCATCTTACTATCTTCAAGGCCTTTAGCCTTTCTTTAGTCATGGTAATGTCTTTAACAACTGCAACCTCCTTAGCCCCAGTTTTACTCCCACCTTTCAAGTGCAAATTTTTCTGATTTCTCTGCTCTGCTTTCTACTTTTGAATATAACAATAAACTTAGCTAAAAGCCACCAGCAATATCCATGCCACAGTCTGAATACTATGCTTTCTAGAAATTTCTTCCACCAGATTAAGAAGTCTATCACTTTTTAATTTAACGTCACAGAAAGTCTTAGGACATAAACAAAATGCAGAAAACTTCTTAGCCAGAATGAAACATCAGTGGCCTCTAGTCCAAGTTCCAATAGAGTCCTCCTTTTCTTCCAAATCTTCATGAGCCCGGTCTTTACTGTGCACAGTCCTATTGGCATTCTGATTTTTAGGCTCCCATCAAAATCTCCCATTAAGCTCTGCTTAATCTAAAGCATTTCCAGCTTGCACTGCTAAACATCTGAAAATTCCTCCCACAAGTTCCAAAAAGCTCCAAAAGCTTCGAAACCTCATGGCAATGTTAGTCATGGCAATGATACCACTTCTCAGTACCAAGTTTTTTTTATTGTTGTTGTTGTTGGTGTAACCAAAAACCTAAATAGAAACAAAAAAATTAGAGGAGGAAAAGTTTATTTGGGAGTTCATGGTTTCAGAGATCTCAGTTCATAGATGGCCAACTCTGTTCCTCGGGGCTGGAGGTGAGTCTGAACATCATGATGGAAGGGTATGGGGAAGGACAGCAGCTCAGGACATCATGCAAGGAAGCAGGGAGATACTCCATTTGTCAGATACAAAATATATAACCCAAAAGCACACTCTCAATGCCTATCTCCACCAGCTATACCCTTCCTGCCTTCAGTCACCACTCAGTCAATCTCCATTAGGTGATTAATTCACTGATTTGGTTAAGGCTTTTATAGCCTAATCATTTTGCCTTTTAATGTTCTTTCATTTTCTCACAAGCATTTGGGAGACAGCTCACTTCTAAACCATATATATATGGTATATCTATACCATATATATATATATATACACCATATACATATATATATATACACACACACACAATATGTAACATATAATAATGCTTTAATTAATATAATAATAATAATTTTGAGAGATAGGAGACTAGTAGAGTAAATCAATGGGATCAGGAAGAGGGAGGAAAGGAGGGGAAAGAGAAGGTACTAGGAATTAGATTGATGTATTATGTTGTATGCATGTATGGGTATGTCATAATGGATCCCATTACTGTTATGCACCAAACTCCCCCCCCCCAATAAGAAAGAACAAGCCAAAAAATAAAAGTAAAAAAGTACCATCAGTTGAGTTATCTGGAAATAGATTATATATGATAGTTTTCTAAAACCATTTGCTACATATATAGCATCTAAACCTGGAAAATTTTTCATGAGTCCTCCCTGATAATTGGTTTTGTGGAATCTTCCTAGGAGATATGCTTTCTTTTCTCAGCACTCTTGGGAATATCTGAAACATGTTTCATGCACTCTTTTGACAATGCAATATTAAGAAATTAATTTTCAAAATTCAAATTGCTTGTATATAAGACACCTTAAATGTTCCAAGTACATATGATATTGAGGTAAGTTAATATTCATTGAATGACCTTCTTCTTCAAAGGGCACTCACCTCATCTGCAATCTTTCATGATTATCTTTTTGTCTGAGGTAGCAGGAAGGACTTCATAAGTCCTTGTTTTATGTTCAGTTTTTCAGCTTTATCCAGTCTATAGATATGCAAAGTTTCAGAGATAGCAGGCATAACCATCTTATCTCTGCTATGGTTTCATCATATGGTTTATGATGAAACCTTCTTCTTCTTTTTATTACATGAGCTGTGATCACATCAGCCTATATAGTTCTTCATCTTCCTACAGACTAGAGTCTCTCTTCAGTTTAGACACACACGTGGTTTTCTTCTGGAATGATCACAAAGTCACTTATTCTCTTGTTGCACCTCTCTCCCATATATTAATTTCCAGTGAGCTCTCTTGTTTGGCCAGTGCATATTTTTTCCCACCCATTCTTATTATGATATTCACTTGTATTATATATTTTTGCACAAAAAATGAAACAGCATTATAAAGTCCTTAACAAAATGACTAACAAGGGTTCTTGGTAAGGGTCAAACATCATTATAATTATTCTGATTAGCACTTTATGAAAATGCTTAACAAAGTATTTAACATTAGTTGTAGAAACCATGGTTTATTAAATATGAAGTAAACAATATTTTGAGAAAATAGAGGTTAATTAACAATAGCAAGAAAAGTATTTAGCCCTAATACATTATATTAAATTACTTTATCAAAAAAGATTTTAAACAGAGTGCTTTTGATGCCTAAATCCTATTTGTTTAAATATCTTTTCTCATTAATAAATATTTATGCATGATTATCAAAATAGGTAGGTACAAGTACAGGTCAGTTAGATATTTTAGAAAGATTCCCTTTTCATCTCTTCCACTTCTTCTTAATAAGAGACCAAGCTCTGGTTCAGTCAGCTCTCCAGGGTGCAGTGGGTATGCAAAGTTCTTCCCAAACATGTTAACTTTTTCCCACAAATGAGTGACCTATGGTATGCAGCGAAATAGTCTTCTAGCCTGAGGACATGAGGAAATCCTGTGACACTGGGATTCTGCCAAGAGAGGAGAAGTCATTAAAAGTGAACTGAAGATTCTTTATGAAGGATCTGTTTCAGTGAAACAAACTGAAGTTTTGTATTCCATTTATAGTCTACAAACACTGTTTTCCCCTTTCTTTTTAATTACTGAGAAGCAATATCAAAGTAGAAGAAATTCACACCAAAGGGAGTAAACATCATGCATAAATACTTTGGATCTCAGATTAAGCAAAAGAACATATAAATGATAAACATTCCAACCTACTTGTACCACAAGAAGCAGTTTACTCCGTGAGTAAGTACAAATTAATTTAATAGATATGTATTCTATAAACATTGCCTTCAGGAACTACAGATTTCAGTGTTTCTTTCACCTGTGATTAGGCATTAAAAATGTACTTTTGTCCTTTTGACTGAGCATACTCACAAACATTGTACATCCAATTATTTTGTGAAGCTTTATTTTAGACAAAATTACGACACTGTAACAATATCTAAAAACCAACTCCAAAATAGTTGGAAAGTGTGAAACGTGTCAAGCTAGTAGTATGCTAAACCAACAATTATATGATGCACTGAATTCACCACTTCTTGTAGCACATGTGTCTGCCCTCTCTGAGTGATATACTTTATGGAATGTTATGAGTGTTATGAATAATATAGTGATATAAGTGATATGCAACCTAAATGATAAAACCATAAAGACATAACCCAAAGAAGAGGTGTAACCAATTAGAGACAGTTTAGAACAACCACGCCCAACACACCCAGTGCCATCCACCTTATGGAGTCAAGCTCCACATGTTTCAGTGTCAGGTGGTCCTGGCTGCTGTAGCTGATAAAACCCATCTGACTGGATCTAGGTAGAAAAAGGGAGGAAAGGTAACTTTTCTAGAAAGAAAAATAAAGAAAAAAGTTTCAAATTGGGAATCTGAAATGGGGGGGGGGTACAGAAACTATCTGTATAAGGTTGTCTATTACCTGCTACGCAGCATTTGCACACTACTGCTAACATGATTGACTGATGGTATTTTCAAGCTATGCTGTCCCCTGGTGTGCATTAGAAAATTTTGTTATGAAGCTTAGTTAAGTAGTAGAAAATTCTGAAGTGATATTCAGATGACTTTTTTGTTTTATGCTTCAGATGAATTTTGAATAAATTTAGTATATTTTCCTGAACTATTTCAAACACTCTGGAAATAAAATCAAAAAATAAATTCTCCAATTTGTAGGTACAGAAAAAAATTATAGTGCAGGGATTACAGAATTTGTGGGTAGGTCTTTGATAATGTGTGATCATTTCCCCAGAGGAAATATTTATTGATTTGAATCAACTTTTGGCTGATTAAGATTTTTATTATTAACCTTCATTCCTCATGAGTTAATAAAATATACATGGAAAAGTCAGAGGAAGTCTTTATTTGTTGTTTTAAAGGAGGACATCAAGGTTCTTCTCAGCTTCCTGCTTCTACCACTTAGTCCCAACTTTATCTGCAAGGAAGAGGGGTTTGATTCAAATTTTCAAGTTCAAAATATTGTAATGAGCCATGGTTTGATGGGAAGGTATTTTTAAAGGATTATATGTTAGAGTAGCATCTTCCTTTGATTCCTCTTCTCTCCACATAACTCAGAGAGACTGTTTAGAAGACTTAAAAATATCTAAGTCAGGAAATCAAGGCAGTTTCACCTTTGGCACTGCAGAAAATTCACTTTTTTTCTTATGTTCTTTAAACAGGGACCTTTATTTCAAATTGGAGTTTGAAATCAGTTTTGGGATTTGGGGACGATGTAGGCAAAACAGATCTTTGAGCTTCAGTTTTGGCCTATTTGGACTCACCTTAGGAATCTCCTTCCTTGTTTCTAGCTAGCTTATTAAGGAGGTACAGAGAATTCTAGATAAAAATTCCACTTGCAGTAAAATGGTAGTTTTGCTTTTTCTGAACTACTTTTCTTTCAGGAATCCTGTGTGAAGGAATGGCAAATCCTGAGCTATTTTTACATCTGTTTTCTAATGTCATTTTAAATCCACTTTAATCAACCTCACTCCGAAGATTCTAGACTTAATTGCTAGTTACTGCCATGTCTTCATAAATTATACAACTGAAATATTGGTTTTGTCAACCATGGTTGGTATTACTCTATTATTGCTACTTCTGTAAAAGGCTCAGTTTATTATAATGATTTTGGCAAAATGAAGTAGTTAACAGCAGATTCTTATGACCTTCTGCCCCTAGATTTCTGTGCTATTAAAACTGTCCTCTGATTTAAGACTGATTTGAGAATTTCTAGTCAAGTATGTTATTCAATGGGTATTTAGGGAGTTATGTGGTGTTAAACTACCATTGTGACTCCAATTGACCTTATAAAAAAGTAATTGCTGCAGTATTTATACACATTGAATATGTTACTGATGACCCTTTTGACATGCTTTGGAACAATGGCCCTGTGAAAAATCAGACTTCAATATTTTTAAGACTTTGAATTTGGATTCTGCACCACATCTGGATTTTTTTCTCTCCCTTTCTCTATTAGAGTATGTACACACATATTTGCAATTAATAAGAAAGCACTCCCTTGCACACAGGGCAAAGATTCTTTCAAGATGACTTCATGTAGCTAATAAAGTTTCGTTATCCAACTGCTATTTATAATTATAGAAATCAATCGTCTACCTTATGGAGAGGACATGTTATGCATACGTTATTTTCTCTTCAATGAGTGCCAAAAAAATCAATTTGAGCTTTTAGTTGAATTAAGTTACATATTTTATAATGTTCTAAAATAAGAAATTATTTATATTCCTAAGAAATTTCAGTCATGACAGAGGAAATAAAAGAGTATTTTCATTTTTCCAATTATAGCAAATAATTTAGAGAATTACTGTATTTTTTTCCACAGCCATACATACTCTCAATAATTGAATGTTCTAAAGAGTAGGATAAAGTTAAAGTTCTAAAGGGTTTAGAATATTATTTCGAATAATTAGCCAATATATTCTAATGAAAGTATTTTGGATTGAGAGTGAGGAAGATGTAAAGTTGACTCTCAGTCCTATTGCTCCTTCCCTCAGATATAAAATGGAATTGAAACTAAATTTTAACTGTACAGATGCTACAAAAATTATATTTTAAGTACTAGTCTTATAATAACAATAATAGTAGTTTATTGCCTCTCTTTTACATAATTCTATATAATAAGATCCTTTAGGTTTAATAAGAGTACTAATATTAACAAATGATTATGTTTGAGACAAATGGTAATCTTAGGCTATTAGTATTAAAGATGTTATCCTATTGCTTATGAGAAAGTTAAACAGTATGCACATAACTGTTAAGAACATGGACCTCAGAGCCAGCCTGCTGTGATTGGCATCTTAGTTCCTCCTCACAAAGCTGGGTGACTTTGTACTTATGTTCTATTTGGCTTGGTTTCCTTTTTCTATAAAATTAAGAAAATGAAATAATCATAAATATACTGTGTATGAAATTCTTAGAGGATTCGTGGCTACAAATTAAATCAAATGCAAGTTATAGCCATTAATCTATGTTGTCTAAAATATCACAGTGAATAAGGGGATAAAGAGGATTTCTATGTGTGAATTTTGATCTTAAGTTCAAGTTGTTTTTTCTCCCTGACTCCATACTGCCCATGTAATGTCATATAAATACAAATGTTGTAAGGGCTTTACAATACTGATTCATAATTACCTGAAACATAACATGCAATTGTTCTCTTTTTTTTTTACTAGTGAAATGAACAAAGTTGTTCAGATTTCAAAGTGGAAACACCATCCAGAGTTAATATCATTGATTTTCATAAATTTAATGCCTCCAAAGCCTCTGACACTGACTGAATGCCCATGAGCCTCTGCCTGAGTCATTTCTTAGAATGCTGCTGTGGAGACAGGATCATTGACTCCATAAATCTTTGGCTGGAATCCACCATATTGATATTTGAGGCTCCCAAAGGGCCCTCATCCGTGTGAAGGAAAATGCAGGCAACAGTAAATTAAATAAATTGTGAATAACAAATCTACTTGGCCAGGAATTAAGGAGTACAATAAGCAATGAATATTAAAGGTTCATTTTTTAAAAATTTTATTTCTGCTGTTATTCTAACATCAATTTTGCCAAAGAATACATAGGACTGATAAAGAAGATGTGGTAGTTGTAATCAAAAGCATGGAAATATTTTGAAATTGTATTAATGTCTTGGATTTGGTTTCATTTGGAAAATATACACTTTGTGAGATAAAAGGAAAATATCTTTTCCATGTTTAAAAAAGACATTCACCTAATCATTGTTCATTTGAAATCATATTTTTTGAGGAGAGCTTTAAGGATTTTCACATTCTGGATTCCTACAGGGTGTTGTACAAACTACATCAAAGTATGTATATAGGCCTGCAAATGCCAATGCCTAGAATAATGGTAGGAAATAACTAGGCAGATTGTTAAAATTTTTTATCCATCACCTAACTAGCAGAAGTAAAACACTATATCCTGAAAACTATGTTGAAATAGAAAAAGGCCACACTTTTTCAAAGACCATGAAACATTTGATGCCATCCCAAGTAAAGTCCCATGAACTTCATAGGATTTGATATAAGAGATCAAGGTAAAGTTTGTGAGAGTATGGATTCATGGCTATGTCTGAATTTTGCTGTGAGAGATGGAAACATCATCAAAGAAACTGTGGTCTAAAAGTAGAAAAATTTTTTAGTAGGAAAAAATAGTACTATTGAAAAGAGTGTTTAAGATTTGTTGTATGGATTCCTAAAAGATAAGCTAGCCAAAATGCATCTTAAAAATTACTTTGTCCACAAAATAATTTTGTTTTCTCCTATGTAATTCTTTCCTTTAAAGAATTTTCATCTAAATGGAGGAGTTAGGGAATATAGGGCTTTTTAGTTGTAAGATTCATAGATATGAAATAGATAACAGTTCTTTCATTTCACAATATACAGCATATTTGCATGCTTGGTAATTCACCTTCTGCTAGAGACTATGTAAAAAACATTACATAGTTGCTACCATTTACTGAGTGGTCACTTATCTTGAGTACTGGATGAAGTTCTTCATAATTATCCCACTTAATCACAATAACCTTATGAAGAAGTCATTATTGTCATTTTGAGAAAACTGAAATTGACTGTTCATTACCTTGCTCAAGGTCAAACAACTAATAAGAGGAACTGAAAGATATGAAGTCAAATCCCTTTGTATCCAAAGTATGTGCTCTTTTTACCTTTATTATGCTACTTGATTTTGGCAGCTTTAGTTTTTAAGTTCCTTATATTGAGGTAAAATATGAATTCCTGTAAATTTAGTACTTCTTTGACTTTCAAATAAAGTAAAACAGAAATAGGGTTTCCTTTTGGCAGTTGTTTTTTTTGTTGTTGTTTGTTTCTTTTACCATTTTTAGAAATAATTTTATATAAACAGATTCTTAGACAAAGAAGAAACACTTGTACAGAGCTCCTAAATTACCAATAGGGTGGACCCTTGCCATTCTTTTTGTGCTGGGAAGAGAACAGAGAATGAGAAAAATGATTTCATTCTTTTCTTCACTGTTTCCTCCTGTGCTATCAGTTTTTCAAGTAGACTTTCTATTCTTTCATTGGTATTTTTTTTTTTTCCAACGTGGGAATCCAGCTTTTCAGCTCAGCTTTGCCTTTGTTTTAGAACTTCTTGTTCAGAACTCATGTTCTGTAACATGAAGATCTTTGTCCTTGTCTCCAGGGTGTTGTTCTGCTGCTCCAAGCTGGCAATGGCACCCATGGTAGGTTGAAAGTCTTCAGTGGCAGATCCAAGAATGTCGGACACCAGCACACATGAGACTTATCTAGAACCACCTCTTGGGCATGTCCTTGCGGGTAGTTTAATAAAGTTGGAGAAATAGATTATAAGTGCTCACAATGGTGTATCTCTGTTTTTCTTACTGTGGCATTACCATTTTGCACTATTGCAATGATTTATCGAATTTTATGTGTAAGAGCTCTGAGACTCAGTAAATGAAACTGTAACTTCCTTCCACATTTGTTGTTTACCACGTTCTTCAAGGAACCGATAATTTCTGAGATGATAATCCGCTTCACAAACTAGGTGTAGTCAATACAATCAAATGCCTCCCCTAGAACCAAATAGAGTATTGGCCATTAACCACCTTTTTGACATAAGTCTTCATTGTTTTCCCACTTTTCTGACTTGGGTGTGCCATGCCACCCAATGGCAGTGGGTAGCCATTTGGGCACCATGAGGAAGGAGTGCCAGGTATACATATCACCTCTTTGTTGATGGCTTCATGCAATTCTGATCTGAGTTTTGGTGGTGTATAGATTTGAAAAGTCCAAGAATACTTTATAGACTAATTAGTGCTTAATCTCAGTTCCTTTTGGGCCATTGGAGTTAGAGTCTGTTTCATTTCATCCATAATAAGCTAATTTTTCTGGCTGTACCTCTAACCCTTTGTCTGCAGTCAGGTGATCTGCTGACTTATAAAGCTGAAATGTGTTCCTGTAGAACTCCTCTGTCAGCAGTTCCTCTGCTCAAAATGGCTTTGTCCGTGTAAGTTTATTCCACATCAGCAGATGCTTCTGCATGGTGCATCTTCCCCACATATCCTTTAAAATTTCTGATTATTTCTGCAATCTGTGGTTTACCTCCCATACACGAGAAACTACTTAATGATATTTCTGAAATATTTAACATTATTTAATTCAACCAAATCACCTCGTAATTTTTCAAAGGCCTGTTTTCTCTGTCCTTAATTGCCCTACTGAATGTAGCACTGGATCACACAAGTGGAATCATGCGCTTTTGCAAGAGTTTTGATTTTCCCTTGAATCAACTTCTGCAATTCACTCATCAACTTCAGTCAGTCATTTTTTGGTCTTAATCTTTTTTCTTAAGATCTCCCACATCTGCTTTGCTCCAACAATGATGATGTCGTTGGTTTTGTCACTGAGTCACCTGCTAAGCTTCAGTTCTTTCTTCTTCTTTTTGAAGCCATCCCATTTGGCTTTCTTGGCTACTGATTCATCACTTTTACTGGCTGAAATATTCTATGCTTGTTGAATTTGTTTGCCTACTGAAATTTGTGCATCAGTCCTTTGTCCCCTGATTGCTTATTCTTGAACTATTTCACAGAGTTATCCCCAGATTTTGTAGCAGTTTTATCAAAATTCTTAAATGATTTTAGGTCCATCATTTTTAACAACTTTTCTTGGGAATGTCTTTGAAAAACTAGCATCCCTGGTTTTGTGAAATATGTTTATTTTTCTTACAATTCCTTTATACTCCTTTCTGTGAAATATTTTTCCACATAACTTCCATCAGAGCAACTCACACATGTGGGACTGAGGCTGAGGGAAGCACACCTTCCTTCTGGGTTTGTTTTGTTTTGTTTAGGTAAATATTTCAGGTACAAGTCTAAATTCAGCTTTGAAGAAAAAGGAGTCATAGCATAACAATGAGACAAATCAATATGCTATGATCAATCATGGAAGCTCTCTTCATACCTAATCAACTTACCATGTTACTCAGAATTTCCCAACACATAGGATTGAGGGATCTTTTTCTAAAGGCACTGGTGAAATGTTAAGTGACTTATTATGTGTAAAATGATTGTACTTCAACCAAACCTATGGCAGGACATGCCTGTAACCTCAGCTATTCAGTAGGCGGCGAGGAGGAGGATTACAAGTTCAAGTCCAGCTTGTAACAGTGCTAGGGTTGTAATTCAGTGGTGAAGTGCTTGCCTTGAATGTAGGGGCCAGTGATCCATTGGCTCCATCCTCTGTACCACCAAAAAAAAAAAAAAAAAAGTGCTTCAGGATGTTGGTTTGTCCTCTAGCTATTGCCTTGTAAAGGAGAGATGTGGGAGATGAGATAGGATAGGTATATTCTGATGAATTGACACAGGAATAGATAATGGAAATAGATATTTTCAGGGTGGATCAAATATGAAAATCTTAACTTCTTGA
The DNA here is from genome assembly GCA_020662805.1 of Glaucomys volans. Lineage (NCBI taxonomy): Eukaryota > Metazoa > Chordata > Mammalia > Rodentia > Sciuridae > Glaucomys > Glaucomys volans. The sequence continues at coordinate 36,384 of JAJEJO010004528.1, forward strand.
CAACATCTTCAAACAACCATCTCATCAAAATACTTTCTTGCTGGGTATGGTGGCGCACACCTGTAATCCAAGCCACTTGGGAGGCTGAGTCAGGAGGATTACGAGTTCAAAGCCAGCCTCAGCAACTTAGCGAGGCCCTAAGCAACTCAGTGAGACCCTATCTCTAAATAAAATACAAAATAGGGCTGGGGATGTGACTCAGTGACTGAGTGTCCCTGAGTTCAATCCCTGGTTCCAAAAAAAAAAAAAAAATACTTTCTTTCCAGATACTATAATAAAATATACTTTTC